>OX453082.1:13141606-13741606 GCA_949699795.1 Spicauda simplicius | reverse complement strand
ATTATTTGCGCAAGTGGAGGCAATTCTTAACAGTCGTCCCTTGTGTCCTTTATCATCCTCCCCCAATGATCTCCTTTCCCTTTCCCCAGGGCACTTCATCATCGGCAGGCCGTTGACTGCACTACCATCGCCACCCCTAGAAGACTGCAAGGAGAATCGACTTAACCGCTATGAACGTATCGAGAAAATTAGACAGCACTTTTGGAAAAGATGGCAAAAGGAATACATTTCTGAATTACAACAGAGAACTAAATGGAAGAAGAATACAGCTCAACTTAGCGTAGGTGACATGGTGCTCCTGGCTGAGGACTTCACACCTCCACTTTGTTGGCGCCTAGGCCGTGTGGTGCGGCTATTTCCGGGTCCTGATGGTGTCTCGAGAGTGGCTGATGTCAACACAAGCAAAGGTTGCGTACGGCGACCCTTTACTCGACTCTGTCCGCTGCCAACGGCTGAAGAGCTCAGGGGTTGAAAGCATCCTTTCAACGGCGGGGAAGATGTTCCGGCGATTAACGCCTACTCATTTATTAATAGAAAATTTTAGAAGCAAAACATTGCTAATGTTAGTTAAAAGTAACGTTTTAGTTCATAGTAGATAAATTGTCAATTGTCATTTCTATTCGAGGCGTCGTCCAGCTAACATTTGTAAATTATCATATCTCAATTATACTGATTGTCCTGGCCGCACACAAGTTTTATTTGCCCCATTGTGTATCTAAATACAAGATAATTAATGTAACTAAAACACAATTAAAAAAAATACTAAATTTATATACATAAAGGAACATTTCAATCTCTCAGCGTTTTATTGCTTACTTACTTTAGAGTAAAATTTTACGCAGGCGAATTTATATTGATTCGTATGCTTTTATTATACTTATTTAATGTTAATCATACACAACACTTCTGAAAATTTTAAAAAGTGAAATAAATGATACTATATGAATTGCTGTTATACCTCATTTAGAGAAAATTTAAAAATTAAACAAGACCATTGAAAAAATAGCAAAATGGAGGAATATTAAATTTAAACACCTAAAATTATATGAGAAAATAACCACACTATTTGTAAATACGATAACACGCGTAGTAATAAAATAATTAAAAAATCACAATACAAAAGTAAGAATTACCCGGTTGATACTGAAAATAAATGAAACCACAGAACCGAGCGCAGCGGTGCGCACACGCAAACGTTTCGAATACGACTGTTAATGTTAATCGTTCCATCGAGGATCGAGACTGCTCGCTTGCGCGGTTGGTTTATATTCGATACATTGCTGGCCAAAAATGTGTAATGAGATTCTAATCTGATGCCTTTCCATATTTATTAATATTCTTATTAGTAAACTAAATTATTTAACCAACATATATTTGAACAACATTTGATTGGTAATGCTATAAATTTTGTTTGGGATCAGAAGATTAGTTTATATATATATATATTTTTTTACATAAAATACAGTAAAATACACTAATGTCTGCCAAACTGTACAACAGTTTAATGGCAGTGTTCCCGTGGATAAGAACCGTTTTCACTTTAATTTCACAAGTACATAATACGAGTACACACTAAACTAAATAAACAATTAATAACTAACCTACTAATCAGGTTCACTTTGAATGAACTCAAAATTAATAACTCAATATAATCAGCTTGTTCTGCGACAAAAAACTCAAATAATTTGATTATTAAGTTTACACGCACATATTTGAACATTCAAATATTTATATAACGCATAGTTAACGCAACATTTAACTTACTATTCCTTTTGGTAGGTGCATGTTTTTTGATAACTTTATCATATATATAGCATTTGAAGACAGTCCCTCTGAATCGATTATCTGTATATTTTAATATAATAAATATGAATGTAAGTATATATTATTTTATCGCCTTTTAATTTAGACTTTTTACTTTTTACACTGAAGCCTAAGGTACGTTGTAGCTACCTAATTACAATTTTTATGTCCCCAGTCAGTGAACTTCTTTATACTGGTCTATAGTTAATGTTCATTATAACATGCTACTATTTTATTTTATTTAATATCTTCACTCATGATTTATTCACATAAGAATCATAATTCTTATTATTTTAATTATGGTGCGTAAGTACACATTCACACTGCTGCGTTTCCCAAGTGATATATAAAGGCTGAATAATTGATAACGCTTTGCTTAAAATTGCATTGATGACAAGTGTAAATAATAAAACGTTGAACGATGATTCTAGAAAAAGATCGATTTGTTAAATATCGACAACTATCTAAAAATCGATGTTCAATTTATTTTATTATTATTCTACAAAGTTATATAATATTACAAGCTTTTACATCTTTGTATTATAAATGTTTTTATAGAAGACAACATTTTAAATTGTCGATATTCTGGTATATTAGATCGATTAATTTCTTAGTATCGATTAAAACTGATGTCTTTAGTCCACATTATCGATTACAGAACGTCACTGATCGTGACCATTTGTACCTACCCGCAATATCCGGTTCCACCCATCTTTCAAAGTGAAAATTTTCTTTCTTTTTGCCAAGACGACAAATGGCGAACACACTAAGCTTGAGGTAAGTGGTAATTTAGTTGAAACTGTATGGTTTTTCGTTGATTTAATCTACTTAATTATCATTTATAGTGCCTATTATTGTCGAATAATTGATTATTTATTAAAAATTAATAACTCGTTGAATTCAAACTACTTTAGACTTCAGCGCACGTTGTTCCAATTTTAATTTTTTTAATAAATTCATTTGTTTTGGGTTCTTAACAGCAGTTCGACGATACTACTGTAAGTTATTATATAGGTATTAGATGTTTTTATTAGTTTTCAGGGTGTATACATGTTTAAGCAGGACATATCTGTTACTTAGGGGCTCTTGTGCACCAATCCGCACTTGTCCAGCGCTGTGGACTATGGCCTAAAACTCTCATTCAGAAAGACGACCCGTGCCAGTGGGACAATAATGGGTTGACGACAGAGCCTCTTCCCTGATATTTAGCTATGCTAAGTCTAATTTAGGGCTTCCAGGTAATGTCGAGTAGTGAAAGATGTCCCACTGATGTGTACTTCTAATTAGGAATGTCTGGTTTAGTACCTATTTCTTACTTTTAATAACTTCACATGACCCAGCAGTGCTTCTTTTATATTATGGGTTGTAGAACTTTTTGGTGTATTCTAGAAACACCATCGACATCTTGTGTCTGCTTGGTAAAACAGATATTAACCGCTGTGTTCTGGTTTTATACATTTAAGACATATCAGGCGTTCAAAATTAATTTTCATGGGTAGCAACACATCCGTAGCTAATCTCTGGCTGATGTGAGTTGACTACAGATGTATATGGGTGGCAGTGGCCACGTACTGTCCAGTGGCTTGCACGCCATTTTATAAAGCCAGGCAGAAATAAGTGCAGTGGTAGTTCCTCTGGAGCGAAACCATAAAGTTAATTTTGAATTTTTTTATTTCTGAAGTAGCAAACGAGTATGCAGTCCATCTGATGGTACCTAAGTGGTCACTGCAGCCCATAGACATCTGGAAGCAACTTCATACAGGAAATTGGTTCCATATGAAGTCAATCACAGATGCGTTGCTACTCCCGAAGTTTAGGATGGTCGCCTCATATAAAGTGTGAAGTATATGAAGTTGTCATGACAGATGTCCATGGGCAGCAGTGACCACTGTACTTTCAGATGAACATGCAGCTCACATTGCTACTGCAATACACAGTATAAAACAAAGTCGCAGAACATGGGTTCCATCTGAAGTCAATCACAGATGCGTTGCTACTCCCGAGGACTATAATGGTTGCCTCATTTGAAAGTGTCACACCCTTCCAACGAAACGCTAGGAATTCTTCACATTAGAAATAGGTGTGGCGATGGTACTTCCCAGGTCCAATTACACTGGTTCTACCACCTTCGAGGTTCCCAACTTAGGGGATTTTCCCCCGAATTTAGGGGATAGATAAGTAGGATGGGGATTTTTTAGGGGTGTAATAGGTTTAGTGGTACTTTTAAGGGTTTTTATAACTTCAACATATAGGTTTTTTTAAAGGGAAATTTCCCACTGGGTTATCCAATTCATAATTCATGTTGGGGGATTTTAGAGGTTTTTAGTGAAGGCTTTAGGGGAATACATTTTTGAGATTTGGTAACCCTGACCACCTTCAAACCGTTCTTCATGAGGGTTGACTCCAAATGTCCTCAGACATGGCAGTGGTCACCTACTGTCCAGTGGCCTGCATTTCATTTCATAAGGCCAGGCAGTAATAAGTGAAGCGATAGTTCCTCCAGAGCCATCCAAAACACCAAAGTTCATTTCAAATTATTTATTACATTATACTCACATGTTGTTGTGTTACTGTCTTTGAGGTCTTAATTAAAATAAAAGCTCAAGCTTTTAACTACTTTTGTGTTTTCAAAGGTACCCGACGCTGTGGGAGCGACGCAGGGTTATGTGGGATTTTTACCGCACTGAAACCCCTCCGATGGCTGTCCTACTACAAAGAGGACTCCAGGATCTCCAAAGGAACGCAACTGGAGGCCTCTGACCTGTTGCCTCATCGGACTCTCAGGTGAGTGTAACTTTTTAAATCAATATATCTTGCTTACATTAGCAGAATAAGATAATTAAAATGATAAAAAAAGCTTCATGATAATTTAATATAATGAAGCTTTTCTTGCATTTCGGTAGAAATGTGTATTTGCTGTTGTTTCTCTATGAGGCATCTTAGTCATTGGGAGTAGTAACTCAGTTATTGACTTCAGTTGAACTTCTGTTCTTATGAAGTTCATTTAGACAGACCGCGTCGCAGAGCGGTTACCATTTGACGCGCAATGGGTTCCGGGTTCGATCGCGGCCAGACAGGTATCTGAATGAGTTTAGATTCCTGTTCTGGGTCTGGGTGTTTGTGTATTCGTCTTGTGTGTGTCCATGGTACCCACGACACAGAAATCCTAGTGTGGAGCTGAGTGTAGAAAGCGTGCTTACAGATGTCTATGCAACAGTAACATGTCCATGGGAGGCAGAGACCACTTACCATCAGGTGGAATGCATGCTTGTTTGCTACTTCTATTATAAAAAATAAAATTTAAAAACTTGCTCTAAGAGTTCCATGGTTTGGTGTCAGTTACTTGTACCTCTTAGTTTTTTAACCGACTTCCAAAAAGGAGGAGGTTATCAATTCGTCTGTTTTTTTTTTTTTTATTTTTTTTTTTATATTTGTTACCTGATTTCTCCGGACTGGGTGAACCGATTTAGATGATTTTTTTTTTATTTGAAAGGTAGTGCGTGTCATAGGGTCCCATTTTTTTTTAGTATTTTTTTGACTAGGGCATCCATAAGAAAAACGCATAAGTCTTAAATTTGCATTTTCAATGTACGCGATAAATGTATGAATAACTCAATATCCCGCCAACCGATTTTGATGATTCTTTTTTTATTAGAAAGGATGTACTCCAGGGGTAGTCTGATAAGAGTTTGATAAGGTTCTAATCATAGGATCTTCAACTTTTTGGAGCAAAATAATAAAATTAGTGATAGTCGGCCGAACCTTAGCTGGAGAAGTCCAATTGAGTAAAATATAGAATAAAATTACTATGTAGGTATTTACTATGAAAAATTTGACCTTCAACTCTTCAATCCTGATGATGCAGGGGTACTGCTAGCCTGAACTATAAAAGTTGGTCGTTTGATGTTTGCGAATATATAATGAAATTGTTAAGCAAATTCATGGGACAAAAATTTGACCTTCAACTCCTCAACCCTGATGATGCAGGGGTACTTAAAGCCAAAACCATAGGAATAAGCCATTTGGTGCTTACGTATATGTTATAAGATTACTGAGCAAAAACATAAGATGAAAAATTTGACCTTCAACTCCTCAACCCTGATGATGGAGGGGTACTTCAATCCTAAACCATAGAAGTTGGCAATTTGGTGCTTACGGTTATGTAAAGAAAATACTAAGCAAAAATATAAAATCAAAAATTTGACCTTCAACTCCTCAACCCTGATGATGAAGGGGTACTTCAATCCTAAACCATAGGAGTTGGCAATTTGGTGCTTACGGTTATGTAAAAATAATACTAAGCAGAGGCACAAAATTAAAATTTTGACCTTCAACTCCTCGACCCTGATGATGAAGGGGTACTTCAATTCTAAACCATAGGAGTTGGCAATTTGGTGCTTACGGGTATGTAAAAATAATACCAAACAGAGGCACAAAATTAAAATTTTGACCTTCAACTCCTAAACCCTGATGATGCAGGGTACTGCAAGCCTGAGCCATAGAAGTTAGCCACCTGGTACTAACGTATATGTTATAAGATTACTAAGCAACAATATAAGATGAAAAATTTGACCTTCAACTCCTCAACCCTGATGATGGAGGGGTACTTCCAGAGGGGGCGCCCTGTTTGTATGAATTGTAAAAGTGTTTAATGTTTAATTTTTGTGAATATGTAGATGCACAAAGCAAACTTAGAGGCTTTATTTAAATACAAACATAAAAATATAGTCACTAAAAAGTGTAAAATAAAAACTTTTTAACAAAAAATATCTACCGACTTCCATGTCACAAAAAAGTAAAAAATAATTTAAATATATTTTGGTCTAGAACATACTCAGTACTTAGTACATAGTTCTGAAGTCGGTGCTCATATAGGACGTAGTTACCGTCGTCCAGCGAAATATGTCGAGCACCGACTTCAGGACTATGTACTAAGTACTGAGTATGGTCTAGACCAAAATATATTTAAATTATTTTTTACTTTTTTGTGACATGGAAGTCGGTAGATATTTTTTGTTAAAAAGTTTTTATTTTTAATCCAATTGAAGTAGCATACGAGCATGCAGTCCACCTGATGGTAAATGGTCACCGCTGCCCACTGACATGTAGCAACTTCATATAGCAAATGGGTTCTATCTGAAGTCAATCACAGATCAGTTGCTACTTCCGGGGACTATGGCGGTCGCCTCATATAAAAGTGTGCCGGCAACCACACCCATCAAACGCAAGAGATACTTCACGCTAGAAATATGTGTGGCGGTGGTACTTCGCGGGTCGAACTGTGATGGTTTTACCACTTGCAATTTTGATATAATGAGAGTAGTGATAGCCTAATGGTTGTAATTTGTTTGATAAAAGTTGCAAGGATCAAATCCCAAGCATGTATCACTATTTTTTGTAACGTCCTATTTGGGGTTCATTACATTTTATGGGTGGCAGTGGCCAATTCCTATCATCTGCACCACATGCATTTTTGCTTCACATTAAGTTAAAAATAGTAATTATTGATTTCTTTTCATTCATCACAGGTTTTATCAAATAGTTGTCAGAACAATGGAATTGAATGGACAATCATGGCAGTCATTGGAAATGGAATTGTACAGAAATTTTGGTAAGTGATCTTTACATAGTATAAAAGATTGATCTGTTTTTTTTTCATTTGAAATAGCAAATGAGCATGATAGCAAATGAGTCCACCTGATAGTAAGTGGCCACTGCCGTCCTGCGACATCTGTAATCAACTTCATACAGAACGTGGGTTCCATCTGAAGTCAATCACAAATGCGTTGCTACTCCCGAGGACTAAGATGTTCCCCTAAAATAGAATTCTGCCGGCAACCACTCCCTTCCATTAAAACACAAGAAGCATTCCTTATGCTTCACGCTAGAATATATTTGGTGGTGGTCCTCCTCAGTCGAACTATGTTGGTTCTACCTCCTGGCAGAAATCTGTGTTATCTGTCTGGTCTACTATCTTTTATACTGCGACAGATTTTTATGTAGTTTTTACTAACAGAATGGTCAATAAAAGAAGGTGTTCATATATAAGAAGCAATGCTCAGCATTTTCATTTGCATTTAAAATGTGTTGTAGAATTTGAAATAATGTTTAATAGAGCAGATGGATGAAATGAAATGGTAAGTGTTACATCGGGATGTCGACTATATATTGCTGCAAGAATAATTGCAAAATTTAAAATATACAAACACAAACATACAGTTTTATCTAAAGAGACTCTGTAAATGAAAATTTGGTGCATTAATTACACTGGCTAATGGCTTTTTAAGATATTTGTATTTTCAATATAAAAACAACAAGTATTGATTTATCCTCATCTTCAGTAGAATTACGGCTTTAATGTATCATTCATTTCAAGTACTGATATAGTAGCAATGTTTTAAATTCATTCTAGATTTTTTTATTTGATGAGGTTTTGAATACAAATACAGATAAAAGTTCAAATTAAATCAATTACAAATATTACTTAATTTCAGTCCATTGAACATTTTTTTTGTAAATATATGAACTTTCACTCTTACTGTAAGTCTTGACTTTCATGTTACTAAGTGACAAAAACATTTTTGATATATTTATTTAGATATACCAGACAAAGCAGTTGTATTTAGTTTTGTATTAGGTCTTTTATTTATTTTGTTTGTAACTAGTTGTTATTTAGTTGGAAATTATTTTTAATTAATATCACTCGGAATATTTTTTAATAGTTCTTTTTTATCAAAATTATAATAGCAAATGAGAACTCTTATAGTAAGTGGTCACTGCCGCCCATGAACATCTGTAAGCAACTTCACATAGAACTGGGGTTCTATCGGAAGTTTATTAAAGATGCATTGTTACTGTTGATGACTAAGATGGTAGCCTTGTTTTAAAAGGAGTCAGAAACTACAGCCTTCCTGCGAAGTTTAAAAACTGCTTAATACCAGAAATGGCTTTATACCAGTTTCTGCAGAGCCACACCTCTTAAACTAAAACACAACACAGCTGTGATACGGCGGAGATGGTGGAGTGAGACTGAAAAGAGCAGTGATAGCCCAATGGTTGAAACTTGCCCACTTAATCGGGAGGTCTGAGGTTTAAACATAAGCACGCACCACTGATTTATGTGCGTATTAGAAACTAATTATCACTGCTTGTCGGTGAAGGAAAACATTGTGAGGAAACCTACACACCTGAGAGTTTTTTAAAAAAAGTTATCAGAGGTGTGTGAAATCCACCAATTTCCACTTGGCCGACTTCAGTGTCGAACAACAAAAGATTCTATGATTAATAAGATCCTTATGTAGTCATAATTTAAAGTTTACAAATATGTGTGGTGGGTCTTTTATTTCTTTTATATTCTATCGAAGTATAGTGCACCTGAGTATCAAATTGATATAGCAAATGAAAAAAGAGTGTGTGTGTCAGCTCCGACGCACGACTGGAGATTACTCGCATTTAAGAGAGTCGGCGCTATACTCTCACACTAAAGATATAAACAATACCAATACATGGTTTACTTTGAAATTTATTTTCATATATATAAGTACGTATTAAAATATCAATATGTTACGTTTTTACATTACTTATCTTACTGATTTACTATTTTGAATATCATTGAGATTTCGGCAAAACGTAATTATGAAACCTATGATAAAATAGTTCTAAAGTTTTAACTAGATGGCGTTATATTCAATAAAAAAAACGTAACGAGGTCATTAAATAAATAAATAAATTTATCAGTAGATTTTACTTCTCACATTTTTCTCATACCGGGCCCTTATATATCTTATATACCTACCTACCTATTATATACTTCTTAATGAGTTAACTCCAAAAGAATATACTGGTACTGACTAAATGTCGTCCATGGACTTCTGAAATAAATCTCAGACAAATCAGACCCATGAATGAATGTCAACCACAAATGCATTGCCATTCTAAAGGACTGACTCAGAATGTTTTGGAATAGTATGTATTACTACGTCAGCCAGATCAAAACACAGCAGCGTAGTCACGTCATTCTGAAACCAAAATGATGAACAGTGTCGGATTAAGCCAGCGCGGGGGCTGTTGCAAATTCTAACCGGAGGCCCATAGCTTGCCTTAAATAAGGGTATTCAATAAAACAAAACAGTTACTAGTAAAGTTTTCTGGATTTAATCTGGGAAAATTTAGAGATGACACTTTCTATATCTTCTTTCAGTTTAAGATGAGGATAGCAAAGATAGTAAAATATAAATAGCAGGTAGGTGTTGGGCCGCGGGGCGCCTCTAGTCGCGAGGCTCGTAGCATTTGCTACTCTTGCTATGTGGCTAATCCGGCACTGATGATAAATGTTTCAAGAAAAAACAGCTGTGATTTTAATGGACCTGATGGATCCAAATGAAGGGGTTTCTAAGGAGGATATGAGATTTAATGGTAAAACTAAAAGTTAACAAATGCACTAACAAACATAAACTATGTGCCTTTCAGTGAAATCCAACAGCGTTGCACAGCGCCACAAGTTTATATTATAAATTAATAAGAACTTGGTCATATTAATTACAGGAATTCCACCAAGATGAACTAGAATATGTTACATGAAGACATCATTCAAATCTTAGAAAGTGCTGGAGCTGCGGTACTTTACATGGACTGATATTTGTGTAAGCATAATCAACTATTCTTTTACACAACAGAATTGAATGCTTTTATAAAAAAAATAATTTATTTCGTTTCGTGTGTATATGACATGACTGTGGCAGTAGGGTGGTGTTTTTTGAGCTTACGTATTTATGTATGTCTATTTTTTTGGCGTGCTTGCTGCAAACCAAGCACAAACGGTTGGATAATGTAGCATTTTAAGGGTGAATTAATTTTTAAAATTGGTTTTATTACTTTTCAAGTTAATTCATGACAAACATACAAAAATACAAAGTTTTCCTCTTTATAATATTATAGTATAGATATAGAAGACAGGTAAAAAATGCTTGCATGAGTGCAAGTAAAGCACACACACGCAAAATAGTCTCGTGTACGTACAGTAACTCGTACATCATTTTAGCACTTTTGTTTCCAACCAGTTGACCAGGCGAACCTCGATCCGCCTAAAAGCCAAAAATGTAAAATTGCCAGTGTTCCTCCACTATACTATACATGTATTATACATAGAAACCTTCCTCTTGAACCACTCTTTTAAAAAAACTGCATTAAAATCCGTAGCGTAGTTTTAAAGATCTAAGCATACAAAGGGACAGACAGCTGGAAGCAAAGAGTAGAGTAATATACTGGGAAAAGAGAGCTCTCTCGCGGCTAAATTGTGTGCCTCGCGAACAACGCCATCTATTGTTGGCGTATGGTATTAATGCCTATACATACGTATATATATATATATATATATATAGTTATACATACGTATATATCTATTTAACTATCAATATATAATATATCGTCAGAGGAAATAATGCTAAAGCGCCAAAATAGCTTTTGTGGTTAGCAAGGTTTGAAGTCTTTTTTTTTTGCAGAACAAAAATCATGTCACCTTTATTTTTGGTAGGATTTTGTTGTTGGGAATACATACTACTCTACACGATCCCACCAAATATAAAGGTGAAACGATTATAGTTTTGTATAACAAAAAGACTTCAAACCTCACTAACCACAAATGCTATTTTGGTGCTTTAGCATTATTTCCTTGTGTTGATTCTCTTTGCTTTCCACTGATGATATTATGTATATTTAAACTATCCTTTAGTTCTGTAGATATATTTTATTAATTTTACAAGAAATCCCATTGTAACTCTGGTATACTGAACCATAGTTTTATAAATTTTAATTTTAAGATTATGAAATACACATAATAATACAAATTGCATATCAACATCAACGCACGTAGACCTTAAATAAGACAAACCAACCAGTTTGAGCATATTAATTTGATCTGTTAAAATAATATACACAAAAGACAACCATGGTACATAATTTGAATTTAAAATTTAAAATCGTAACTCAAATGAGAAAACTTTGTGTACACAATATTTAAAAAAATAGGCTTCTTGGGAAGACATAAAATAAAAACAAAAATATTTGTTACAAAATTTATTTCTTATTTTTCAAACGTGTTTTATAATATGTTTGGGCAGCTTTTTTAAGTTCATCATCCCCATCATAACATATTTTACCTGATAATATTCTGTTAATAGATCTACACCAGCTATAAATAATTACATTTATTGTGGTATCTACAAAGTAAGTTTTTAGTCTTTCTTTGTGTTTCTGACAATTAAATGGAAATGTGATAAAAATCTCTGCTAACATTTTTATATTATTTTTCAAGCCATTACGCATGGTGTTATATTTTAATGTGTTTACTGTTAATTTCTGAATTTCATAAAAACATTGTTTTAATTCGTTAGAAGGATAGCACAAACTGTACTAATTTTTATAGTATTCTTTAGCTCTTATATATTTATTTTCATTGTAGTTAGTAGAATATATGGATTCCTTGCAAGTTTGACATGATTTTACCACTTTTTTTAAACATTTAGCCAGGACCCAACCACAAACATATTCCCTTTGATCAGTCCCTTTGATCAGTACCTGATCAGTACCTTTTTCTTCTAGAACATTTGAATTTTCTGAGAAGAGATTTTCTAAATCTTTATTTACTACGATATCTGCATTTTCAGTTCCATTGTCTGTAACATTATTGCTATAATTATTTTCTTTTATAAAAAAGTCTAATTTTTGCAGACATGCATTAGTATCCTCTTCACAGTTTGAATTAAAGGAATGTGTTGTATTGTAATTATTAAGTAACAGGGTTTTATAGGCACCTTCAAAAGAAAGTATGTTGGGTGATACATTTCGAACACCTAAACTTCTTATACTACCAAAGAAATTTTCTATTGGGTCTTGGTTAAAATGTCTGGTGAAAACACTGTCAAACAAGTATTTTTGATGCAAAATTTTAGATAGTTGTTGCATTCCCTCTATGGTTTTTATAAAATTCTTAACAGTAGGCACACACCTTTCAACAATTTTTATTTTATTTCCACTTACTTTTTCTTTTGTTAAGTATGTCATACTTTCTAAAAACTTTTTTGCACTGTACCAAAACTTATGATGGGGTGAATTCTTGCGTACTGCACCTTTATACAATTTACCATTGGGTACATGAAATGTATTAGAATTAAATGAATCAAATAAATTATCAATCATTAGTGCAAATGGCACAATTTGCCGGCATTCCTCAGGGAGATCCCCCCTGGCAGTCAAATGCTCGGCTGCCACGGCCACACTACGGCTAAATAGTTGAGCCGCAGTTTTAACTTTCATTTTTTTCATTTTTTCTGGAATCACATGTTCCTCGGTGATTTTTTGCAGGTAACGTAGCTCTCCATAGCTTTTATCGGCCTCATATAATTTACGAAAGTATTCCCATTTTAATATCTTTTCTTTTTTGTCCCCATTTACATCTATAAACTTTAAATCCTTGTTTATCAAATTATTTCTAATTCCTTTTAATAAATGGGGCACATCAAAAATGGGAATAATACTTTGCTTATTCACTTGGAACAAGTTGTATCGCCATTCTTTTCCTTTTCTTATGAAATCGTTTTTTGTTTCCACAGTTAAATTTGAAATTGTACTTACATTAATTGTACTTTGGTCACACACAGTGCAAAGAATTTTGAGCCCTGTGTCTTGGACCTGAGATATTACTTCCACAATGAGCCTTTTTAGCTCATGTTTCTTCATAGCTCTGGTAAAATAGTAAGCAACTGGTTGTTTATAATTTTTTTTAATACCCTTCACCATAAATACCAGTGCATGGTCTGCAATTATATTTTCCCCTCCATAACTCACAAATCCCTTTACTTCGTCAGTGCTTGCATTATAATGGACCTGGGGCGTTATTGCCATCTCATCAAATATTAATGTGCATAAGCGGTCTTCTTCACTCATAGCAGCAACAGTTTTTTTTAATTCTTTGAAGACTACATTATTTATACCAGGGCCTATCTTTACTTGGCTCAATAAAGTTTTAATTGTTTTAATTGATGGTAAACTAAAATATTTGCATAATAGAGCATAGCATTTTGGGCTTCTTTTAAATAGCGTTGAGGATAAAACTTTTTCGTCGGTGGTAAATCGGCGGCCTTTTGGTTTTGTAGATGTTTTCATTTGCATTTTTGTAAAGATTTTCCCGGCCTCTGTCATATTTCGAGCAATCCTTTGAAATGCTAAATTTTGTGACAATTTGCTACTGTATGAAAGCCTAGCGCTAAGGCTACTGTAGGGACATGTAATATATTAATTCATGTCAGCAATTAAAATGAGATCATCTGAATCGTGAGAGTGTGAGTGTTGCATTTCAGCGAAAAAATATGTATATAGAGACGGCTGCGTCCGTCGTTTAAACACACAGTCAGAAATATACACAGTTAACGGAACACGTATTTTATTCCATAGTCCCAGATCCGTATAGGTAACCCTTTACATTACCTAAACTGGTGACCCCGACGTGATCGTAACGTGACGTGACGTACCTAAACTGGTGACCCCGACAACTGCAAATTGGACCACTCAAGGAGTACCTGCGATGCGTGCCCAAGAACCCAAAGTGGAGCGACGGGAAATCGCAGCGGTGTGGTCTACTTCTACCTCAAAGGACTCCAGCTCCTCCTCGGAATTGGCTGCCATGGTGGAAAAGCTACGGATGGAAGTCGCAGAGCTGCGTCGTTCGCGGACCCCACAACGCGGCAGAGATGGTGCGGACGGATATCAACAAGCAAGGTCGCGATCGAGAGCCGTGAGTAGAAGGCGTAACAACCCCGAGTGGTTATGCTACTATCATTTTAAGCATCGTACCAAAGCTACTAAATGTGTCGAAACGTGTAACTGGAAGGAGCCGAAAAAGACTACCACATCGGAAAACTAGGTGTGATACAACCTGTGGCGGAAGTTTGTATCAACACGTCAAATCGCCTTTGTGTGTTGGACAAAAACAGTGGACTAAGATTTTTAATAGACACTGGCGCAAACGTTTCCGTGATTCCTGTATCTAAGTGCCGTTCCAAGGATATCGCGAGTGACAAGTACAAACTCTATGCGGCTAATGGAAGCGAGATAGAAACTTATGGTATGCGTAATTTAATTTTAGATCTAGGTTTAAGACGAGCTTTCCGATGGACATTCATCGTAGCGGCTGTCAAACAGCCTATAATAGGGGCAGATTTTTTAACCCATTATAGGTTGTTGGTTGATTTAAGCACGCGAAAGCTAGTAGATCAACTTACGCGTCTAAATACGATCGCTTCTATTGTATGTCATAATGATTGTGAATCATCCATTAAAACAGTAATTAATAATAATATCTGGCATGATATACTGTGCGAGTACCCGGACGTCACTAAATTAGTGTCTTATAAGGACATACCCAAGCATTCGGTGTGCCACCATATCGAAACTACGGGGCCACCGATATACGCTAGGGCGAGACCGCTACCTCCAGACCGTTACATGAAGGTTAAAGCGGAATTTCAAAATATGTTAGATTTAGGCATATGTCAGTCATCTAAAAGTCCTTGGGCGAGTCCTTTACACGTGGTACCCAAGAAAAATGGGGAAATTCGCCCGTGTGGGGACTATCGGAGATTAAATGCAATAACTAAGCCCGATCGTTATCCGATTCCGCGCATTAACGATTTTAAATATTTAGTGGCAGGAAAGAAAACTATTTTTAGTAAATTAGATTTGAATCGAGCGTATCATTTTATACCGGTTGCCCCGGAGGACGTTGAAAAAACCGCAATCATTACACCGTTTGGACTTTTTGAATTTCCGCGGATGACGTTTGGTTTGCGCAACGCAGCTCAATCGTTTCAGAGATTCATGGATACGATAGTGCTGCGTGGCTTCGATTTCGTTTTTAATTATATAGATGATGTCTTTATAGCGAGTGAATCAGCGGAAATTCATAAAGAGCACCTGAAAGCGATTTTTCAAAGATTCGATAAGTACGGCGTGACAATTAATGTTTCAAAATGTGTGTTTGGGGTGTCCAAATTAGACTTCTTAGGGTATGAAGTGTCGACGGATGGCGTTCGCCCGCTCGACAATAAAGTGCAAGCTATTGTAAATTTTCCGAGACCCGAAAACGTTGAGCAATTGCGTCGTTTTCTCGGTATGGTTAACTTTTACCGTGCACATATTCCTAAGGCAGTCGATTGCCAGGCGGAATTAAATAGTTATTTACATAATACTAAGAAGCGAGATAAAACAATAATTACGTGGACGGATAAGGCCAACGAGGCATTTGAGAAATGTAAGGAAAGCTTAAAAAGCGCCATTACATTGTCTTACCCATTACAGGATGGTAATTTATCATTAATGTGTGACGCGTCAAACACTAGCGTAGGTGCAGTCTTACAACAAGAGATAAATAAATGCTGGAAACCGTTGGGATATTTTTCTAAAAAATTAACGTTAACAGAGGTTAAATACTCAACTTACGACAGGGAATTGTTAGCAATATATATGGCCATCAGACACTTTAGAAATTTATTAGAAGGACGCAATCTAGTAATTTTTACAGATCACAAGCCTTTAACGTACGCTTTTACGAAGGTTAATAGTGATAAGGAAAGTCCTAGACGAATTCGTCAACTTTCCTATATCAGCGAATTCAGTACTGATATTCGGTATATACATGGTAATCAAAATGTAGTAGCAGATGCGTTGTCGAGGATAGAAACTATAAGTTGTCCCACGACATTAGATTACACTGGGTTAGCGGAATCGCAATCCAGTGACGAATACCTACAGCACGCGCTGCAAGTATCGGATGACAATTTACAGTTTAAACAATTTTACCTACCAAATTGCGAGAAACAAATATATTGTGAGGTATCATCTAACAGAATTAGACCTTATTTACCTGAAAAATTTCGTATGATAGCTTTTCATTCAGTACATGACCTTAGCCATCCTGGCATTAAAAGTAGTAAACAAATGATCAAGCAAAAGTTCTTTTGGCCAAATATGGATCGAGACATTGCTAAGTGGGCAAGAGCATGTATACGGTGTCAAAAAGTAAAAATTAATAGGCATACTTTTTCCGGTATAGGTGAATTTGAACGAGTAGATCGTTTTCAACATTTACATATTGATATAGTGGGCCCTTTGCCAATATCAGCTGATGGTTATAAATATTGCATAACGATGTTAGATCGCGCCACGGGATGGCCTGAGGCTGTACCCGTTCAGAATATCACAGCGGAGACGGTAGCTAGAGTAGTTTTTGAGTGTTGGATATCTCGTTTTGGCTGTCCTTCGAAGCTTACAAGCGACCAAGGAAGACAATTTGAGAGTGATTTGTTTAATAACCTCATGAAGTATTTGGGTATACACAAACTTCGTACTACTCCTTACCATCCACAAAGCAATGGCATGATAGAACGTTGGCATAGAGCACTAAAAGTGGCTCTCATGGCACGTTTACAATGCAACAATTCCTGGGTAGATGAACTTCCGATCGCGTTATTAGGTCTACGTTCAGCGACTAGAAGTGACAGCGGCGTGAGCGCAGCTGAGTTAACCTACGGTAAAGCGATTCGATTGCCGGGTGATTTTTATGATGATACTCAGTTATGTACTTCGGACTCGGAATATTTACAGTTGCTTAGGGATGCTATTAATAAATTAAAACCGCGACCAAAGATTCATGGTAATTCGCGATCATTATTTGTGTCTAGCGATCTTAATACTTGTAAGAGCGTATTTGTAAGAAATGATCTACTGCGAAAATCACTGCAGCCGCCATACGAAGGTCCTTATAATGTAATTAGTAGGAAAGGAAAGACTTTTATTATTAAGATAGGAGATAAGGAATCTTGTATTTCTATCGATAGGCTTAAACCTGCTTTTATACTTGACGAGATGCCGTCAGATAATTTTAATGATAGTAATAGTTTTAATAATTTTCGTGACTTGAATAAAAATAGTTTCAGTTGTAATAACACAGCCACATCCAGTAAAGTTATATGTCCTAGAACATCACGAAGCGGCCGTGTCATCAGGCCACCTGCTCGTTTTGTTTAGTAGACATTTTTGATGCAACACGAGTATTGAAATGTGAGTAATTATGTAGGTCAGTTACTTTATTTTTGCTATTTTGCTTTATACGTTATATACATTGTTTTAAGGTACGTTTTTGTAACAATTAATAATACTGGAGACTCTTAATTTTATTTCATTATAATGTTTAAAAATTAGTGGTAATCATGTTCGATGAAAATGCCAATGCAACAACACTCATGCAACGTAGCATATTTTTAGAAAATATTTATTGTTTTAAATTAAACACGGTCAGCGACCTATGCCATCCCAGTACTTAACTTAGGTCAGCATATACATCGCTGCCATTTATTTTCTTAGGGTTGTCGTTTTATATTATTATTATTATTTTTTTTTTTTTTGTTAAGGGGGGAATGGTGTAGGGACATGTAATATATTAATTCATGTCAGCAATTAAAATGAGATCATCTGAATCGTGAGAGTGTGAGTGTTGCATTTCAGCGAAAAAATATGTATATAGAGACGGCTGCGTCCGTCGTTTAAACACACAGTCAGAAATATACACAGTTAACGGAACACGTATTTTATTCCATAGTCCCAGATCCGTATAGGTAACCCTTTACATTACCTAAACTGGTGACCCCGACGTGATCGTAACGTGACGTGACGTACCTAAAGCTACTATTCTTTTTTCTAAGGCGAAATATAGTCCTTTTCAAACTTCTTACTTCTAATTTTGTTGAAGTTTGATCAACAAAAGAACATGCCAATCTCTTTGCATCTGAAAAATATAAACGAAATAAGATTAGTATTTTTATACCACAATTCATTAAATAAAACTCCCAAAGGCAGACATCTACATTTTGTTCACATTTGTGCTTGCAGTAGTTGATTTCGATATTATAAAGAATAATAGATTATCACCAGTCTGATGATAGTTTTTTATTGCCATATGAAAAGCATGATTTACTTTTTTGTTGCACAAGAATCCAAAAAACATATTTAAAAAAAAACCCATATATTCACCTAAGGAACAGTTCTTTTTGATTTCATTATCTCCATAATGTTGGCATGAAACCATTTGGCTGCTGCATTCCATTACAACTGGATCATCTACAAACACATGGAAAAATATTCTCATTACAAATTTTCACTTACTAGTGCTAAAGAAGATATAACTAAATAAAACACTATATCAGTACCAGGCATTAATAAGTTGATAAGTCGAACTAAGCCCTTAATTTGGTGCTAAATATTGCATAATATATAAAATAAAATATAGTACACAATGTTGAGACCCGTTTTTTAACTAATAAAAATGTACATATATGTAGATAGGCTTATCAACTTATTCACGTTTGGTACGCATATAACTTGGCACTTCATTACATACAAAGAAACATAAGTTACTTGAAAATCTTAAAAAGTTTTTTAGTTACCAGTTTTAAAAGATGCATTTGAAGTTGACGGTTCTTGTATTTCTGCAGATTCAGAATGAAACAATGCATAACTGTGTTCATCTGTAACAGAGTATTTTGACTGAAATACTCCTGAAACAAAACAAAAAAAAATACTTAAAAATTACGCAAAATTAATCCCTTATGTAAAACTACTCTCTGTTTATGCTAAAGTTCCGATCTGGGTCTTTGTGTGTTGGCACATGTCCATGGCACAGGAAGAGAGCTCTCCTTCAAAGCCGGCGGTGCATCGGCGACTCCTCTGTTGTTGTTGCAAATGTCCATAGGCGACGGTGATTCCTTTTTCATCAAGTAACCCGTCTGCCTTATCGTTAGGTATAAGTATAAAAAAAAGGAGTGAATCCTAGTGAGGGGCTATAAGTGTAGAAAGCGTTATAATTATTACTGAATAAATAACTAAATGATTCTTCTGATGTCAAAGTAACATTAGGATTTACATTCCACCATACATGAAGTTTTTATCACGTGTTGAGTACTGGTGTACTTACCATTTAGATTGAGGGATGGTACAGCTCCAAAAACTACACGACGGCATGTTATGTCTTCCGGTTGAAAGTGATAATCGCAGACTCTTTTATTTTTGTAAATAAACATGGGATCATCTCCTTTCAACTTGTTATCCATAACAGCAACCCAACTTAAAAACCATTCATGGTGGTTTATTGGATGAGGAAACCGATGAACATGGACATCTGAAAAAGTCATTAATAAGTATGTCTTTGCAAAAGGGATACATGACCTTACACAATAATTATTTAAAGCATTTATTGTCCCTTTTAATTATTTATTCATCATCGGTCAATTTTAAATGATGCTAGGCACTGGTCATCTATTTTTATTTGAGATATAAAAATAAACTCATGTAAAGTATTAAGGTGCAAAAATTAAAAGTACAATAATTACATAAAAGAAAAATATTATTTGTATAAAACAGAAAAACACTTACCAAGTTTATCGCATCCAAAAATGCAGTACTTTCTACTTAACTGCGTTTTGTTCGCTCCCAAAGACATTTTGGTAACGAAAATTGACAATTTAACAATAAATAACTTAACGTAAAGACGGATTTGAGCACAAATCCTCGTAACGAAAATTGTTATGCTCACGAAAAGAAAAATTGCGAACTTTGCGAACTACAAAATTGCAATGGCGGTTCGATTCGATTTAAAACTTTGAAAACTAAGAAAATTACGTTCCGTACGTACATATTTCTATTGGTATATAAATTACGAAAATTATAATTGGAAATTTAAAGTGGAGACCAATTTACGTAACAACAAATAATAATGGTGCTGTGAATGAATATACATTAAATAAAAACTTAGAAAATTACTTGATATATTTAAAAATAAAAAAATATTAAATTTTTGTCATGCATAAAAAGAAACGTTAGTAGAACACCAATGTTTATTTCCGTACGCCAACAACAGATGGCGCTACTATATTTGCAATTTCATTTTTGTTCTAAGTTACACCCCCCTGGCTGGAAGCAACTTCGGTTTATACCGTGTAGTGATTTGACACAAAATCCTAATAAAACTTAACTTGAAATTAATTATTATAATATCTATAAACAATTGACTACTATCTAAAAAGTTTTACTAACTTAGAGCAGTGGTAGCCTAATGGTTGAAACTTGCCCTCTTCATCGAGAGGTCCGAGGTTCCAACACAGACCACTGATTTATGTGCGTATTAGAAATTAATTATCACTGGTTTTCGTTGAAGGAAAACATCGTGCAGAAACCTACACTCCTGAGAGTTCTTAAAAAAAAAGTCCTCGGAGGTGTGTGACGTCCACCAATTCGCAGTGGGCCAGCGCGGTGGACTATGTCCTAAAACTCACTCATTCCCAGAGAAGACCGGTGCCCAGCAGGGGGATAGTAATGGGTTGACGACTATAAACTATATTGTAAATATTGTAAATAGTTATAAATGTCTGATTTGCTTTGTCCTCTAACTGTTTTACCTAAGATCCCTTGATACAATGTATAATTACTTAATTGTGAGAGCAAATAAATTATTATTTATTTATTTATTTATTATGTTTTAAGTAGTCGGGTGTTCTGTTAATCATTTTAAAATGTTTGTATAGATGGCCTAGTTTCTCCTCGACTCATCACGTCATTCGTCTCGCGGCATCATCAGGACATCGCCTCTACTACGTCACTGTGCTGTGTTCCGTGTTGAAGAGTGCTGATGAAGGATATTACAGGTATTACTCTAGTCTTAGCCGATACCAACATATGTAACGGACCAAAATAATCTCAGCGGATCAAGACAATTTGAATAGTGAAGTATCGCTACTCGTCAAGAGATGGCGCTACAGCGTTCTGAAACACACTTTTGAAGGTCTCAACTTCCTTAATTCTTATTGCGGTAGATGTTTTATAAAATAATATGATACTTGAATGATTATGGTAATATATATGTGCTCGGGGAAAATTCGATCTGGAATAAATGTAAACACACCATAAAAAATCATATGTATTATCACCAACCTGCACGAATTTGTACACAAATGCATTTTATATTCAACCAAAGTACGCACTAAATTTTCGCGAAGTAATTTAATTAAAGAGAGTTGATTAACTAATAACGACCAACTGCAAGAAAATATGCTAAAACTAGTCAAACAAAATTTATTTACCATTGTCGTCATTGTAATATAATTAATGTCAAATTAGTTGTCACATCAACCTTAATTCCATGAAGGGATTTGCAACCTATTATAAGTTACAGGTGAAAGTTAATAATAGGTAAAAGACTGCTGATAAAACAACAAAAAGTTGCATTCCTCTGCCTGCCAGTGGTTGCTAGGCAACGCTTTGTTATTAAACATTCCATATCGAATTTGCCCCGAGTATAAAGTTTAAACCTATATGGTTTTTAATGTGAAAGGTTTTTCTAGAATTTAGAGATGATAAATATAACCATCAACCAATAAATTTAACTAATAATTTAAAACAACCATGTTATTTGTTATGCAATATTATCAATATTGAATAAAAATATCAACTCAATAATTTTAACACTATGTTAGTACTGCATTAAGATTTCCACTGTAACTCTTAAGCTATAGGGAACATTTTCCTACTCGCCTCGCACGTCGCCTATGACCTGCTGACCCCGAGTCGGTTGACGTTAGCCATAGAAAATAGTCACTCACCACATTTAATTCTATGTTCTATTGCACTAAAAATACAGTACAATATTGATGTTTACGTAATAATTATTGTCTGTGATATTTTTATTCATTCGGACTAACCGTTAATTATTTTTAACAAAATATTCAACTTCAGCAAAACTCGTACTTTAATAAAAATATCAACTAATATTTTGAACCAATAAAAATATCGTTGAAAATATTTATCACCTAACAGTTAACCAATAAATATTTTCAACTATTATTGCCATCTCTAGTCTAGATGTAAAGATATGTTTTTGATGTTAATGTGAAAAAACTTTTTTATACAGCCTTTTTTTTATAATTTATTACCTTATATATTTTCTCCGATTGCGTCCAAAGGATATGTTTGTATTTCTTGTTACAAGCTTTCATTTGTGTATAGTAAGATTGGAAACTTTGAAATGGAAAATATTTATGTGGTCTGAAAATTCCGATAATATGAATGTATTGGTATAACAAAAACGGTTTTACCGGGGTATGTGTAATTAATTTAAGCACATACATAGATACAGATACATACATACAGATTTAATAGTATATGATAAATGGAAGCACATAATTATGTAACTATAAAGTCATAGTTATTTTAAAATATATCAGAAAATGACTTAAATAATTAAAAAAGCCATGGTTATTTTAAAATATATCAGTAAATGACCTAAATAATATAAAAGTCATGGTTATTTTTAAATATACGGTTGCTGATCCAGCTAATGCCGTAGTCCTGGCATTCCGCTTCTGGTTAAATAGGGATTGCGGCTGAGGGCACTGTGAGGTACGGACCTCTGCTTTCTTGTTTTTTTTTATTAAATAATCTATTCTCTCAGTTTTGGGTTATCGCTACGGGATACGACCCATTACCCTTGTAATTTGTACTTATCTCCTAGGATTAACAATGACGTGTTGAAGTAAACTTATTTTTAATTTAGATGTATGCGCGTATTATGTTTTTGTCTCGATGGGCCGACATAAATGGTTTTTCTTTCTTTCCAAAACGGAAGGTTCCATCATGAGAATATGAAACCACTGAACGGACTAATCGGTGGGGAAGGCCTAATTTGAAGATTAGGCCAGGGTGCCAGACTTTATCAAAAGCCTTAGCAACGTCGAAAAAGACTGGGGCTGTCTTACAGCCACGGGGGTAAAAGCCACTCAAAGTGTACTCGACAATGCGGTGAACCTGTTAGGGGTATGAGTGAGCTGCTCGGAAGACGAAGTGTTAGGGAATAAGTCTCACTTTGGAAAATGGTAGAACAACGGCAGCTCAAAATTAGTGCTAAGTCGTGCCTGACATACGATTATTTTCTTTTTTTAAATAGTATTAGGGTGGAACTTTTATGTAAGGACTTTGTTTCTCGTGAATTACATTAGGAATATTTATTCCGGCTGTCTGAAGGAGTTGTCTTCTCAGAGGAGTTACTATAATTCTTTCGAATACTTTGCCCATAGACTTGAGGCTAATAGGGCTAATAGCTGGAGGGAGACCGGACGATGGTCAGAGCCTAGGTCATCAAGAGGTTCGATAGCCCTTAGGCTAAGCGAAACCCCCTTAGCCAAGGCGAAATCCAGGATGTCTGGCCTACAGGGATGTGGGGAGAAGCACGCTGAGACCTAATGCCTCTGTTGCTTTTAACAATAACCTACCGTTGCGGTTTGTCGAGTGGCAGTTCCAGTCGACATGTTTTGAATTAAAGTCTCCAAACAGCAATACAGAATCACCGAGGGAGAGAAGTGCTTCTAAGTCCTGCTTAAGAGCGGCTTTTGTGTTAGAACAGTACACTGAGGCTATGATCAGGGACGAGTGACCTGTCATGCCCAGCTTGCATATAGTGGCCTCCAAGTGTGTAAGAGTCAGTGTTTGGACCGGAGTGCAGTGGAGATTTCTTATAGTAGATGGCAGTGCCACCGCCGCTTCGGCCGTCGGCTCTGTCATTCCTAACAAGATTAAATGAGGGAATTCTCAGGCCTCTCCGTGTGGAGGGCTTTAAGTGAGTTTCCTGAATTAGCAACAGATCTAACTCAATGTTGCGAACGAATTCTTTTAGCTCGAGGATGCTTAAGGCTAGTCCCCGGGTGTAAATGGTGCAGGTTAATAAAAACCCGGTGATCTTGATAATTTTTCTTTTATTTCCTTTGTAGTTTTTCTTAGCTTGTGATAGTGCAGAACAGAACATGCTTTAACAAAATTTTATCCTACTTATATTTAAAACTTGAGGCTTATAACTAGTGCTACGTCTAAGCAGTGCCCTTCCCCTTTTTGCCAATCACAGATCGTCTGTTTTGCACGCGGCATCAATCTATTGTCGTCTCGCTCTGACAATTTGCACACGGCACTATTCTATGTCCATCCCGCTCTATCTCATTGTATCTCTTTTTTTCTTACACAATCTATCATTTAACTATACATACTTAGATTTACTTAGATTTACATTTTTAAATTGTTTTCATATTGGTTAAATGAGACAACCGCACTTGATTGATTTACTTATGCCTTTACAATTTACCTTAAGCTAATACATTTATTTACAGTAACAATTGACTTATTTCTAACAACTTAATCATTTATTCGCCGTCCGTAATACCGGGCGTAGAACGAAACGAGCGAAACACCCTAGGCTTCACTCGGCCAGGCGAAAGGGGAAAAACGTGAGGCGCTTGACTCATCGTTGGAGAGATCTAACTAAATCTGCGTGGTCGGCCAGCACGAAGATGGCCTCTTGGGCTGAACGCGTCCTGCGGAGCTTCCCCGCCAAGAGGACTACCTCATCCTAATTAATACTTTGGATGATTCCAAGGGCGAATGAGATATCCTCTTGTACATCTGACATCGGTGGACCACGCAACTGGGGGTTTTTTGGGGGGGGGGGGGACGATGTCGTCGGAACTCTCCCACTGGTTTGCCCCCATGTGCAAGAGGAAGCCGGCTTGGGCGCTTTGAGAGCTGGATAGTTGGTCGCATTGACCGGGGGGATATGGCTTTGAGCTTTTGGCGGCTGTTTCTTCTTGTGAGAGACTCGTGGGGCCTTTGGACAACCACGGTAGTTAGCCCAGAATGCCTGCGTGGCCATAAAGTTGGCAGCGGTGACACTGGTCTGGATAGCTTCTTTTGTTTGGTGCCTCTACCTTGGCCAAGGTAAGGCCGCACACCTCTCTCACATCTTTGACGATGTTGCGGGCGTCTTCTTGGTTTGATAGGATGACCAAAGCCAAGGGGTATTTTGCCCCGGTGCGGCTGTGCAACTTGTGCACTGCCTTCACAGGGAAGCCCTTGGCTAGCAGGTCGCTTTTTATGAGCTCATTGTCGAGCTCGTAGGGCAGCCCTGGGAGGACTGCTCGGACCTTACGCTCCTCGGGTATGTGTGATACCCAATTCGAGATTGGGTGAAGAGCCTTGTCAGGGCACGGAAGGCGTCCGTGGATGCGACCGTCACCTGGATGGCCTCACCTGTGTTCCTCGCCTTGGTATAGTGCACCTTATTGTCGGTGCTCATTTGGGCGACAGAGGGCCACTGGGATTTATCCCTGATGTATATTGGCGGTGGCGGCTTGATTTTGGGGAAAACGGGGAGCACAGGTCCCTTGAGAGAGGGAGCCCTTCAGGCTACAAGGGCGGGGCAGGTTGAGAGACATGAGAGGAAGGGGGCCTGAAGCGGCATCGGGGGCCGCGGCAGTAGGGGACAAGGGCTGAGCCACCTGTTGTGCCTTAGGGTCACGCTTGGTGAAGCGCTTCTTGCGCTTTTCGAGTTGAACATAATCGTCCTCGTCGGGAGTGATGATGTCTTCGTCATCCTCGGGCAACCCATTAAATAAGTTGCGGGTCTCGATGGCGGAGACGGCGGCGGACCTTTTTCGAGGTCGAGAGGCGGATGCGTCGGAGCATTCGACGGCGGAAGGGGCGGCTGAGGCGCGGGGGAAGTGTGCGTCCGTGCGCGCAGGGGTGTTCTGATTGAGGAGTTTATTCTCCCTAATTTTGTTGCAGACTGCGGCTACATTGAACTTCTAACCGTAGTCATGCAAGCCGGCAATGAATTCTTTAATGGACACGTTCACACGCAAGGAATAACGGATTTGCCATGATGGCTGGAGCCTCCCTGCCTAAGGCAGGGAGCGAAGAGTGCGGGAGGGTGGAGCTAATCTCCGGCAGGAGGCTGCCTACCACCCTTGGGACTAGTTCCAAGTGCAATGGGATCGGGTCAGCCGGTTTGCTTAAGCCAAGAGGCTTAAGGATCGCACCGTCGCGCCGCGATTAGTAGTAAATTCAATTCATTTTATAACTGGTGGAAACCCACGGTGTCAACGAAGCCAGTTAGCGCGGACCCGGTGCGCTTCTTAAGCCTCTTGGCTTAAGCAAACCGGCTGACCCGATCCCATTGCATTTGGGTTTAGACCCAAGGGTGAAGGTAGGCAGCCTTCTGCCGGGGATTAGCCCCCCCTCGGCGCTCCCGTCCAGGCAATATTAAGGAGGTTTGCTCCTGACTCCCCCGCGTCTCCAGACGCGACCCCCCCCCCCCCCCCCGCGCCTCAGTCGCGCGTAACGTCGGTGAGGCTTCAGATGTTGAAGCCTCTGACGCCTCCTCGGCGAAACCGAGGAAGAGGACCGCCGTCTCCACCGTCGAGACTAAAAACTCCTTCCAGGAGTTAACGGACGCGACAATAACCCCCGATGAGGACGACTACGTCCGTGTCGAGAAGCGCCCTAAGCGCTTGACCGAGCGTGCCCCTAAGGCACAACTGGTCACCCCCCTGCTTCGGCCCCTGGTGCCGCTTCAGCCCGGGCGCCGACGCCGACACCCATGTCTACGGACGTGCCCCGCCCCTCTAGCCTGAAGGGCCACTCCAAAGGGAAGCCAGCGACTCGCTGCACCCCTACTCCCCCCAAGGCCAAGCCGCCACCCCCAATCTTCATCAGGGATAAGTCCAAGTGGCCGGAAGTGGCCCAAATGTGCACCGACAACAAGGTGCACTTCACTAAGGCCCGTAACACCGGAGAGGCCATTAAGGTTACAGTGGCTTCTAAGGACGCTTTTAGAGCCCTTACTAGGCTCCTCACAGGTAGGCAAATACCCTACCATACCTACACTCTGCCCGAGGAGCGTAAGGTCCGGACAGTCCTCCGAGGACTGCCACATGAACTCCCAAACGAGGTCATCTTCAATGACCTCGCTTCCAAGGGGTTCCCGGTGGAGGCGGTGCACAAACTGCACAGCTGCACCGGGCAAAAATACCTTGGTCTTGGTCATTTAGACCAATACGGAAAACGCCCGCGACATCTTTAAAGATGTCAAAGAGGTGTGCGGCCTTTCCTTGGCCAAGGTGGAGCCCCCAAACAAAAGGGGCTATCCGGGGCAGTGCCACCGCTGCCAGTTATATGGTCACGCGGCGGCTAACTGCTCCGCTGCCCCTAGGTGCGTCAAGTGCCTAGAGAATCACGGGACCAGAGGCTGCCTGCGCACACGAGACGCGGAGACCCCTCCCGCGTGCGTATTGTGCGGCCAGCCCGGGCAGCCGGCTAACTACCGCGGCTGCCCCAAGGCCCCACGCGTGTCTCACAAAAAGAGGCACCCACAGGCTAAAGGCCCTAAGCCCAGGCAAACTCCTCCCCCCGGTCAATGCGACCAATTAACCGGCGCTTAAAGCGCCAAAGCCGGCCCCCCCTTCTTGCCCATGGGGGCGCACCAGTGGGATTAACTCGACGACTCCATCTCGTCCCCCCACTCGTTCGGCTAAGCAGGCTTCACCTGCCCCCCCGAAACCCCACCCACGTGGTGGACCAGGAACGTCCTCCGCCCAAGAGGACATTTCTTGCGCCCTCGATATCGTCCAGAACATAGACATGGATGAGGTGTTTCTCATGGCCGGAAAGCTCCGTAAGGCGCGCACGGCTGTGCAGACAATCATGGTGCTGGCCGAGCACCAAGACCTATTCGCGGCACTCAAAAAATAATTCAGGCGCCTCACGCTACGCCCTCCCGACTGGCCGAGTGAAGCCTAGTGGTGTTTCGCTCGTCTCTTATACGGTCCCGGGGATTAGTCTCCAATATCCCCGAGATAAGAGAATTTGTTCGCAACACTGAGTTAGAACTGTTGCTAATACAAGAAACTCATCTTAAGCCCTCCACTCGGATAGGCCTGAGTGTTCCGTCATTCCGTCTTGTAAGGGATGACAGAACCGATGGCCGGAGAGGCGGGGGCACTGCCATCTACTGTAAGGAATCTCTCCACTGCACTCCGGACGTAACACTGACTCTTACACACTTGGAGGCCACTATATGCAAGCTGGGCATGACAGGTCACTCGTCCCTGATCATAGCCTCAGTGTACTGTTCTAACACAAAAGCCGCTATTAAGCAGGACTTAGAAGCACTTCTCTGCCACTAAACTGTACCGTCCTAATATGTCCCCACCTCCCTAACAGTCCTCAGCAGTCTTTCAGAAGGTACTAGCTCGCAAGCTAGGGTTCGTTCCTTCCGTGATAGACACAGGTAGGTAGGGATGGATATAGCTGGGGTTCTACTAGCAGAGGAGGTAATGTGGAATACGGGGTGTTCAGTACTGACTGGAGTATCCGGTACTGTTAATCTTCTTAGTCTGGCTTCCGCACCACCAAAAGAGATTCCAAAAGGAAGTGTCCAAGCTACGTTGCTTGTTGAGGCGTCCTGGCTGCATTGCTCGTCGGGGTCAGCTCTTCTGATTTCGTCTGGATTCCCTTTACTTCGTAGTTGCGCTGCTCCAATACTGGCAACCAGTGGACAAAAATGTGGGGTCCAGGGTGCCAGAAATTCGACGCCACGATTCTTCAATAATAATGGTCTATATATTTGTGTAATAGATTTTTTAAATTTATCAGGTACTTGAACCTCATATCCTTTAGCCTTGTCGTTGTGGTCGCCAGCCACTAGGGTCGCCACCACTTTCCATGATGTTACTGTAGTCCTTCGAGTCAAAATGCGGACCAGGTGATAAGCTGCTTATAGTCCGTGCCGGCACTTCGTCTTGCTGGCGGTCGCCTCCTTTTCCTGGTGCGTTTCTGGAGTCTGGTGGTTTCTCTATTTTCTTCCTGTTCTATTCTTCTCTCCGGACACTTGTTGTCCAGAGGGGAAACTTGTTTAGGGCAAACCCTCTTCAAGTGGATAGCTTCCGCAATTCGTAAATCCGGATCGGTCTTGGGGGGGTTGGTAAGTCAGGTAGATCGGGGTTTTTTTTTTTGACCCCTGGCTTACCAATTACAATAATAGGATGTCGGAATTGAGGTTGTATGTAGAGAGTATGTATAAGTGTGGTGTTGTAATGTTGTTCTGTATGCATAACGTGTAGGTGAGTAATGTGTGTGGATGTGTGCTGTTGGGTGTTGTGTTGTTTATGTGGGAGTCTGTGGGGAGCGGCAAGCCGCTTTTGGTCCAAGTGCTAGGGACTCATCATGAAGCCCCAGGGTCCGCTTGCTCGTCCCGCGCCAGAAGATCGCGCAGGAAAGCCCAGCGGTCGAGTGGACGGGCGTGATGCGGCGCCAGATCCCGCAAGTGCGGGAATCGCGTTGCGTCGATCCGGTTGAACATCGACGTGGCGAGGCGGCGTATGAAGTCGTCCAGGCTCTCGACTCGTAAGTCCCTCTGGATGACTGAGTTTCTGACGCACCACGGCGCCTTTGCGATCCTGCGCAGCGCCAGCGATTGAACCACTCGCAAACGTTTGCGGAGGGGTTCCTTCGCCAGCGCATACCAGGCCGGCGCCGCGTACGTCAGACGGGGACGTATATATTGTAAATAGATGGTCTTTTTCATACCCAGAGGGAGACTCGAGGAGAGCACTGGGCGAAGAAGAAAGCTCGCCGACCTCGCCGACGCGATGATTGCGTCCACGTGGGGCTTCATGGTGAGCCGCTGGTCCAGGGTCACCCCCAGGTATTTAGCCCGGGTGGACCACTGGATGTCGCTGCCGAGAAGCTTCAGAGTGAGATCGTTGCGTGTTATGCCCCCTAGACGGAGGGCCTGGGTTTTTCCCACGTTCACCGACAGCCGCCATTTAGCGAGCCAATCGGGGAGGGCATCGAGTGCGCGCTGCATCTTCGTCGCAGCATGTGCGACCGTCAGTGACGACGTTACATACGCCGCATCATCGGCATACAGGGCGAGCAATGCCCCCCCTGCCGTTGGGGTATCGTCGGTGTACGCGGAGTAACACGCAGGGGACAAACACTCCCCTGAGGGACGCCGGCTGCTATGGGACGCTCTTCAGAGAGTGTCCCGTCGACCATCACTGAAACTTCTGTCCGTTAGGAAGCTGGAGATCACCTTGACGATACGCCTGGGCGACGACGACTGCGACATCTTGTACAGCAAGCCGTCGTGCCAAACACGGTCGAACGCCTTTTCCATGTCCAGGAATACCGCACACACGCGTTCTTTTTTGTTTACCGCGTTGGTAATGTGGTGCAGTACCCTGGCCAGCTGTAGAGTCGTTGAGTGTTCTGGCCGGAACCCGAATTGCTCCGGTCTGGGAGTGATGTGGGGCACCAGGTGTTGCAGCAGGAGCTTTTCGAACACCTTCGACATGCAGGATAGCAGTGTGATTGGCCTATAGCTCTCAGGCTTCAGTATACTTTTCCCCGGCTTGGGCAACATGATGACGTGCCCTATTTTCCATGAGTGCGGGAATGTCCCCGTGCGCAATATTCCATTAAATAAGCGAGTCACGGCCCCCACCGTCCTCCTAGGGAGGTGGCGTAGGGCCGTGTTCGTTATACAGTCTGCGCCGGGAGCCTTTCTGGCTTTAGTCCTCTCGATCGCACGCTGGACCATGCTCGGGGAGAAGACGACGGGATCTTCCTCTGGAGCTATAGGCCGCGCGATGTAGGTCTGAAGGTGTTGCTCGACCGCTGCAACGTGCTCCGCCTGTGAAGACGGGTTCGGCCGGAACTGGCGTTCTAGGTGTTCAGCGAAGATCTCTGCCCGGTCTTCCGCCCTGTAGCGTGGCGTACCGTCCGCATGCGTCAAGGGGCGAACCGGAGCCTGGGAACTTGATAGCTGGCGGCAAAGCTTGTGCAGTGCCGGCCAGTCATCATGCGCGTCCAACACGCGAGATTCCCAGTTCTCGACTGCATGCGCTTCCAACTCGGCCCGGAGCCTCTCTATGGCTCGGTTGAGTAGCGTCTTCTGGCTCGGGCAACTGGACCGTTGCCAGCTCCTTTGTAGGCGCCTTTTTTCCTCCACCATTTTCCTAATGTGGGGCGGCAGGGGTGGAAGACTCCCCTTCGCCGGTTCCTCCACAGTGGCGTGCTCTAAGGCGCCCTGGATACTGGCGGTTAGGTCTGCCGCGAGCCGATTGACGTCGCTCTCCGTGCAGACAGGCCGCGTTGGTGTGGCGATCTCCAAGTACTCCCTGAAGGAGGTCCAATCAGTTATTCGACGTGGCTTCGGTGGCGAGACTCTTACTGGATTCTTCGCCAGGACTAGCAGGACAGGGACATGGTCGGATTCTATGCCGTCCTGCAGCGACTCGAGAGTTAGCTGTGCCTCGAGACCGCGGAGCACAGCGATATCAATGACATCCGGTGCGTATGTATGCGCATCCGGGTAGTGTGTTGGGCACTCTGGTCCTCTTATTTCGTACCCGCGGATTCCCGGCGTCGCGCGTTGCGGCGGTGGAAGCGCGGAAGAATCGCGGGATTCTGCTGTTTCTTGCATCCCGTACCTTGTTGAGCTAGCGCCGCGGCCCACGCGGGGCCAGCGGCGCGGACGCGGATAGGTAGATGCTCCCCGCGACGGTTTACGTCGATAACCGAGAAGGGAAATGCTTCCCTTATCGCGATGTTTGTGTGCGCACGGACAAGGAATGGAGAAACTACGGGATGTGGCACTCCAATGAAATTCACAAAAAATAGCCCTGTATTTAAACGCCTCCGCGCATCTCAACAGCGTACAAGTCTTAATCTAGATTTTTTTGACAGAGACAGCACTATCTTTCTGACAAAGACAACAATACTTTTATTTCTATCCTTATCTATTTACATTATACTTCGCACTTATTTTATAATAAACAACATAACACTAGTTAATATCTTTACAAAATACGAACAATAAACACAATGGGAAACAATAACACTTAGTCGGTAAACAATGGTAGACAATAAACACAAAGATAGACAATAGCATATAAGGTTGAAACAATATAAACAGTGGGAACAATAGCAAACAATAACCAATAAAATCTCGTAAAAATAACCTTAAGATCTAATACGTAATACATTTAACATAGGTACTTAACAGCAAGTGTGTTTTATATCATGAATTAATCGTCCGCAACATACATATTAGTAAATTAGTAAAAGTAACTTAAAAATATATCAATAAAATGAAAATGATCGATTTATTTTTGATATAAGCATTGTATATATTTTTTTGATATGATCTTGCCCAGAGACAGTGATGCTAGTGGTGTTTTGATTTATATATTTTTGTGTTTCTTGATATATTTTGTTAATTTTAAATAATGTTCTACATTATGAATAAAAATACATAGAAAAAGAAAAGTTTTACACTATTTTTTTATTTCATGATTAATAATATTACTCCTAAATAACTGACAACAGTCACAATACTACGGCTCATACGATTTTACAAATACAACAGAGTAAAACTATTTCTTAACTTTTGGGGGCAATTTTCTGTTGAATCCTCCGTGTAGATCAGAGTATCTCACGGTCCCATTAGATACACCATTATCTCTGTCAAACCTCACTGCTCTTCTCTGTCAAACCTGCTTCAGGTGCTGTAACTTCATCTTGTAATCAGATCCGTGTGGTCTAAGACTTCCGCGTCGCTCCCTCAGATCAAGACCAAATCCTGGCTTTCTGGTGCATTTGTCTATCTTCGTTCTACGTGTGTGTCTACCTGTTCTACCTGTAGCTGGTCTATATGAACCAGAGGGACCTCGCCATGTACATAGAAACGACTTTCTCTACACATACACATAGGAGCCTAAAGCGTCAGTGTTGTAATGCCATGGTAGTTTAGGTTTTGGCTACATCTTTTACAACTGTTATTTAACCGATATTAGACCGCGTGGAATCCGCCACGGGGAATACATTGTGGAACCGCTTTTGCGCCGCAGCCCCAACTCCTCAGTCCGCAGGGCCGCAGTGCCCAATCAGCGAGGACGTGACGCCCAAATCGGAAGATTCCCGCGAACCATGGAAACCGGTCCTCTTCCTATTGATGCGTTATAAATAGCCTTACTCCTTAGACCTAGAGTTACCGAGTCTCATTTAACTTCTAGAAAATTTCAAATGACGAACGTCGCTTCCTATCTAAACAACACACCTGTCAGAGGGTGAGCACAATCACCCACTATTCTTAGAAGATTCCAAGATCATCAATTGTTTCTTTGATTACCTTAGACTAGTAATCGAAACTTGTACGCTACTGTAAGACTTTATTAATTTCGGTTTCCAGTATCGTAGTACATCTTAGACTGCTATGTAAAAACGCGCATTGACCAGAAATCCTCTTCAGAACAGAAATATCAGTCACTTAAGGACTTGTGCATGACGTGCGCAAGAATTGAAGTGAAGAATGATAATTTCGTAATTAATATATTGGTGTCCATTGCTATATAATATGTCGTGCACGTAATTCTGCCGTTGCCACTTATCGAGATTGATCGTCTCCCTGAACCCTCTGGCGATGGGATAGTTGGTAGTCCGCTTCTTGGTCTCTCTGCTTGACGCGCAGCACATTTCTAACATCATGGAGGGTGGTACTTCGACTAGTATCCATCATGTGCCTGTAGGACATCTGTGTTATCTTAAAGTCTTTATTTAGATTTATTCTTCATGTACCTGAATGTTCCATGTTGGTTGCCGGTACTTCGACTCATATCGCTCCCGTCTTAAATAGTACTCTGACTCCTTATTCCTCATTTATTTTTATCCCTTCATTTAGCTATAACTTGTCTTTTCAAAAAACGTTGCTGCGATTTTTTTTCCTTTCAATTCTAGAACATTTCTTACATCTTGGATGGTGGTGCTTCGACTTAAATTCCTTGCATGCTTAACCTTAGATAGTACCTATTGTTAGACTCCTATCCCTCATTCCTAGAAGATACCTTTCATGTTGGAGGATAATGGAACTTACATTTACTTATCCCACGATCACTCATCTAACATCCCTAACATCTTAGATCTAACATCCTTTAAGACTCCATTCCACATTTAGCTGCAAGTAATCTTCTATCTTGGATAGTAGGACTCTGACTCATTTCTCTTTAATTCTAGAACATTTCGCACATCTTGGATGGTGGTTCTTCGATTCAAATCCCCATGTGGGTACATGTCTGTCAAATGTCCCTTCTGTCTTAAGTAGTACTAATTTGACCCATATCTCTCATTTATTCGTAGGAGATCTCTTTCATCTTGGATGGTGGTACTTCGACACAATCCTTCATTTTCCTCTCTAACTTCCTATTTGTTTTGGTTGGTTATACTCTGACTTCTAACTCTCAATTATTTGGACATACTGGATGCCATTTTGGATTGTTATACGTCGATTTACCCATGCCCCGTTTAACCATCGGCCATCCCTTCCATCTAAGGTACTACTTAAGACATCTCCTAAATTTAGCTAATAGTTCTTACTATTTGAAGGTGGCAATCTGTTTTCTATGCCGTATTTACTTGTACTCCCATCCAAGTAGAAAGGTCTTCGTGATATATCGCTGCTTAACCCAACATTTTTCCATATAAAGACTGTGGTACTCTGAATTCTCACACTCTCTTAGTAGTAGTAGGGCATTTCTAACATCTTGGATGGTAGTCCTCGACATATTTTTGAACAAAAACAAGGTATATATGGGGTTAGCTACATCTTAATGTAAAGTTGAGCCGTAGTATTTTGACTGATGCTATCAATCTTTTTTAATATAAGTTTAGCAATCGTTTTGTTTGCACGATCCTTTTTACCACGTGCAACATGTGCAGTTAATTGCTCACGCATTTTATTTTGCAGAATAATCGAAGTACGGAAATTGAATAGTGTAAGACAGGCACAAAATACATATGTATATTTATATAAATATATTTTTTTTATAAATAATGACACATGAACAACATGAAAACAACGATTATATCGTTTTTCGTGATTTTGTAAAGAATTCGTTTTTGTTTCGTCTTAAGACAAGACGAAACAAAAACGAAATAGTTAAAATTTTAAAAAAATGATCGTAATTAGTGTTCCTCAATAAAACGTAGATACTATATTTTTATTTTTAACCGTAAAAAATAACTCTTCAAGGAAATTGGCCAATTCTTTTTATCTTACACAGCAAATGGTATCTATCCAATACTGAGAAAGTCCCTTAATGTAATTGAGTGCTAGCTCTTGAGTAACTTGATTACCGGATTTGTTCCCAAGAGTGTAAGACTGGCAAGCTGATCCTTCTAAAAAAGGTAAGGCATCATGCAGGCATAACTGAAAAGGTTGGCAAACTCGTTAGGCGTGGGTGTATCGCTTGTAGGGACATAATAGAGAGTTAACATGCGGTGTTCCACAGGGTTCGATTCTGGGCCTTCGTCCGTTCTTGTTAAACAAACAGGTTGGGTGTTGCTGGATGACCTTCGGACGCTACCGGTACCAACTGTGTACCAGTCTCGGAAGTCACGATTAGGGGATGACGAGGAAGGTGTCCGCCTTGCTACTAAAGCGGGAGTATAGGTATTGGGCAAGATTGAGGTGTTGGGACTCCGTTAGGCGCGTTTTAAAAGAAAAGTTATATGTAAGTGATGACTCATCAGATATTTACGATATTCACATCGGTTATCTGAAATCATGGGATAAGTGGTTTTTAAAACGATGGATCTATTTTCAGTTAATTACTAATTAGGCGTCGTCCTGCACAACATTGTTTGATTCAGTTTCTCGCAAACTTATTTTTGGTTTGACCATTTTTTTTTGTTTGTGTTGTATATTTGTGTGTGTATATTTTAAACAGTTGTGACATGACGTTTTGGAGAACCCTGCTTTTTCAAGGCAATCTTTATAGTAGTGAGTTTAAAGGCACAGTGAGAACACAGTTGTTTTTCAAATTTAGGTAATTATTTTCTTTGTGTGGCCAGATAAAATTTGGATATTAACAGGGATGCAATCTCTGCGTGTATTTTTTGATGTTCAACGTTGATTTTACCTCAATTTATTGTTAATGTAAAAATGGTGTGATTGGAAGCACACATTTCTACTAATAAACTTAATATATTCATCCTGCAATGCGATGAGTGCATTGGAGATGCCATCCTTTTCTTTTTAATATTGTCGATGATTTCTTTATCCGTTGTTTCCTTCGAATATAATCTCATGCCGTATGATTGTTGTTGTGGTCACTCGTCACTAAGGCGAGGATCACCATCCAAGATGTTAGAGATGTTCTGTGAAACCTTTGTTTGGTCGACATACCTATTGTACAAGGTTGACAACTAAAACTTCATGCCGAATTGATGACGTTGAGATGACTCGATTTTAAATGAGGATCACCATCCAAGATGTATTGAGGAGTGAGGCCTTTTTCAGTACACCGCGGGCGTTCCAGAATGAATATCAGCTGCAGCGGTATCCATAACGGTTGGATATTAGGAAAAAGGTGTCTATTCATGAGCGGCCCGGATGGACGCGGCGGCCCAGCCTTACGCGACTCAGTGTTGCGAACGAATTCTTTAAGCTCGGGGATGCTTAAGGCTAGTCCCCGGGCGTTGAATGAGACGAGGGAAATACCCCTAGGTTTCACTCGGCCAGTCGGGAGGGGGACAGCGAGAGGCTTGGTTCATCGTTGTAGAGATCTAAGTCGGCGTGGTCGGCCAGTATGAAGACGGCCTCCTGGACAGTACGTGTTCGGCGGAGTTTCCCCGCCAAGAGGATAACCTCATCCAAGTTAATACTTGGATGAGGTTATCATGTTCATGGCGTATGTGATGTCCTCTTAGACATCTGACGCCTTGGAACCTGCCTGAGGTTTTGGTTTTGGGGGGGGGGGCAGGTGAAGCCTGCGTAGCCGGGCGTGGGGGGGACGAGACGACGTCGTCGGAGCTCTCCCACTGGGTTGCCCCCATGGGCAAGAGGGGGCCGGCTTTGGCTCTGAGAGCTGGGTAGTTGGTCGCATTGACCGGGGGGGGGGGGATGGCTTGGGCTTGGAGCCCTTGGTCATCGGCTGTCTCTTTTTACGAGACACCTTTGGGGCCTTTGGACAGCCACGGTAGTTAGCCGGGTGTCCGGGCTGCCCGCACAATACGCACGCGGGAGGGGTCTCCGCGTCTCGTGTGCGCGGGCAGTCCTTGGTCCCGTGGGACTCCAGGCACTTAACGCACCTGGGCGTCGCCGAGCAGAAGGCCGCTGCATGGCCATACAGCTGGCAACGGTGGCACTGACCTGGGTAGCCCCTTTTATTCGGAGCTTCTACTTTGGACAGTGTTAGGCCGCACACCTCGCTCACATCTTTAAAGATGTTCCGAGCGTTTTCGGTATTGGTCAATATGACCAGTGCAAGAGGGATTTTTTTCCCGGTGCGGCTGTGCAACTTGTGCACTGCCTCTACCGGGAAGCCCTTTTCTAATAGGTCATTGTGGATGAGCTCATTTTCGAGCTCATACGGCAGTCCGCGAAGGACCGCTCGGACCTTGCGCTCTTCAGGTAGCGCGTAGGTATGATACCCTATCCGGGCCTGGGTGAGGAGCCTAGTGAGTGACCGGAAGGCGTCCGTGGACGCGACCGTCACTTGGATGGCTTCACCCATGTTTCGCGCTTTGGTATAGTGCACACGATTGTCCGTGCACATTTGCGCGACAGCCGGCCACTGGGATTTATCCCTTATGTATATTGGCGGTGGCGGCTTTACCTTGGGGGGACGGGGGAGCAGCGGGATGCTGGCTTCCCTTGTGACTGTGCGCCCTTCAGAGAGGGAGGGCACGGCACGTCAAGAGACATGAGAGAGGGGGGGGGGGCTGAGGCGGCAACAGAAGCCGCGGTAGATGTGGATGGGTGTGGAGCGACCTGTTGTGCCTTGGAGGCACGCTTGGTCAAGCGCTTCTTGCGCTTCTCCACCCGGACATACTCATCATCCTCTTCAGGAGTGATGGTATCCTCCTCGTCCTCGTTTAACCCCTTGAAGGAGTTTCGAGTCTCGATGGTGGAGGCGGGGGGGGGGGGGGCAGACCTTTTTTTAGGTCGCGAAGATGTGTCCGAGGCCTCCTGGTCGGAGCACTCGGTGGCAGAAGTCGCGGCTGAAGCGGTGGAAGGCGCGGCTGAGGCGCGGGGGGGGCTAGGCTTGGAGTTTTTTCGTTTGTTTTCCATGATCTGGTCCATGACTTTCCCGACGTCAATGTCGTAGCCGGCGGCGTGCACGGCAAAGGCGAACTCGTCGAATGAGATGCACTCCGAAGAGCGCGAAAAATGGGCCATAGTGGCTGAAGCCTCCCTGCCTAAGGCAGGGAGCGACGGAGGGGGGAGGGGGGGGGCTAATCCCCGGCAGGAGGCTGCCTACCTTCACCCTTGGGTCTAGACCCAAGTGCAATGGGATCGGGTCAGCCGGTTTCCTTAAGCCAAGAGGCTTAAGAAGCGCACCGGGTCCGCGCTAACTGGTTTCGTTGGCACCGTTAAGTTTCCACCAGTTAAAGTGAATTTACAGTCTACACGCGACGCGACGAGCGTTCGTTTATTTATTTCCAACAAGTTGGAATAAATAAATTCCCGCTCGAACGACGTGAATAGTCGTAACGGTTTCGTATGCGTATACAACCTCGCAGCTGTCTCGCTTACTCTCACGCAGCTATCTCGCTCGCTCTCACGTAGCTCAGCGTGGCCGGGGGGCGTGGCTTAACCGTGCGGGAGCGGTGCGGACGACCTGTCGGGACGGCGTCAGAGCCGGAATGACTGTTACAATACTTTTTTTTTTTTTTTTTGTTTGTTTTGCGCCCAGACAAAGGGGAAAGGGCTACCCTCCATGCGGGGAGGGTGGTGGTGAATGCTCATGCATACCAATACGGCCGTCCGCATTGGTTATGTGGGACTCACGAAGAACCTACGTGCCTACCCACTAAACACCACCAGAGGTTGGCTTTGGCCTCTGAGGCCTTAAAGCCTTCGTCTGATATATGCCCCCTATGGGCTGAAAAGGGGGTTTTTAGCGGAGTTCCATAAGGGAGCTCCACGGGATTTTAACACTATTGTGTAACATGTTGAGCATTAGTGACATCTGAGAGATGAACACTATGCTGGGCACCTATGTTGCCTGACTGCTGGCCGCCAAGAGGCAGTCCAGGTCAGACGATAGTTTATTAGGGGGGTCGGTGAGGACATTCCTCGGCCGCCGGATGGAGTGTGGTGTGGGAAGGGGAGGGTTATAATCCGCCGCCTCCACCACGAGCTGGTTGGGATGGCAATCGGAGGCTTTGAAGAAGCTCTCCGAGAAGTTCTTGAGAACCTGCTGGATGGTAGGGAGTTCTAAGTCCCGGTGAAGATCGGCATTTCTAACGCACCAGTGTGCATTTAATGCCTTCCGACAGAAGAGGTTTTGGACAACTTGAAGTTTGTCTAATACCCTCGGAGACGCATGCGCAAAGACGGGGGAGCCGTACGTAAGTACTGGCCGAATGCAAACCTTATAGAGGGTCCGCTTGTTCCTAAAGGACATTTTACTGCGTTGGCCCAACATACTGTTGAGCCGGTACAAGTAGAAACGGGCAGTACCGCACACCTTAGAGACATGGGGTCTGAAGGTGAGGTGGCGGTCTAGGGTTATACCCAGGTACTTGGTTTGGGATTTCCAAGGAATTGGGGTACCCTTAAATCGGATAGGGGGGTCGTAGACTCTACGGCGCTTACGGTCAAAGAGAATTGCGGAGCTTTTCTCCGGGTTGATGTCTATGCGCCATTTACTAAACCAATCGCCTAGCTCGTTGACCGAGCGCTGGAGTTTGGCGAGGATGTGGGCAGTTGTTGTTCCCTTGACATAAAGGGCCGTATCGTCCGCGAAGAGGGAGAGCTGTACTCCATTAGCGGGGGTTGGAATATCGTTTGTATACGATATGTAAAGAATCGGGGAGAGCACTGAGCCCTGCGGGACGCCTGCCGTTAGGCGGCGAGGAGAGGAGAGTAAGCCTTCATGCTTAAAACGAAAGGTTCTATCGTGAATATACGAGGCCACTAAACGCACTAGACGGTCAGGGAGTCCTAGTTTATAAAGTTTATAGATTAGACCCGTGTGCCAGACTTTATCAAAAGCCTTGGCAACGTCGAAAAAGACTGCGGCTGTCTTACAGCCACGGGGGTAAAAGCCGCTCAAGGTGTATTCGACAATGCGGTGGACCTGCTGGGGGCATGAGTGGCCTGAACGAAAGCCGAATTGTTGGGGTATAATCAAGGGGGGGTCGTCTGTCGGAAGGAGATGCCTTCGCAGACGAGTTAAAATTATTCTTTCGAATAGTTTGCCCATAGTCTTTAAGAGACTTATAGGGCGATGGTTAGCGGGGATGTTGAGAGGTTTCCCCGGTTTGGGGATCCCTATAACTGTTGCTTCTTTCCAAGCAGTTGGAAAGAAACTCAGGTCGAAGCAGGCATTAAAGATTACTGCCAAAAAGGTAAGTGCCTGCTCCGGAAAGTGTTTGAGCGCGAGGTTTGAGACCCCGTCTGCTCCTGGGGCTTTCCGATTTTTCAGACCACAGATAGTAGATCTGATTTCATCGGTAGAGACTGTGATGGAATCGGCGGTGATAGGGAGTGAGTTCAGTTTACTGACCTCCTCCTCCACCGTTTGAATGTGGGCTGGGTCACAGCTCTGAGTGCTGGGTGAGCATTGTGAGGCAATGCTGTCAGCGAAGCATTCGGCTTTCTCCACGTCTTCGAAGGCGATGCTGCCATCTGGACGTGCTAGCGGAGGGGTATGAGTGACGGCATCCATACGGAGGGCTTTTGCCACTCTGTAGTACGCCTGGTGAGACGGTTTAATATCTTCCATGGGGGAATCCCAGTTGGAATTTCTCAATTCAGATAGACGGTACCTAACTTGGGACTGGAGCTGGTTTGCCCTCCGCCTGTAGTCAGGGGTTGGGTATTTAGCCGCCCTCCTAAGAGCGGCATTTTTCTTACGAATGAGGAGCCTGATAGCAAGAGGTAGTTTACGGTTTTTAACCTCGACTACTCTCTCACTATCACGAAGACGGGACTGGACTAGCGTTGTGAACGAGTCCACCGCATCATCGATCTTCACCGTACTATCTAGCGATACAGAAGGCACCTTATATGGTGAGTCGGGGGCATCAATTGATGCTGCAAGAGATTTCTTGAAGCCTTCCCAATTGGTGAAGGTTTTCAAGGAAGTCGGTGAACTGGGTGTTTGGGGACGTAGTTGGAGTGAGACCGGACGATGGTCAGAGCCCAGGTCGTCAAGAGTCTCGATTGCCCTTAGGCTGAGCGAGACTCCTTTTGACAAGGCGAAGTCCAGGATATCTGGCCTACAGTTTAATCTATCGGGGTAGTAGGTAGGGGATGTGGGGGGAAGCACACTGAGACCTAATGCCTCTGTTGCTTTTAACAATACCCTACCGTTGCGATTAGTCGAGTGGCAATTCCAGTCGACATGTTTTGAATTAAAATCTCCAAACAGCAATACAGAATCGCCGAGGGAGAGAAGTGCTTCTAAATCCTGTTTCAGAGCGGCTTTTGTGTTTGAGCAGTATACTGAGGCTATGATCAGGGACGGGTGTCCTGTCATGCCCAGCTTGCATATAGTGGCCTCCAAGTGGGTGAGGGTCGGAGTTACGACCGGAGTACAGTGGAGAGATTTCTTATAGTAGATGGCAGTGCCGCCGCCATTACGGCCATCGGCTCTGTCGTCCCTAATAAGATTAAAAGTAGGAATCCTCAGGCCTCTCCGTGTGGAGGGCTTAAGGTGGGTTTCTTGAACTAGCAACAGATCTAACTCAGTGTTGCGAACGAATTCTTTAAGCTCGGGGATGCTTAAGGCTAGTCCCCGGGCGTTGAATGAGACGAGGGAAATACCCCTAGGTTTCACTCGGCCAGTCGGGAGGGGTACAACGATAGGCACTTGGCTCATCGTTGTAGGGATCTAACTAAGTCCGCGTGGTCGGCCAATATGAATACGGCCTCCTGGACAGTACGCGTTCGGCGGAGTTTCCCCGCCAAAAGATAACCTCATCCAAGTTGATAGATTGGATGATGTTCATGGCGTGTGTGATGTCCTCTTGGACATCTGACGCCTTGGGACCTGCCTTGGGTTTTGGTTTTGGGGGGGGGGGGGGGGGCAGGTGAAGCCTGCGTAGCCGGGCGTAGGGGAGGACGAGACGACGTCGTCGGAGCTCTCCCACTGGGTTGCCCCCATGGGCAAGAGGGGGTCGGCTTTGGCTCTCTGAGAGCTGGGTAATTGGTCGCATTGACCGGGGGGGGGGGACGGCTTGGGCTTGGGGCCCTTGGTCGTCGGCTGTCTCTTTTTACGAGACACCTTTGGGGCCTTTGGACAGCCACGGTAATTAGCCGGGTGTCCGGGCTGCCCGCACAATACGCACGCGGGAGGGGTCTCCGCGTCACGTGTGCGCGGGCAGTCCTTGGTCCCGTGGGACTCCAGGCACTTAACGCACCTGGGCGTCGCCGAGCAGAAGTTTGCTGCATGGCCATACAGCTGGCAGCGGTGGCACTGACCTGGGTAGCCCCTTTTGTTCGGAGCTTCCACTTTGGCCAGTGTTAGACCGCACACCTCGCTCACATCTTTAAAGATGTTCCGAGCGTTTTCAGTGTTGGTCAATATGACCAGTGCAAGGGGGAATTTTTTCCCGGTGCGGCTGTGCAACTTGTGCACTGCCTCTACCGGGAAGCCCTTTTCTAGTAGGTCGTTTTGGATGAGCTCATTTTCGAGCTCATACGGCAGTCCGCGAAGGACCGCTCGGACCTTGCGCTCCTCAGGAAGCGCGTAGGTATGATACCCTATCCGGGCCTGGGTGAGGAGCCTAGTGAGTGCCCGGAAGGCGTCCGTGGACGCGACCGTCACCTGGATGGCTTCACCCATGTTTCTCGCTTTGGTGTAATGTACACGATTTTCCGTGCACATATGAGCGACAGCCGGCCACTGGGATTTATCCCTTATGTATATTGGCGGTGGCGGCTTTACCTTGGGGGGGACGGGGGAGCAGCGGGATGCTGGCTTCCCTTGTGACTGCGTGCCCTTCAGAGAGGGAGGGCACGGCACGTCCAGAGACATGAGAGGAGGGGGGGGGCTGAGGCGGCAACAGGAGCCGCGGTAGAGGTGGATGGGGTTGGAGCTGGAGCGACCTGTTGTGCCTTGGAGGCACGCTTGGTCAAGCGCTTCTTGCGCTTCTCCACCCGGACATATTCATCATCCTCTTCAGGAGTGATGGTATCCTCCTCGTCCTCGTTTAACCCCTTGAAGGAGTTTCGAGTCTCGATGGCGGAGGGGGGGGCAGACCTTTTTCTAGGTCGCGAAGATGTGTCCGAGGCCTTCTGGTCGGAGCACTCGGTGGCAGAAGTCGCGGCTGAGGCGGTGGAAGTCGCGGCTGAGGCGCGGGAGGGGCTAGGCTTGGAGTTTTTTAGTTTGATCTCCACTATCTTGTCCATGACTTTCCCGACGTCAATGTCGTAGCCGGCGGCGTGCATGGCAAGGTCGAATTCGTCGAATGAGACGAGCAGCTCCGAAGAGCGCGAAAAATGGGCCATAGTGGCTGAAGCCTCCCTGCCTAAGGCAGGGAGCGACGGAGGGGGGAGGGGGGGGCTAATCCCCGGCAGGAGGCTGCCTACCTTCACCCTTGGGTCTAGACCCAAGTGCAATGGGATCGGGTCAGCCGGTTTCCTTAAGCCAAGAGGCTTAAGAAGCGCACCGGGTCCGCGCTAACTGGTTTCGTTGGCACCGTTAAGTTTCCACCAGTTAAAATGAGTTTACAGTCTACACGCGACGCGACGAGCGTTCGTTTATTTATTTCCAACAAGTTGGATATAAATAAATTCCCGCTCGAACGACGTGAATAGTCGTAACGGTTTTCGTAGCGTATACAACCTCGCAGCTGTCTCGCTTGCTCTCACGCAGCTATCTCGCTCGCTCTCACGTAGCTCAGCGTGGCCGGGGGGCGTGGCTTAACCGTGCGGGAGCGGTGCGGACGACCAGTCGGGACGGCGTCAGAGCCGGAATGTGTTACAAGACTGGGACTTCTTCTCGCGGAGCGCAGCTCCGCGGGGAAACATGGTGAGGGCCACGCCCTTTTCATGTGGATAGCCACCGCTGCCCGTGAACACAGGCAGGTCATTGGGGGTTGGTTTGCCAGGGTTAGTATTTTTTTTTTTTTTTTTTTTTTTTTTTTTTTTTTTTTTTTTTTTTTTTTTTTTTTTTTTTTTTTTTCCCCTTTTATGAGTATTTTTTTGAATATATATTTTTTTTTTTTTTTTTAGTTTTTATCAATCATTTTTTATATTATAATATATATATCTGTCTCTTTTTTCCTTTACTTTTTTTATCTCTTTTTCTTTTTTTTGAAATACCCCCTGGCAACCATTACAAAAATGTGGGAATCTGTGGGGGTGACTGTTTGTGTAGTGTTATGTGTTTCGTTGTTTATGTTGTTTATGTATGAAATGTGGTGTGTAATGTTGGTGAGTGATGTTGTGTGTAGTGTTGTGTAATGGAGTTCTGTGTGGGCGGCACCAGTGCCGCAGGTCAGTCCCGAGAACCGGGTATCAGCATGCGATCCCGGGGTCCGCTGGCTGGTCCCGCGCCAGTAAGTCGCGCGGGAACGCTCTGCGGTCGGGTGGACGCGCGTGGAGCGGCGCAAGATCTCGCAAGTGCGGGAATCGCGCCGCGTCGACACGCTCGAACATCTGCGTGGCGAGGCGGCAAATAAAGTCGTCCAGGCTCTCAACTCGAAGATCGCGCTGGAGGACCGTGTTCCTGACGCACCATGGCGCACCGGTTATCCTGCGCAGCGCTAGCGATTGTACCGCCCGCAGACGTTTGCGGAGCGGTTCACTCGCCAGCGCATACCAGGCCGGCGCCGCGTACGTCAGGCGCGAGCGGATGTACTGCAAGTACACGGCCCTTTTCATGCCCAGCGAGAGCTTCGATGAGAGCACTGGGCGAAGGAGGAAGCTGGCTGACCTCGCCGACGCGATGACTGCGTCCACGTGGGGTCGCATGCTGAGCCGGTGATCCAGCGTCACACCTAGGTACTTAGCCCGGGTGGACCACTGGATTGCGCTGCCGAGAAGCTTCAGTGTAGGGTCACCTGGTGAACTGCCCCCCAGTCTAAGGGCCTGGGTTTTACCCACGTTCACCGATAACCGCCACTTCGCGAGCCATTCGGGGAGAGCATCGAGGGCGCGTTGCATTTTCAACGCGGCGTGTGCTACGTTTAATGACGTCGTCACGTACGCCGCGTCGTCCGCATAAAGGGCGAGCGATGCCCCCCCTGCCGCGGGGATGTCGTCGGTGTACGCGGAGTAACACGCTGGGGACAAGCAGCTCCCCTGCGGGACGCCAGCTGCTATGGGTCGTTCCGCGGAGAGTGTCCCGTCGACCACTACTCTGAAGCTTCTATCCTTCAAGAAGCTGGAAATCACCTTGACGATACGCCTGGGCGACGACGACTGCGACATCTTGTACAACAAGCCGTCGTGCCAAACACGGTCGAACGCCTTTTCCATGTCCAGGAATACTGCACACACGCGCTCTTTTTTATTTAGCGCGTTTGTAATATGGTGCAGTACCCTGGCTAACTGTAGAGTCGTGGAGTGTTCCGGCCGGAACCCGAACTGCTCCGGTCTGGGAGTCATATGGGGTGTAAGGTGTTGCAACAGGAGCTTCTCAAACACCTTAGAGACGCAGGGTAGAAGTGATATCGGCCTATAGCTCTCAGGCTTCAGGATGCTTTTCCCCGGCTTGGGCAACATAATAACGTGCCCAATTTTCCATATGTGCGGGAATGTCCCCGTGCGCAGTATCCCGTTAAATAAGCGAGTCACAGCCCCCACCGTCCTCCTAGGGAGGTGGCGGAGGGCTGTGTTCGTTATACGGTCCGCGCCGGGAGCCTTTCTGGCTTGAGTCCTTTCAATCGCACGCTGGACCATGCTCGGGGAGAAGACGACGGGATCTTCTTCTGGAGCTATAGGCGGTGCGAAGTATTCTTTGAGGTGGAGCTCGACTGTTGCAACGTGCTCCGGTTGCGATGACGGGTTCAGCCGAAACTGGCGTTCCAGGTGTTCGGCGAAGATCTCTGCCCGATCTTCCGCCCTGTAGCGCGGCGTACCATCCGCATGCGTAAGAGGGCGAACCGGTGGCTGGGAGTTCGACAACTGGCGACAAAGTCTATGCAGTGACGGCCAGTCGTCGTGGGCGCCTAGTATGCGCGACTCCCAACTTTCGGTGGCATGCGTTATCAACTCGGCCCGGAGCCTCTCAATGGCCCGGTTGAGGAGGGCCTTCTGGCGCGGGCACCTAGACCTCAGCCAGCTCCTCGCAAGGCGCCTTTTATGCTCTATGAGCCGTCGAATATGGGGTGGCAGGGGTGGTAAACTCCCCTGCGCTGGGATTTCGGTTGTTGCATGTTCCAAGGCGCCCTGAATGCTGGCGGTGAGGTCAACCGCTAACCGGTCGACGTCCTCCCCCGTGCAGACGGGCCGAGTTGGTGTGGTGGTCTCCAGGTACTCCTTGAAGGAGGCCCAATCCGTTTTACGACGGGGCTTCAATGGCGAGACTCTAACGGGTGACTTCGCCAGGACCAGCAGGACGGGGACATGGTCGGACCCCATGCCGTCCTGCAGCGACTCGAGTGTGGGCTGTGCTCCGAGACCGCGGAGCACTGCGATATCGATGACGTCAGGCGCATGCGCCTGATTATCGGGGTAGTGGGTCGGGCACTCAGGTCCCCTTACCTCATACCCACGGTGCTCGGCGTCGTCGAAAAGGCGTCGTCCATTCCACGTTGCGTGGTTGCTATTCCACCCCGGATGCTTTGCGTTCCAGTCGCCCGCTGCAATAGTCGGTTGCGGCGCGTCCAGCAGTTTGTGGACGTCGGCCAGCACCAACCTGCCACCCGGCGGCCGGTATACGCTAAAGATCCGGAGTGGGGAGTCGCCTATGCATGCCTCGATACCGAGGGCATGCATAGCTTCCAGTTTGACTGGTGGAAGAGGCTGGTGGACGATCCTTCTACGAACAAGCACAGCCAGCCCTCTATAGGCGTGACCCGAGTCGTTAGTCTCGTCCTGGCGGTATACGTAGTATCCTGGCATCTTAAAGTGGTCCGACGAGGACAGGAGAGTCTCGCAGATCAAAGCCACGTCGACGTCCTGTTCCCGCAGGAGGAGTCGGAGGAGGGCGGACTTTTTAATAAGGCCGCGGATATTCCAAAAGATTATCCGCAGCGGCTTACCGTCCATAATGTGACGATATTTTATCGACGCCGCTGCGGATCGCTGGCCCAATATCCTGGCCCTCACCCATGGCCACGATTACCAGCTGCAGCATCTTCGTTAGGTCCTGCAACACCTGGAGTTGGGTGTTGCAGGCCTGTTCTCCTCCGCCGCTCTTTTCTTTACGAGCGGTAGCAGCGGGTTTGGCGGTCTTCTTTTTCTGCTGTTTAGCTACAGCTGGATCGGGTTTGGCGGAGGAGGGTGGGGCTTTGCCCTTCTTGCCCTTCTTTTTGTTTCTCCGACTCTTCTTGAGCGGAGCTCCGCGATCTGTCGGCCCGTTTGCCGCGGCCATGAGGGAGCCCTCGTGATGCTCCTCCACTTGCCGCGGTTGTACAGGGCCGGCAGATGGGCCTCTTTTCTTCTCCGCTTTCGCGGAGAGGGCCACCGTTCCTGCGCGCATGTTCCGCGCTTCCCGCTTAAAAGCGGGGCAGGAAGAGTGGTTGGCCGGGTGCGGTCCGCCACAGTTCACACAAGTGGCGGGTTCGTCTCTGGGACGCGGGCACTGATAGGCGGCGTGGCTTTCGCCGCACCGCACACAGGCGATCTCCCGGTGACAGTTGTGAGAACTGTGCCGGAACTTCTGGCAACGGTGGCATTGGGCGGGCCCCTTTTTGCCGCGCCATGCCTCTATTTTAATGCCGGGCATGCACAGCAACTCCTTCTGCGCGTAAATGCCCGGCAAGAGGCCTTCGGTCCTTTTTAGGATGGCCAGGAAGATACATCCTGGCCGTCCTCCACGGGCCCGGATGGCGCGGACAAACTCGGGGACATACCCGAGGCCGCGGAGCTCCTCCTCGATCTCCTGGGGCGGCGTGTCTGCTGGTAGCCCCCTGATGGCTACCCTTACGCTCTGCTCGGCGGGCAGAGAGTAGGTAAACCACGAGATTTTCTCCCGGGACTCCAGCGCGGTAAGGTACGATTGTACCGTCCGATACTCGCCGGAGTCCTTCGGGGAGAACCTCACTCCCTGTCCGTACGGGCGCGCGTTGGGAGCTCTGCCCAGCTTGGCTTTTAGCTCCCTGAAATGGAAGCTCCAATTGGGGAGCTTCTCAACCACCAGGGGGGGGAATTTCGATTGGGCCTTTTGGGCCTGCGGGACCGTACCTGTGGCACTGGTGCTCGGTGCGGGTGCGGGTGCGGCTGCGGCGGCGGGTCCAGCGGGCCCGGTCCTCGGCGGCGCGGCGGGAGGCGCGCTTGTGGCCGTGGGTCCGGGCACCGCTGGTCCGCCAGCCGGTGCCGCACTTGTGTGGGTATTCTGTAATTGTACAACTACCTGGTTTGTGTTCGGTGTGAGTGTGTACAATTTGGGGGTACCTGCAGATGTTCCGGGCAGGAGGGTAGTCGGCGGGGTACTCGGCGGCAGGAAGGGGCGCGGCGCACCAGCCGCTGCCGCCGCAAAGGAGTACGGCATCGGCGGTGGCGCTCTCCTCTCCGTCATCGTGTGGTCATCTGCTTGGGAGGGGCCGGGATCCGAGAAGTTCCTCTGGATCCCGGGGGTTCTGCTGCGGGTGCGGAGGAGACGCGGGTCCCGAGTGGTGCGCTTGGCGTCCCTCCGTCGGTCCGCCTCCTCTTCGGGGCTCCTCTTCCGGCGCTGCGGCATTCTGGCCTCCTCATCCAGATATACACTCCAGAAATCCGCGATTGCGCGTTCTTCTGGAGTCGCCTTTTGTGCGACGATCTTGCAAAAGAACGCCGCGATGTTCTTTTTAAACTCCTCCGGGGTTACCTCCGGTGAGAGCAGCTGAGACTCCAGGAGTCGGTCGTACTTCTCCCTCGTGCCTGGCGAGAATTCCGCCAGCCACTCCGGGCAGCGACCAGACTTCGGAGTCTGCGGGGGCGCAGCTGCCTCACGTTCAGCTGCGATGTCAACTCTTGGGGGTGGGAACGCCGGGCGCGTCATGCGTGCCCCTGTCGCGAATTGCGGCATGGGCGGTGCAGACGGCCCAGGCGTTCGTGGAAAGTCCGGGGTTTGCGTCCCGGATGGACGCAGCGGCCCTGCCTCACGCGACCCCGAAGGGCGCGGTGGCTGGGCGGCCTGCGACCCAGACGGGCGCGACGAGTCTAGGGGCCGCGATCCGGATGGACGCGGCGGGTCGGCTGCGCGCAACCCAGTTGGGAGCGGCGGCTCGACGTGCCGCGACCCAGACGGACGCGGCCTGGAGGCGTCCACTGGACGCGGGAGTCCCGAGGGCCGGGGAGTGGTTTGGGGAGCGCGCTGCACTGCAGTGAGCGGCTCACCCAAGTTACCTCCGGCACCCGTCGAGGTCCTCCTTTCGGTGGTGGCTTCTTCTTCTTCCCCTCCCTCCAGCACGCGCACCACACGCGCCGTCCTGCGGGTACCGGAGCGCCCGCGGGAGCGCGATGTGTCGCGCTGCGGCAGAGGTGGCGGGGCTGGACCGCGGGGGTCCTCTTCCTCCTGGGGCATCTCTTCACGCTGAGCTAGCGCCGCGGTCCTGCTGGGACCCGCGGCGCGGATGCGGCTCGGCTAGACGCACTTCGTCTTCCGTCCTTGTCTACCACCGATATTATAATAATATGGGGTAGACAAGGAAACTTTACAATACAATTTGAGAATGCTTATATACTACGCGATAATGACACAACTTAGAAATGCTTACATACTACGCGATAAGTGATACAACATAGAAATTCTTATGCAATACGTAACGAGTGATACAACTTATGCTTTCTTATGTACTACGTGGGACTTTATATAATGCAATCCGGGAAGACGTCGCTTACAGTTAATGTAAAACGGGATAAACTTAATTGAATATATTTATCCTGCAATGCGAGTGCATCGGAGATGCCATCCTTTTCTTTCTAATATTATCGATTGTTTTATCCGTTGTTTCCTTCGAATATAATCTCATACCGTATGATTGGTGTTGAGGTCACTCGTCACTAAGGCGAGGACCATCATCCAAGATGTTAGAGATGTTCTGTGAAATCTTTGTTTGGTCGACATACCTCTATTGTACAAGGTTGACAACTCGATTTTAAAGCGAGGATCACTATCCAAGATGTTTGAGATGTTCTGTGAAACTTTCGTTTCGTTGGCTCGGCTTCGTGGTCAGACCTAGGACTGCCGGTGGTGGTGAGGGTGATCACCACCTCAATGCTGCGCGCGGTCACTGCAGCACGAGTCAAGCCGCCTACATATCAATTCGACGGGTGGATCGAGGCTCGTTATATAGTTTTATTTTATGTATGGAAACTATTTCTGCTGTAGTTGCCGTGTTCGCTGTGCTGGGATTTTGTTGGTGTCGGCTTAAAACAAGCGCATCGCACTTGTTTTAACAAGTGCACAAACCTTTTAGCCTACCGTTTTGATAATATTTCTTTATTGCATTTTTTCTTATTTTCTAGCCTAATATCTTAATCTATTAAAGTCGCACGTCGTTTACAACGGGTGTAAGTGACTACGTGTTGTGGGTTTGGGATGTCTGAGAGTGAGGGGTAAGATCTAATGTATCTGAATCTGCTCGAGGCAGGGTTGGCGGTGGGGTAAGCGGCTGGAGGGTTACGCGCGGGGGCCGGTGGCCACTGTCGCGAAGGAATACTGCATCGGCGGCGGCGCACTCGGTGACGGGGCCTTTTTAGGACGGGAGGATGACACCGGTCCGCATGTTTTGGAACCCACGGGCTGGTATAGAGTTGGTGTGCGGTGTTCCACAGGGTTCCATTTTAGGCCTTCGCACGCTCCTGTTGAACAATGGTTGACTGTTGCGAGGTAATCTGTGGGGTTATCGTGACCTGCTATGCGATAGTCACGAATCACGGTTAGTCAGTCAGTAAGAAAACTATGTTTTCACACGTAATTATTTTCTGTGTGTGGTCAAAATGATGCTTCGATTTTAACAGGGGTATGAAATCTGCGTGAATTTTTATGGGCAACGTTGATTCTATCTTTATTTAATGTTGGCGTAACCGCAGCACTGGTTTTTATAGGGCTAAATGTTTACTTCTACTAATTATTATGATTTAATTGAATATTTATCCTTAAGTGCATCAGAGATGCCTTCGCTTTGTTTCTTAATATTGTCGATGAATTCGTTATCCGTTGTTTCTTACAAAGTGTGAGGTAGATGAATAGAATCCCATGCCATATGATTGTTGTTAAGACCACTAGCCGTGTTAAGGCGAGGACCATCATCCAAGATGCTAGAGTTGTTCTGTGAAACGTTCGCTTAGTTGTTTAATCTCGATTCTATTAGGGTGATAACTACTACTTAAATCTAATGATTGTCGTTGGGGTCACTCGATACGATGTTAAAGCGAGGAGCACCATCCAAGATCTTAAAGATGCTATGTGAAACCTTATCTTGGTCGTTTTGCCTCGATTCTACAGAGTTGAATGTTAGTACTTCATGCATTATGTTTATAGTTGAGGACGACCGGGGCAGGAATTGGCCCGGGCCTAGGGCCTTTGGCCTGTTCATGCCTCTTTTTATGAGAGACACGAGGAGCCTTTGGGCAACCACGGTAGATAGCCGGCTGCCCGGGCTGCCCGCACAAGACGCACGCGGGAGGGGTCTCCGCGTCTCAAGTGCGCGGGCAATCCCTGGTCCCATGGTTCTTTAGGCACTAGACGCACCTAGGGGCAGCAGAGCAGTTAGCCGCCGCGTGACTATATAACTGGCAGCGGTGGCACTGCCCCGGATAGCCCCTTTTGTTTGGGGGCTCCACCTTGGCCAAGGAAAGGCCGCACACCTCTTTGACATCTTTAAAGATGTCGCGGGCGTTTTCTGTATTGGTCAAAATGACCAAGGCGAGGGGGTATTTTTGTCCGGTGTGGCTGTGCAGTTTGTGCACCCCCTCCACCGGGAACCTCTTGGAAGCGAGGTCATTAAAGATGACCTCCTTGGGAAGTTCATGTGGCAGTCCTCGGAGGACTGCCCGGATCTTACGCTCCTCGGGCAGGGCGTAGGTATGGTAGGGAATTTGCCTACCTGTGAGGAGCCTAGTAAGGGCTCTAAAGGCATCCGTAGAAGCCACCGTGACCTGAGTGGCCTCTCCGGTGTTACGGGCTTTGGTATAGCGCACCTTGTTGTCGGTGCACATTTGGGCCACTTCCGGTCACTTGGCCTTGTCCCTGATAAAAAACGGGGGTGGCGGCTTGGTCTTAGGGGGAGTAGGGGTGCAGCGAGTCGCTGGCTTCCCTTTGGAGGGGCCCTTCAGGCCAGAGCGGCCGGGCACGTCCGTAGACATGGGTGTCGGTGACGGCGCTCGGGCTGAAGCGGCACCAGGGGCCGAAGCAAGGGGGTGACCAGTTGTGCCTTAGGGGCACGCTTGGTCAAGCGCTTAGGGCGCTTCTCGACATGGACGTAGTCGTCCTCATCGGGGGTTATTGTCGCGTCCGTTAACTCCTGGAAGGAGTTTTTGGTCTCGACGGTGGAGACGGCGGTCCTCTTCCTCGGTTTCGCCGAGGAGGCGTCAGAGGCTTCAACATCTGAAGCCTCACCGACGTTACGCGCGACTGAGGCGCAGGGGGTGTCGCGTCTGGAGACGCGGGGGAGTCAGGAGCAAACCTCCTTAATATTGCCTGGACGGCGCTGTCGCTTGGACTATGTCCAAGTTCCTTAATTACCGAGGTGAAACACTCGTAACTAATTGTTGGCATAAAAGCCATGTTAGAGGAAGCCTCCCTGCCTAAGGCAGGGAGCGACGAGGGGCGGAGGGGGGGCTAATCCCCGGCAGGAGGCTGCCTACCTTCACCCTTGGGTCTAAACCTAAGTGCAATGGGATCGGGTCAGCCGGTTTGCTTATGCCGCACCGGGTCCGCGCTAACTGGCTTCGTTGACACCGTGGGTTTCCACCAGTTAAAAAATGAACTTACTATTAATCGCGGCGCGACGGACGTTCGTTTCGGTGCGAAAGTTCGGTTCGAAACTCGTTTCGATCCGAAAGTTCGGACCGAACGACGTAATCAGTCGTACGAAATTACGGACGGATATACTTAACAACAGCAGCGACGTAGCGCGACGTAGTGAAGCTCGTAGCTCGGGGGACGTGGCCTCGTAGCGCTGAGCGACGCGGAACCACACTGGACGGGCGCTGGGGCCGGAATGCAAGTTAGAGGCCACATTTGGCCTATTAATATTAGTAGGACTCGTTAGCAACGTCTGTATTTTGACCAATAAGGAAAGATTTTGCCTATTTTCTTCATTTCTTGGGCTTTTGATATAGACCGTAATCTTTCCGATGTCCTCTGTGACTCCACTCCGCTCTCTTCACAACTCGCTTAGCTTTCATGGGGTTCTTTTATTTTCGTAGGCTTGATTTATTTTCATAAGATTCTTGATATCCTTATCAAGTCCATTCAGGCGGTCGCACGCCGGCTAGACCTCATTAAGTCAAAATCCCTGATTACAGATATAAATTCTGATACTCGCATATTTCTATAAATACTTCTCTATCTTTGTAGGAGACCCAAAACCGCTACCGAAGGAACGTAAAGTAAATAATAAACGAGATAGGTTCGCTGGTCGAAGCGATCTCGCTATCTGATCGGAGGCATTGGCCTCTATTGGCAAGACCGAACCTTCCACCAGGGTTCGATGATTCAGACAAAGCCGATACATGGCCAACAATCAGAACATAGAGAGCTAATGTACTCCCAGTACACAAGCAAGTCACGTATCACACACCCGCCCTAGTCCTTTTAATACCAAATAAAATAATTGATAACTTTTCTGCTAGCCCTAACTTTATACGACGTTATTTCATACTAGCTGTAGCCCGCGACTTCGTGTCGTTTTTCGTAAAAAAGGTAGCCTATGTCCTTCCTCACGGTTCAGCGTTTTTGATGAAACACAGATTAACCTTCCTATTTTAGTAGGGAAATATAATGATAATCTGCAATAGGGAGTTACACGTTTTATAGAGAGTCTACTTTAAAAGATAGACATATGCTGTCGTGGAATATTTTTTATAAAATTTTAAGGAGAACATTTCCGTCATACGTGATTTTTCTGTAGCTTAATCTTAGATCTAAAAAGACTTTAAATTACATTGAGTTGAGAATAAACATTTTGTACCTACTACATTTATTTACTTATTAATGACAAAATGATTAGTCGGTCAAGTGCACTGAAGTTGAAATAGACATCGGTAAATTGGTTTTCGGTGAGTTGTTACATCGGGTAATAAAAGCTTTGTTCTAATAAGGCATCGATCAATAGAGCAATCGATCAATGGTTTTCGTTGAAATGAAAATCGGTAATTAGTGTATCGATTTTACGTAGGGAACCCAATCATGGGTTCCCTACGTAAGGTTCCCTAAGGTAGCACACGCGACGGAGGCTTAAAAAATGGAGTAACTTCTCCCGTTTTCCCAACATTTCCTTTCAATGCTCTGCTCCTATTGATTGTAGCGTGATGAAAAGTATACTATAACCAGCTCAGGAGTATGAAAGATAATTGTAACAAGTTTCGTTACAATCCGTCGGGTAGTTATTGTTTCTATAATGGTTATACATACAGACAAAAATTTTACGCATTACATTTTTGGCATCTGTATCGATCCCTCATCACCTCCTGATAGTTATTTTGGAAATATATTTCATGTACAGAATTGACCTCTATAGATTTATTACAAGTATACATTACTTTAGTTTTCTTTTACATAACAAAAAATAAAAATGTTATTGTTATGGTGTTTTTAATTATTGCCATGTATATTTTCGGTTTATTACTTTCGATAATACGTTTGTGTTTTAATTATTACATTATTATAAGATACTATTGTAATGCTTTCTGTATGTATGTACTTAAAAAAAAATAGTTATAAATTTATTTTCCTTCCTAAGTGTAAAATAGCAATGGAGCTAACTTTTATTACAATGTAAAAAATACATAATTGTGCATATTTTAAAAAACCTTTGTTTTAATTTTTAAATTAAATTATTAATAAGACACTATTGTAATGATTTCTGTCTTAATTATAAAATAAAAGCAAGTTTATTTTCCTTCCTAAGTGTAAAATAGCAATGGAGCTAACTTTTATTACAATGTAAAAAAACATGATTGTTATTATTTTAAAAAATATATATCAAATACCAAAAAGACAAATACGCTGAGTTTCTTGCCGGAACTTCTTCGTTGAGGTCTTGTTCCAGTGCCGGATTATGCCAGCGCGGGGTCGGTAGCAAATTCTGACAGGTGGCCCATAGTTTGCCTTAAGTAAGGGTATTAAATAAACAAAATTGTTACTAGTAAACTTTTCTGGATTTAATCTGGGAAAATTTAGAAATCACACTTTCTATATCTTTCAGTTTAAGATGAGGATAGCAAAGATAGTAAAATATAAATAGCAGATAGGTGTTGGGCCGCGGCCCTCTAGACGCGAAGCTCGTAGCATTTGCTACTCTTGCTATGTGGCTAATCCGGCACTGGCTTGTTAAGATCCGGTGGCAGTGTGTAAGAAATAAAACTGTGTAACTGACAATTTGTAACTGCCCCCGAAGGCCTCAACAAAATAAAATCATTTCATTTCAATAATAATATGTTGAATGTGTATTTTGTATAAAATAAATAATTTGTTTATCATTCTGTGTTTTATTTAATGAGAACTGACTATTTTTTTTTACAGCATTTCAGTAACAAATTACCACTTGCCGTCGGGTAGACAGTAGTCGCGTAAACACCTGATGGCAAGTGGTCACTGCCGCCCATGGACATCTGTAAACTACTTTTAATAGATCGTCACTTCTGTCTAAAGTCACACGGATGCATTGCTATTTTCAAGGACTTTGTGTGCTTGTTCTTAACTTTTATATGGTCGCTTCATATAAAAGTTAAGAAAAACACAAACTGAATCGCAAGAACTGCTTAAGGTTTGAAGTAGATGTGGCGAGTCCGAGGTCAAACAACCTGTTTTACCACCTTCAATAACTGAGAAAGATATAATTTTCAATGCACACGCACACGATAATTTTATTACGAGATTTTACCTGTAGGTATAGTCCGTCAAAATAGATATTTCTTTTAACAAAAAATCATATGCACTGATCAACAAGAAAACACCAATAATTTCTTTGGACTGGATATATTAAAAGCAAGGATATGGATACTAGAAGTAAAATCAGAATGTTCCAGGTACCTTTTTTTTTTTGTTTTCGAGGGGGAAACCTTCCAAAGGTACCCGACGCCGTGGGAGCGACGCAGGATTTTTACCGCACTAAAACCCCCCCGGTGGCCGTCCTCGGCGCTGAAAAGGAGGACTCGAGGATCTCGAAACGACTTCAACCGGAATTCTCCGAGCGCGCTGCCCCATCTGGCTCCTCCCAGATGGGCGGCTGGGCCCACCGCTCCGTCTAGTCTTTACGACTGTATGCGACGACACATACCGCCGTCCTTCCCGGGATTGCCTGACTGAACGGTTCGAGCTCCCACTCTAGCCGTCTGCAACCCCGGAAGCCCCTTTTAGTCGCCTCTTACGATAGGCAGGGGATGCCGTAGCCCTATTCTGACCCCGAGGCTACAGGGACGATGTTCCAGGTACCTACGAATAGTTTTGTGAACGTCGCTCCAGCAGGAAAGTAGCACGTAGAGTGATATGAGTGGGACGTATAATTAGTGCCCAATCTGCTGTAAATGTGCGCCAAATAAAAAATTTGTGCGTGTTGTAGTTTTTGAAATAAACGGAAAAAACGATTCCTGCTGGGGTAACGTTGTTCCAGCAGGAAAATTCTAAACGAAAGATCGGAGAGTTAAAACTTGCATATGAGCAGAGAGCATATATTTGTGCAAATTTGTGCGCTAAAAATATAATTTGTGCGTCTTCAGGTTCTCGAGATATTGCGTTTCCTGCTGCGGTAACGTTTTGCAAAATCGCGTATCTAAAAGACTATTCTATGTGCGCCTGTAGAATAAACATGTACAAATAGCTCTTAATTTGTGCGTATTTGTGACAAAATTAGATTTAAAAAAATACTTATAGTTTTCGAGTAATCACGGTTTTTAAAAAAATCCAAACAGTGTCATAGCTCCTAAATAAGAAAACATATAAGGTCACTGAAAACTGCATTCGGTCCGTCTTGGCGTGGTTAATTAGCACAAAAAAAATCAAAAGTGCACATACGAGCGTTTTTGGATAATATGAATTAAAGTCAAAAAACGACGTCCTACCTTTGACGTTACCGTTCAAGAAACTGGCTAATCCTAAGATGTTTGGGCATTAACCAAAAATTAGTGCGTTTAGTCAAATAATATGTAAGATAAATATCCAGTGAGAAATACTTCGCATTAAGTAAATATAAACAAAAAAACAAAACAGACACAAACGCTGGTTATACGACCAAATTCGAATGACTATAAAAAAGCGGGGATTTTATACATGCTAATGACCTTCTTAACTTTACACAATAACCGATTAAAACTTAGTATACTCGAGTACACTGAAGTAGAAAATAGAAAATAAACTTTTTATTTGTGCGGTAGATTTGTACACGATGAAGTACATAATAAAAAAGGAGCTTAATTGCTACTTGGAATATTATTAGTTACTTTCATTCCAAATTTAATTAAAATACATTCAGCACTGCAATTCAGCATACATTAGGACATTTACATTAATAATATGATAATAGTCTTAATTTTTTAATTGGAAACTGATCTGTGATTTTAAATTATACAAGATACAAAAATATAAAGTGTGTGTGTGTGTGTTTTTGTACACGCGTTCGAAGTTATACTTCTTTGGCTTAATATAATATAAAAATCTTTTTAAAAGTTTTATCTTTCGCATAATTCTACGCTTGGAGAAAAAACGACATTAACAGTAGAAAAAACTAAAATGTTCTCTATAGTTAACTTCAGGGTGTCGGATTTACTAGTCGGTGTGCGCGCGCATCGTAAGACTCTTCGTAAGACTCTATTTACTCATCATTTTTACCTAGCGCGCCAAAAGAAGTATAACTTTAATAACCTTAGGGAACTTTTTGCGTTCGAATATTTTACTTAAGATTTTTCTGTGATCTTATTTAAGAATCAAAATTAAAGAAAATATAAATAAGAATTTTCACACATACTAGGTCTTTCATTTGATAATTACACGATCCATTTATTATATTTTGTAATTATTTCCCTAAAGGTCGTATAATTAATCACCAATAAACGTTTGAGCGTGACAGTACCTGCAATAATACGTTCAAGAAAGAAAGGTCATTAGTATATATGAAACCCCCGCTTTTTTGTAGTCATTCGAATTTGGTCGTATAACCAGCGTTTGTGTTACTGTTTTGTTTTTTGATTATATTTACTTAATGTGAAATATTTCACAATGGAATTTTATCTTACATATTATTTGACTAAACGCACTAATTTTTGGTTAATACCCAAGCAGCTTAGGTTGAGCCAGTTTCTTGAACGGTGACGTCAAAGGTAGGACGTCGTTTTTTGACTTTAATTCATATTATCCAAAAACGCACGTATGTGCACTTTTGATTTTTTTTGTGCTAATTAACCACGCCAAGACGGACCGAATGCAGTTTTCAGTGACCTTATATGTATTCTTATTTAGGAGCTATGACACTGTTTGGATTTTTTAAAAAACCGTGATTACTCGAAAACTATAAGTATTTTTTTAAATCTAATTTTGTCACAAATACGCACAAATGAAGAGCTATTTGTACATGGTTATTCTACAGGCGCACATAGAATAGTCTTTTAGATACGCGATTTTGCAAAACGTTACCGCAGCAGGAAACGCAATATCTCGAGAACCTGAAGACGCACAAATTATATTTTTAGCGCACAAATTTGCACAAATATAAGCTCTCTGCTCATATGCAATTTTTAACTCTCCGATCTTTCGTTTAGAATTTTCCTGCTGGAACAACGTTACCCCAGCAGGAATCGTTTTTTCCGTTTATTTCAAAAACTACAACACGCACAAATTTTTTATTTGGCGCACATTTACAGCAGATTGGGCACTAATTATACGTCCCACTCATATCACTCTACGTGCTACTTTCCTGCTGGAGCGACGTTCACATAGTTTTTGTAATTCAAATTTTTACATTCAATTTTTGTCAACGAAATTATAATATCGATATTACCTACTTAATAATTTCCTTTTTATTTTGCCTTAAGAAAATATCTTCGTAATATCTAACAGTAATCTGCAAGAATAAGTGGACTGCTCTTGTCTGTATCATATTTCTATCATCGAAATGACTTGGTAGAGGCCCTTATGGTGTTCATCGCTGGCAGTGTCATTTTTTCGGTAATGAGGTCTAAATGCGAATTAGCACAGAATTACCGGTAGACGTGGCTGAAGCGGGCGAAACTTGGGGAATAACCTAGTATTATAAGTAATTTATATATTAATACATGAAGCAAAAATTTGTGATTCGTTTTTAAGATACTTGTCGCAGGCGGAGGAGTATGGATTTATGCACGGTGACAGTTGATGTAGAGAAGGATTACCAAATGCTAACTTTTCTTCGAATAACGCATAAAATATATAGTCTAGTCATTAAAGCTTAAATTAGGTAAGAATCTCGGAATTCGAGATACCCAGCTGTAAGTCTGTAAATACTTGTATATTGACACCCTAAAAGTTTTCTCAAAACCTACAAGATAGGGTGTAAGCAACTATTAAATTTCAAGGTCAAACGTCACAAAAATCAGTTTTTTGCGCTTTTTTTGGAAATATCTCATTTCCTATGGGTTTTTTGCTATTTGTATGTATTATCAATATCGTAGAATACAAAATTTTCTACAATTTTGTTTAAAAAAAATTTTATACGGTGAACCGTTTTCGAGATAGAGGGCGGAGAGCACGCGGTCACAGCATCACTTCCGGTCAACCGGTGCCTCCGGTCGAAAACGTGCTACTTTGGACAATATGAAGATTAGTTTCTTAAGTTAAATTACGGTTGAATTTCGACCGTTGTAACGGGTGACTAGTTAGTATTAAAGTTACATTTCATATGAAAATATATGTACCTACCTTTTTACATGTTCTTTTACCTACTATTGAATTATTCCATGATTTTTTTATTACGAATAATTTTCTATTAGAACTGTATTATAATTTCAGTATCATATTCCAATCAAATAAATTGTTAAAATATTATTTGTTTTATTATTTTCTATGTAAATTCGATTCTGGCTGGCTGGAACAATTTTGTTGTTAGTGTTATCAAAATGGACATTAAAATAGTAATTAATAATCAATTATCAAAAATTCCGACAGAGGAAAATGGTAGTAGAGACCTTAGGTACCTACTCCAATGGAAATGATTTAAGTGCCAATAGTCCCCATGGGCACAAAAAAATTCAAAGTTAAAGTAAAAACAAAACGAACTTTGTGACTTTCTTGAAAATTGTAAGTTTTACGGAAAATTTAATGCAACCATAAATAATAAGGTAAAGGCGATAAGGTAATATTTACGTTTCTGAAACTGGCCCCATATTCCGATGTTTTTGAATAACGGCGTTTTCATTCATTTTAAAAGTTGTTGGGTCGGCGAAATACGTTATACAATTAATAATTTATTTAACCATGTACACGTGAGTACAGTATTGCTTAATCCAACGACAACGTAGGCTGTGTTGTCGTTGGCTTAATCCCTACTTCCCTACTAAAATTATAAATGTGCAAGTAACTGTCTATTAGTTACTCATTCACGCCTGAACAACTGAACCGATTTTTATGAAATTGGGCACACAGTGTTGACATCGAGAAAGAGCATGGGCTACTTTTTATCGAAAAAAATGGGTTGAAAGCGTTAAAATCGGGTATAAATGTTTGTATGGAAGTTTGTTTTTGACAAAGTCTCATATTGACAATAAAATCCCGGCAAGGGGTACGATAGACTTACTTGAAACCTTATTTAAATAATAAAACATAAAAAACATTGATTTCGAGTCGACAACATATATCCGTAAAATTCAGATTGTCCCGAATTTTGTTAAATTCGAATGCAAATAACAGTAGCCATATTGGCCGCCCGGATGCCATTCTGAATTCGTTCAAAAATAATACGTATTATGTAACTATCAATTATCATACAAATAGGGTGTGATTTAAATTTATTTTAATTTACCCATAGTTTCTAAATTACATTGAATGTACTTAACGGCGTTCTTCTTAGAGCGCTTTCACATTAGGTCGCAAGTAGCGCGGCTGCAGCGCGTCAGGCGCGCGATTGCAGAGAATACTTTTTTTACGACTATATCTGCGCGATTGTTTTTGAGTAGGGTAGCGTGCTGTACCTCTTATAATGGAAATAATAATAAATACTGAATAATTATTTCAATAATAAGAAAGCATCCGTTGATGCGCTGCGGCCGCGCTACTTGCGACCTAATGTGAAAGCGCTCTTAGAGTATCGGGATTCCGAAGGTCATTCTCCATGTTCAACTCTATAATTTACTTAATTGCCAACAGCAAATAAAAATATACACATGTTTACACTTCGAACTTTATTGTTCCAACCATCACAATTTTCGATCCCTTCCTTTTATTTACAAAATTACACCCCATCCAAACAAGGAAGAAAGTCCACTTGACTTTCTAACTATAATATTAGTCAACAATATGTTTCATATATTAAATTATAGTAAGTTCAAAGCCCACGTAATTAAATATTACTATTTATGTTACAAAAATTAACTAAACTACTAAAATATTTAAAACATTTGAACATTGTTACATAAATAGTTTCTTAACTATTATTTATAAATAAAGTTATGTTATTGATCATACCAGTCCATTACTAAATACTTACCTTTTTTTTTGTTCTCGACGGGGAAACCTTCAAAAGGTACCCGACGCCGTGCGAGCGCGTTGCCTCATCGGGCTCCTCCCAGATGGGCGGCTGGGCCCACCGCTCCGTCTAGTCTTTACGACGGTATGCGACCACACATACCGCCGTCCTTTCCGGGATTGTCTGACCGAACGGTTCGAGCTCCCACTCTAGCCGTCTGCAACCCCGGAAGCCCCTTTTAGTCGCCTCTTACGACAGGCAGGGGATGCCGTAGCCCTATTCTGATTCCGGAACTACAGGGACGATGTACTAAATACCTACTGAGTATGCTCTAAACCAATATGTATTTAAATTATTTATTGCATGGAAGTCGGTTGTATTTTTTGTTATAAATATTTTTTCACCCTTTTTAGTGATGATAAAGTTACTTACTAGTATCATAATAATATCAATGAGTTTACATGGTGTATACATAAGTGGTAACATTAATTCAACCTCAACTTAACATGACAAATTGAACATAAACCTAAGCCATTACTTACAATATTTTTATAATTCATATTAACTGAGCGCACCCGCTCACAGAGCGCTACCGCGCCGTGCTCGCTTAGTTTTATGTTTTCTTTCAAGTTCCAACCTAACCAAACCCATCCTATATTTAAGGGAGAGATGTATTGACGGAACGCCACGCTTTTGAGTCGCTCCGCATGAATAAAATAGTTAAAAATAGAAAAAAATAAAAACCTACAGTGAAAGTGGAATCAAACTAAAGATTAAAGTGAGTTGATCGAAACCTGAAAAAGCCGGCTGGATACAGTGAAAGTTGGAAAATATTAAGGAAAAACATGATTACTGCTCGTCCTTCATACACAAAATAGCGTGCGCCGCGCGATTAGTCGCGACGACCTATATTTTTCACCGCGGTATTAGTTGGCTTATCAACCCACCTAACTTCTATTCCCCGTTAGTATGCCTGATCATAGCTAGTCAGTAAGTAATTCAATTTCATTACTACTTACACCAGATATCTTCAAACACAACTCAATTATTCTCATCAGTTGAGGAGTTACATATGTTGTCTCCGAGCTACATTATCAGACCCTTAAATAGTCAATGATGAACTGGCTTTGTAATTTCATTAGAACCTACACCAAATATCTTCAAACTAAACTCAATTATACCCGTCGGTTGAGGAGTTCCCCTCATTTTCTCCAGAACCCATGAATGGATCCTAACCTAACCTAACCATATTTAAGTGGGACCAACTTCCAGCTCGTCGCTACACAATAAAAAAGAATAATTAAAATCGGTCCACTAACGGCGGAGTAATTCTTGTACATACATACAATAATGTATACCGGCTGAATTGAGAACCACGTCCTTTTTGAAGTCGGTTAAAAATACTATTGATAGTCTGTTAAGCAAAATACTAACATTGATAAGTCAATCAGTAACTGAATAAGATATAACAATTATATCATGAATTATTATTATAAAGAAGCTTTTGTAACTTTTGTGATAAATAATTTATCAATATTGAAGCATGATTGATGAACACTTGGCTCTAATAACAAACGAGCAAGGTCAACATTATTGTTCTTTTATATTTATAATAATTATGTTCATTATAAATAATGTTACAGAAATCATGCATTTAAATAAACAGCATATTATAAATTAATTTTAGAATAACCAAGTGTGTCAAAGTAAGCCAAAATAGAAGAATAACATGTTCTTAACTCATATCGAATGTAGTAAATTATTTGATAACAGATGGCGCTTCTTACTATTATAGTAAAATATTTATTCGAATTCTATAATTCAAAGGTGATAAAATGTTTTAACATTGTTTCAAAATAATAATTTGAATATGACAAAATATGAAATAATTAAAATTAAATTACTATAATATAAATTAACATAATTACACGTGTATACAAAATAATAACTTAAATTTAAAAAGAAACAAAATGCCAAATTAAAAATAAAAATCTGCATCCAAATTACTGTCCATAGGATGAGTTCCCAAAATGCTGGCAACATTACCTCGTTGAATAGCGAGGCTAATTCGTTGACCGAGGTATGTGCCAGCTTTCTGATCACTCGTTGACTCTATCAAACGTTTGGAAAGATGCATAAAAAATAATTTTGCATTTAATCCCCACGGTCCCATGGTTTCCACGCCAAATGCCAGAAATAAGTAATCTTTAATTATATCTCCATATTTCTGGCACTTGCGGATTTCAGCATCGGTCGCCACGACACCGGCTGCCCTGGAAGAGATATTAATATGAGAAGGTGCCAGTGTGTCAACACAAGTAGCGTCCCACACTAGACACCTTCCATAAATAATAATTATTGAGTTATGATAATAATATAAGTGCCCGGAGTGCCCAAATTGCCCGGAGTGCTTGAAGTGTCCAAAGTGCCTGGAGTATCCAGAGTGGCCGGAGTGACCGAAGTGCCCGGAGGGCCAGGAGTGCCCAGAGTGACCGAAGTGCCCGGAGGGCCAGGAGTGCCCAGAGGGACCGAAGTGCCCGGAGGGTCAGGAGTGCCCAGAGGGACCGACTTGCCCGGAGTGCCAGGAGTGCCCAGAGGGACCGACTTGCCCGGAGTGCCAGGAGTGCCCAGACGGACCAAAGTGCCCGGAGTGCCAGGAGTGCCCAGAGGGACCGAAGTGCCCGGAGGGCCAGGAGTGCCCAGAGGGACCGACTTGCCCGGAGTGCCAGGAGTGCCCAGAGGGACCGACTTGCCCGGAGTGCCAGGAGTGCCCAGAGGGACCGAAGTGCCCGGAGGGCCAGGAGTGCCCAGAGGGACCGACTTGCCCGGAGTGCCAGGAGTGCCCAGAGGGACCGACTTGCCCGGAGTGCCAGGAGTGCCCAGAGGGACCGAAGTGCCCGGAGTGCCAGGTGTGCCCAGAGGGACCGAAGTGCCCGGAGGGCCAGGAGTGCCCAGAGGGACCGAAGTGCCTGGAGGGCCAGGAGTGCCCAGAGGGACCGACTTGCCCGGAGTGCCAGGAGTGCCCAGAGGGACCGACTTGCCCGGAGTGCCAGGAGTGCCCAGAGGGACCGAAGTGCCCGGAGGGCCAGGAGTGCCCAGAGGGACCGAAGTGCCCGGAGTGCCAGGAATGCCCAGAGGGACCGAAGTACCCGGAGGGCCAGGAGTGCCCAGAGGGACCGACTTGCCCGGAGTGCCAGGAGTGCCCAGAGGGACCGACTTGCCCGGAGTGCCAGGAGTGCCCAGAGGGACCGACTTGCCCGGAGTGCCAGGAGTGCCCAGAGGGACCGAAGTGCCCGGAGTGCCAGGAGTGCCCAGAGGGACCGAAGTGCCCGGAGGGCCAGGAGTGCCCAGAGGGACCGAAGTGCCCGGAGTGACCGAAGTGCCCGGAGGGCCAGGAGTGCCCAGAGGGACCGAAGTGCCCAGAGTGACCGAAGTGCCCAGAGTGACCAAAGTGCCCGGAGTGACCGAAGTGCCCGGAGGGCCAGGAGTGCCCAGAGGGACCGAAGTGCCCGGAAGGCCAGTAGTGCCCAGAGGGAACGAAGTGCCCGGAGTGACCGAAGTGCCCGGAGGGCCAGGAGTGCCCAGAGGGACCGAAGTGCCCAGAGTGACCGAAGTGCCCAGAGTGACCAAAGTGCTCGGAGTGACCGAAGTGCCCGGAGGGCCAGGAGTGCCCAGAGGGACCGAAGTGCCCGGAAGGCCAGTAGTGCCCAGAGGGAACGAAGTGCCCGGAGTGACCGAAGTGCCCGGAGGGCCAGGAGTGCCCAGAGGGACCGAAGTGCCCGGAGGGTCAGGAGTGCCCAGAGGGACCGAAGTGCCCGGAGGGTCAGGAGTGCCCAGAAGGACCGAAGTGCCCAGAGTGACCGAAGTGCCCGGAGGGCCAGGAGTGCCCAGAGGGACCGAAGTGTCCGGAGGGTCAGGAGTGCCCAGAGTGCCCAGAGTGACCGAAGTGGCCAGAGTGACCAAAGTGCCCAGAATGACCGGAGGGCCTGGAGTGCTCAGAGTGCCCAGAGTGTCCGGATTGCCCGGAGTGCCCAGAGTGAGCGGAATGACCGGAATTAGTGGAGTGAGCGTAGTGACAGGAAGGAACTAGCTTTTATTTTTTTTTGTTTTCGAGGGGGAAACCTTCAAAAGGTACCAAACGCCGTGGGAGCGACGCAGGGTTATGTGGGATTTTTACCGCACTATAACCCCCTCGATGAACGTCCTCGGCGCTATAAAGAGGTCTCCGGGAACTCGGTCCGACCGCAACCGAAATCCTCTGAGCGCGTTGCCCCATCGGGCTCCTTCCAGATGGGCGGCTGGGCCCACCGCTCCGTCTAGTCTTTACGACGGTATGCGACCACATATACCACCGTCCTTCCCGGGATCGCCTGACCGAACGCTTCGAGCTCCCACTCTAGCCGTCTGCAACCCCGGAAGCCCCTTTTAGTCGCCTCTTACCACAGGCAGGGGATGCCGTAGCCCTATTCTGGTCCCGAAACTACAGGGACGAGTTTTTATTTAATACCCTTACTGTTATGATATAATATGATATTTTGACGTCCCGTCATGGGGTTCTAGGTTCGATTCCCGGCCAGACGACCGGCTAGAGGTATCTGAATGATAAATTTCGATTTCTGTTCTGGGTCTGGGTGTTTGAGAGCGAGGCCTTATGGATCCCAATAAAAAAAAACATCGAAATCAGTTGGCGTGATATTGAGTTATTCGTCCATTTATCGCACACATCCTTAATGCAAAATAGCATGATGGGTGATTGCACAGATTTGTTCTCCGAAGACTTTTGATAAATTTAGCCCATTGTAGCAAAAGGTACCAGAGCAGACAAAGTCAACGCATCTCTTATAAGATCTTATCTTTGGCCACATGTAACAAAATATGAGCAATACAGTGAAAGCAATAGGCAATTTTCTAACGATTTACTTCAAATAGATAATAGTGTTTTACAATCGATACGTCTTGGTTTACCTATAAAATATGTGGAGGAGTTGGTTGAAAAGTATATGTCGATATTGTTAATGTTACCACTAAGACTGCAGATTGCTTCACAAAGATGGCAATATTGGCACCTACCAACGAACCTGACGTTATATATTCCAAATTTGAAGCAGTGTCACAGATCTACTATTCGATAGATACAGCCATCGAGACGGAGGACATTATCCAACAAAATTTTGGAATTCCTTGATACCTCCCGGAACTCCTTTTTCTATAAGAATACGCTTTTTACATTCATAGCCCCACACTAGGATTTTTTCCTGTGTCGTGGGTGCCATGGACACACATGAGACGAATATACATACACCCAGACCCAGAACATAAATCTAAACTCACCATTCAGATACCTGTCTGAATGGAAATCGAACCTGGGACCCATTGAGCGTCTGACTGGTATGGTAACCGCTCCGCAACGCGGGTCGTCAAGGTTGTCAAACTAATGTTAAAAGTAGTTTCACCTGTAATCTTAAATTACTTAAAATAGTATTTTTCAATTCAGAAAAGTTAAAACCAATATTTATAATCGATGCCCTTTGGTTTAAATGTGGAGGCGTTGTTTGAAAAGATGTATTCCGATATTGTTAATGTGACCATAAACACTAAATTGTTTCAAAAAAGGGGTTTACGATATTCTAATTCGTCTTACTTTCAAAACATTTTTACATAACAATATGTACCTACCCACAAATACACACTTAAAATTCGTTTTTTCACTGTGTGTGTGTTGTGGTAATCCTTGACCGGCTAAACCGATTTTCATGGGACTTTTACTATGGAATATAGAAAATGTTATTTAACAACATACATACTACTTTTATCGTAGAATTCCCATTCAGTCGAGATTTGCGCGGGAAAAATTTAGCGATACATTGATTTGTACGCGGGTGAAGCCGCGGGTACAGTTAGTAAAGTTAAGGGCAAATAAGGGAATGAAAAAATAAGATTAAAAATCATAAAACGACTTAAAAAATTATGTATAAAAAAACTAGGTTAAAGACTGTAATTATTTTATTTTAATTTTGAATATCAAAAGCAAATTACATAACGACTATTTTAGTAACATATTTTAGAATTGTCTACTCTTTAAATGTGAAAACTTTATTTACTGAGGCAATAAAATTTTGTAAATAAAAGAGTGAAAAAAGTAGGTGTAAAAAATTTTTTATTTCATGCTTTTTAGTGACGATATTCATCTATTTGTATTAAAATAAAATCGCTAAGTTTGCTTTGTGCATACACATATGCAAACATTATATAAACATCAACTTAAATCACAAATTAAACATAAGCTTAGACACAACATACAACACTATCAATTCATACGAACTGAACGCACCCGCTCGCAGGGCGCTGCCGCGCCCTGCTCGCTTAGTTTTTATGTTTTCTTTTATGTTCCAACCTAACCTAACCCACTAATAGTATAATATAATAGCAATTACATATACGTAAGCACCAGATGGCTTATTTCTGCGGCTTGGGTTTGCAGTACCCTTGCATCATCATACTTGAGAATTTGAGGGTCAAATTTTCCATCTAATATTTTTGCTCAGTAATCTTATAATATACACGTAAGCACCAGGTGGCCAACTTGTATGGCTTAGGCATGCAGTACCCTGCATCATCAGGGCTGAGGAGTTGAAGGTCAAAACTTTCATCTTGTGTCTTTGCTTAGTAATTTTAATACATACCCGTAAGCATCAAATAGCCAACTCCTATGGTTTAGGCTTGCAGTATCCTGCATCATCAGAATTGAGGAGTTGAAGGTCAAAATTTTCATCGTTTGTCTTTGCCTTGTAATTTTATTACAAACCCGTAAGCATCAAATGGCCACCTCCTATGGTTTAGGCTTGAAGTACCCCTGCATCATCAGGGTTGAGGAGTTGAAGGTCAATTTTTTGTCCCATTAATTTGCTTAACAATCTCATTATATATCCGTAAACATCAAATGACAAAATTTTATAGTTCAAGCTAGCAGTACCCGTACATCATCAGGATTGAAGAGTAGAAGGTCAAATTTTTTATAGTAAATATCTGCTTAGTAATCGCATTCTATATTTTATCCAATTGGACTTCTGCAGCTTAGTTTCTGCCGACTATCGCTAATTTCATTAATTTGCTCCAAAAATTTAAAGATTTCAATTAAATTGTTATAGATCCTATGATCAAAACCTTATCAAACTCTTATCAGACTGAAGTACATCCTTTCTAATAAAAAAAGAATCATCAAAATCGGTTGGCGTGACATTTAGTTATTCGTACATTTATCGCGCACGTTGAAAATGCAAATTTAAGACTTATGCGTTTTTCTTATAGATGCCATTGTCAAAAGTGAACTAAAAATAAATGGGACCCCATGACACGCACTACCTTTCAAATAAAAAAAATCATCCAAATCGGTTCACCCAGTCCGGAGAAATGAGGTAACAAATATATATAAAAAAAAAACACAGACGAATTGATAACCTCCTCGTTTTTGGAAGTCGGTTAAAAATCAACGCAACCTTGACACTGCATTAAAAACTAATTTAGAGGTACTCAACCTTTTTATAGAGGCCACAAGCATGTTTCAGCGGTGTGAGCGGGCCGCAAGCAGTGGCGTAACGTGGAGTTATGCTTCCCCGGAGGAACAAAAAAAACGTAAACCCTACTTATTCTAAATTGTCGTCAAAATAGGTCGAGTAAGTCTAAGTATGCCTTTGTCAACGTCGTCTGACTTGCTTCTACGTATATAATTAAATTAATTGGGCTAATCAAAAGGGGCCCGGTGGGCCATATGCGGCCCACGGGCCGCAGGTTGATTATAACTGAACTAATTCAATTACCCCATTCGCTCGCACTCCGAAATATCTTGACGATATTTTTAAGGCGATTGTCTGACAAAAATTGGAATTTATTCACACTCTTTAAAAAAACATGTTATGAATTTAAATTAAACAGACAATTACTCATATCACATCAAATAGAAAAAAAAGGGAGTCGCGACTTCTACAGCAGTGGTGTGGAGAAACTCTCCTAGAGGACTATGACCCGCCTCCGGGGTAAAGCCGTTGCCGGCGGACTGTTGGCCAAGCCTCGTGGACTTGACCTGGGGGAGAGGCCGCTGCGGCATCCATTCTCCTCCTGGCGAGGGAGCCTGTGCGGCGTCGACCAGGCCAGGCGAGCGGTGCCGGCGGCCTGCTCGGGCTTAGGGTTAGAACCCTGTCATCGCGGGGCCGTTAGGCCTCCTGCGAGAGGAATCAATAGTGGGACGGTTTAGTGCAGCCCCGTCCCCGACTGCCTCACTGTGTAAAAACGGACTCCCTACTTACACGATTCGTTGTTTGTATTTATGCTACGATTTGATAAAACTTCAATAGCGTGTTTCAAGTTGAATGTACTTAAAATCGTAATTTATGAGTTTTATTTCAGTTTAATAATGTCAAATTGATCTAAAGATTTCTATTACATTTTTGGTTACATTTTATTGAAAATATATACAGTAAATCAATTTTAAGAAATATTTTGTAATTTGCATAAGACAGAGACAGCATACTTTTTCTTTCGACATTGGTTAATTAGTTTGATTACAGATTGTTAAGTTTTTCATGCGTTGAAAAATTAAATCATTTAATGCGACTGGTTAGTTTTATTAACTGAATATTACATTTTATTATTGCTCAACTTAGTTCTCCTGGTGTCTATTACTTGTACTGTTGGAGAAGACGCCTTGAAGAAATCTACTTACTGGAGATATATTTGTAGTTCTAAATGATAATTGTACATATAGCATATTGATGTGAAAAATTCTTTAGCCACGTTGAATAGGAAATATGCATGTGCTTTTTATGTCTTAAATTAATCATTTACGTCTATATCATGTCGAAAAAATATATAAATAGGCTTTAAAATGACCAAATTTTGTCAAAACCTTAAAATAAAGTTGAGCCGTTCAAACGCGATTTATTAAGCACTCGCTTTCGATGACGTTATGGTCATGTGACACGGCCCGTGAACTGCCGTGTATGTTTTGGTTGTGCCTTTCAGTTACTTCACATATATTTCCAATATTTATTGTTAAACCTATAATGGAAGCACCTAAAAACCTTCGTACAAGTATGATATAGTACCCAAGTGCAATAACAAAATTAGAAACATACCAGATAAAGTATTTTTTTGTATTCCAAGCTATACAAAAAAACTATGAAGTACCTAGAAATACTGTACGGCGTGTGGTGTGTAAGGATGAGAAAGAATAATTTATCTCCGTGTTTATTGGTCAGGTGGGAGAACTAGTGTAGTTCGACCACGAGTTCGAGGTACCACCGCCACACCTATTTCTATTGTGAAGCAGTTTTTGCGTTTCAGTGGAAGAGTGTGGTTGACGGTTCATGTTTATATTTTGTTTTACTTTGTTATGTTTGTTGTATGCTGTATATTAAGCCTGAATAAATTATTTTTCTTTCTTTCTTTCTTCTTCTTTCAAAAAACCATCTTAGACACCGAGAAAAGCAATGCATCTGTGACTGATTTCAGATAGAATCTATGTGCTATCTGAGCTTGTTTATTGATGTCCACGGGTGGCAGTGCCCACTTACCTATACAATACTTCAATATAATGAAAAAAATTGTTATGTACATCATTTTAACGTAACTATGCTATAATCATATGCTTAGAGTAAATAAGTCAGAAGGTTTGCATTATTTGTACACAGTAGAAAATTCGGTTTAAAACTAAGCTAAGATAGTTGACAAAAGTTCAATAAAACTTTCTCTAAAAATCTTAGGTACCTACTTATTCGTCGTGATTTACATAAACATTTTTTTAGGTCGTCAAACTAAGGTCGATTTTAAGTTAGATCTTTCGACCTTTTTTGCGAAGCATTGAAATTCATTATTCGCAAAAACTTCGCACCAATTCTCACGAATGCGAATATTCGAATGCTTATGTTTAGTTTCCGTGCTTAAAGCTAGAGATATACCTCATTGACCTATAAAGTGAAGCTGTAAAGGCCATTAGGACCAACTGCAACTACACAATTGCTCAAAAAAAATTTAAACAAAAATTACAACCAACTTCCATGCCACAAAAAAGTAAAAAATAATTTAAATAAATGTTGGTTTAGAGCATACACACACATTACCTATTTAGTACATAATCCCGAATTCGGCGTTCACTATATTTCGCTGGATCACGCGAAACTACATGTGTCCTATGTGAGCGCCGACTATGAAACTGTCATTTTACAATTTTCCGGGAAAATCGCTGAAATTTCTTCATTTTTCTCAATATGGAGCCGCCTGTGAAACTAGCCGCATACAATGTCGTATATATTGTAACGGTATGTTGACGGCGTCTGGCCAAAACGCCTGAATACATGAAAAAAAAATACGCCACGAATTTTGATAGGATGATTATTTGTTTCTTGACTGCGCCAGAACGACGGTGCTGTTGGTGGTTGTAGAATTGTTAGGGACGGCGGTGCTGGTGTAGCTGGTAGGTGTTAGAGGATTACATAATTTACTTCGTTTTTTATTTTAAGTTTCACTTCTTCCGTCAGCCGGTGTCATTGTAGGTACGTATTTCAAAAACGCTTTCGTGAAAACAATAGTAACCAAACGTTATCGCTAGTAAAATACGATATTCATTATCATTAAGTATATGCATTATTCCAAAAAAATATTAACATTTCGCACTCCTTCTCTACGTATACTATAACCGTAGAAAATTTCATACTCCTCCAACTGCGGCAAGTTACTTAAAAATGCACTACAAGTTTTTGCTTCACCTTATAATATAAATAAATAAATAGATAGTAAACATTACTCTATAAACCCTTTTAGGGCATCCTTCCTGTCATGTGAGTTGCTCTTTGCCCTATGCAAAGAGCAACCACATATCTATACTTTCTATACTTATAATAAAGTTGTAGAGAGGTCAATTCTGTACATGAAATATTTTTCCAAAATAACTATCAGGGCGTGATTAGGGATCGATACTGATGCCAAAAATGCAATCAGTAAAATTTTTGTCTGTCTGTCTGTCTGTCTGTCTGTCTGTATAACCGTTATAGAAACAAAAACTACTCAGTGGATTTTAACGAAACTTGGTACGATTATTCTTTATACTCCTGGGCTGGTTATAGTATACTTTTCATCCCGCTACAATCAATAGGAGCAGAGCAGTAAAGGGAAATGTTGGGAAAACGGGAGAAGTTACTTTTTTAAGCTTCTGTCGCGTGTGCAACCTTAATGGTTAAAGCTACACAGAAATCATGTATGAGGGAAATATTTTCCTTAAAATTATCTAAAAAATATCCTACGACAGCATATGTCCATCTTTTATGGTTGACTCACAATAACACGTGTAACTCCCGATAGCTTAGCAGTTCAAAGCTTTCTGATTATATTTGTCTACTCTTACGTTTATAACTCAGTTATCTATCTGTACGAAAATGAACATGAAAATGAAAAATGAAAAATGAAAAATGAAAAATGAAAAATGAAAAATGAAAAATGAAAAATGAAAAATGAAAAATGAAAAATGAAAAATGAAAAATGAAAAATGAAAAATGAAAAATGAAAAATGAAAAATGAAAAATGAAAAATGAAAATGAAAAACGAATAAAGATAAATGAAAATTGAAAATTGAAAATTGAAAATTGAAAATTGAAAATTGAAAATTGAAAATTGGAAATTGAAAATTGAAAATTGAAAATTGAAAATTGAAAATTGAAAATTGAAAATTGAAAATTGAAAATTGAAAATTGAAAATTGAAAATTGAAAATTGAAAATTGAAAATTGAAAATTGAAAATTGAAATTTTTAAAAATGAAAAATGAAAAATGTAAAAATGAAAAATGAAAAACGAAAAACGAAAAATGAAAAATGAAAAATGAAAAGTGAAAAATGAAAAATGAAAAATGAAAAATGAAAAATGAAAAATGAAAAATGAACAGTGAACAGTGAACAGTGAACAGTGAACAGTGAACAGTGAACAGTGAACAGTGTCACGGTGACGTAACAAATATATTAAATAGGGACAATTCTTGGCTATGCGAAAGATCCATCTTAACTCCTCGCAATGACCAGGCATTTGAGATTAATAATAAAATACTGTCGAATATACAAGGGGAAAGCAAAGTTTATAGTTCAATAAATAGAATGGTCGATGAACAAGACGCCACTAACTAACCGATAGAATTTTTAAATTCTTTAAATATGCCCGGACTTCCTTCTCATGAAATTTGTTTAAAAATTGGCATTCCGATTATTCTGCTCCGAAATTTAAGACCACCACAACTTTGCAATGGAACTCGGCTAAAAGTAACCCGGTTGCAACAAAATATTATCGAGGCTCAAATTTTAACAGGTTGCGGTGCAGGAGAAACCGTCTTTATTCCCAGAATTCCCTTAGTACCTAATAATTTTCCATTCCAATTTAAAAGAACGCAATTCCCAGTATCGGTGTGTTATGCAATGACAATTAATAAGGCTCAAGGGCAGACTTTTCGTGTTGCTGGAGTAGATCTCGGTGTCAGTTGTTTCTCGCATGGTCAGTTGTACGTCGCTCTTTCCCGGGTCAGTAGTTCCAAAAATCTTTACGTTCACGTGCCGGATGGATCAACATTCAACATAGTTTACCCGGAAGCTTTGCATTGAAGTATTTTCGTTATATAAGTACTTAAGCCTTCGGCAGGATCGGAATAGGGTTACGGTATCCCTGCCTGTCGTAAGAGGCGACTAAAATGGGCTTTCGGGGTTGCGGGCGGCTAGAGTGGGAGCTTGAACCGTCCAGCCAGGCGATACCGGGAAGGTGGCGATATGTGTGGTCGCATACCGCCGTAAAGACTAAATTGGGTGGTGGGCCCATCCGCCCATCTGGGAGGAGCCCGAGTCCTCTTTATAGCACCGAAGACGGCCACCGGGGGGGTTTTAGTGCGGTAAAAATTCCACATAACTCGTCGCTCCCACGGCGTCGGGTACCTTTTGAAGGTTTCCCCCTCGAAAACAAAAATAAAAAAGGTTCTTAAGCCTCATGTGAACGTGATCTAAACAATATTACCAATACATTAACTCAATAACACACAAGGAGTTACTCGCTGGCGGAGTCGCGGGCAAAGCTATTAACAATAATATTGTGCGGTTCCGTATTGCGATATTTTTAATAATAATAATAATAATAACTTTTATTCGCGTAAGTTACAACACACATAAGCAAAATAACAAAAAAAAATATATACAAAAAATAGAACACCGAAAAAAAAAATAAAAAAATTAAAAAGTATACAATATTATGAAATATTCTTAAATAAAGGTTTTTTTTTATCTATAACTAATATAATATGTGCTGCAACAACCGCGAAGGGGTCAGACTCAGCATAAGCCATGAGCAGGGTTATCCCTACTCCATGACGCTGATTTTCAGCCTGCCCCACGAGTCGAGGCCACTCGGACGGCTGCCCGCAAGGCGGCCATTACTGCCACATGTTTACGCGGAAACTCGCGCCGTTACATATCTCAAAACGTTCCAAATATGTGACTATGGTGAGTACGAAACACTATTAAATTTTCACGCCAGTACCTATTGCATCCATAATTGTATATATGCTAAGTTTTAAATGTTGTGTTTACAGCGAGATCAACTAGATGACGAAAAATAACAATAATAATAAGATACCTTCCTACGCCAACTTCAGAAACAATAGCAAATTCAAGCAGCTACTGCGCCTAACATAATTAATTATGGACAACCTGCTTCTATGCCAAAGAGCCAAAAATTAAAGGTAAGTTAATATTCAATTATGCACCTACTATGTTATTATAAACCAACAAAGTGTTTTAGAAGAATAATAATAACGTTTTAGAGAAATAAAGATTATAGATACCTAATTACAGATATATTTAGTTTAAATATGACACCAAGTATAAATGCCGCCTAGTATCCCCTAAGTACAGCAGTCATGTGAAATATTTAAATTGAATAAATAAATAGATATATATACACACACATACACACATATATATACACATACATATGTAATACATATATGTCATAATACATGTAATATATTTAGATTAAGTAGAAATGCATATACATACATAAACTATTTTTATGGAAAAAACAATCTTTTCAGGCCAGTTGGTTAATTATAATTATGTATTTTGTTGTTCTCTGAGTAAAAGGGTATGCAGCTTGTATTTAAACGTATTTACTGTTTTTAGGCTCCGAAGAGGAGGTGGCAGGTTGTTCCAACATTTCGTGGCGCTGTACCTGAAGCTACCCCTGAATGCAGCTGAACAGTAGGACGGGTACCACAGTTTATCCGGAGCTGATCGAGTTCTATCATGTAAATAATCCCTAGCCCACGCCAACTTGTTGAAGAGGTAAACAGGCTCTTTATTTTTTATAACACCAAATATTAATGTGGCAAGATGAAGTTGTCTGCGGAGGTCCATTTTAAGTATATTTCCGACATTAATATATGGGGTTACGTGAGAGCGAGGCGGGATATTAAAACAAAAACGCGCGCAGGCATTCTGAACTCGTTGAACTAATTTCTTGGTTCGTGCAAGTAGTCTTGGCCCAATGAGGGTGTCTGCATAATTAAACTTAGACAGGACAAGAGCATCACATAGCTTTATTCGTAATGTCACGCTGAGGTAATTCCTCATGCGATATAAAACTTTTAATCTATAATAGCAGTTGCGCACAATAGTCATGATATGCTTTTCGAACCTGAGATTTTCATCCATGACCACTCCAAGGTTTCGTGCCTCCGATACCCTTTCTATAAGATCTCCGTTTAGAACAATAGCAGGATTCTTTGCTCCAATCTTGCGAATCTGCATAGGGGTTCCTAGAATTAGATACTTAGTTTTTTTAGGATTCAATAGTAAGGCGTTGCGTTCAGACCACTGTAAGACACGTTCAAGGTCCGAATTTAGATTCGCCACAGCATTATCTGTCTCGCATGGTTTGAATGACATATATATTTGTATATCATCTGCATAGAGATGATATTTGCAATACTTGATATTATCTATTACATCTGCACTGTAAAGGATGAAGAGGAGAGGACCTAATATTGATCCCTGAGGTACGCCTCTATTAATGTTTTTTGATGTTGAATGGCTTTTTGTCCCACTATTATTGCTTAATACTTCGACCTTCTGTGTCCTATTTAAAAAATAACTGTCAAACCATCTTACAGTTTTATTGCTAACGCCATAATATGACATTTTAGAGAGAAGTAAAGATATGTTCAGCGAATCAAAAGCACGTGAAAAGTCTAATAAAGTTAAAATTGTGCCCTGACCACCATCCTGCGCGGTCAATATGTCATCCACTACATCAATTAATGCTGTAGTGGTACCATGCTTCCTCCTAAATCCAGACTGTTTTAATGGCAGAACATTATTTGATTCAAGGAAGCTACTTAACTGATTTGAAGCTATTCGTTCAATCACTTTTGAGAGGCATGGCAAGATGCTAATAGGCCGTAGGTCAGAGAGAGTAGCTGGATTGTCTATTTTTGAGATAGGCTTTACAAGCGCTTCCTTCCATGCGTCGGGAAAAATACTTGTATCAAATGATTTATTTATTAAGCATGTTATTGTCGCCAGACAATTAGGAAGAACCAGTTTTAACATGTCAAGTGATATTCCATCGCTTCCGACTGCATTAGACTTCAGCGAGTGAAAAACTTTAGCTACCTCTCCTTCAGTGACAGACCTAAACTGAAACGTATCCGATGAAAACCGGCTGTACTCAAAAGATGAAAGAAGTGATAAAGGCACGTTACTTCTGCCAGGGACCTGCAGGAAATGATCATTAATCAAATCAGGAACGCACAAATGTGTAGGCAGATGGTTATCATTTTTTTTTATTTGTATGTGTTGCTTGATATGTTTCCACATGGTTTTTCAACAGTATTGTAGATATGATATATTATATTTCCCTACTAAAATACGAAAGTTAATCTGTTTGTTACATCAAAACCACTGAACCGTGAGGAAGGACATAGGCTACTTTTTTTTACGAAAAACAACGGAAACGCGGACGAAGTCGCGGGCAACAGCTAGTAAATAATATTTTCGTAGTTAACCCATTTTTTGTCAAATACTTTTATTATCCGTGTCAAAAACAGTTTAGAGTAACTAAAATAATAACAAACAGGACAAACCCGCGGGGTTCTCTGATATCCCCTCATCTGATAATATTCAGAAAGAAACTGAATATTACCAGATGAGGTCGTGTTCCAATCTGGCGGTAGTATAAGAAATAATAACTAGAACTGTTTAAAAGTAATTTGGCTAAGAAAATGCCTCTGTTGCCTAACCACCATGATCCTGATTTATTATATAATTCGTTGTTTAACCTTATCAGTGGTGAATTTGAAAAAGTGTTTAAACCAAAAACTGTAAGTCATGGACGAACCAAATTTTGTGAATGGGCAACGAGAGGTATCTATATTATTAGACGCAAATTGTATGAAAAGTCTTATAATCATGACCCTTTATTTAAGCAATATGTAAAAAAATATTCTAAAACTTTTAAGCTGGCTTGTTCCTGTGCTAAATCCCTTTAATTAAGAAATAAGATAAAAACATCTACAAATAAGATTAGAACAACATGGAATATTATTAACGACGAAAATAATAAGATATGTGAGTACCTATAACCAGAATTTTAATTTAAAAATAAATGATAAAGATGTGACAGAGGATTTGTAGGTGGCATCAGAGTTTGAGAATTTCTTTACTAATATACCTTTGTTAACAACTAAAGCTCTGAAGTCATCCTCTACCTCTGCTGAGGCCTTGCTTAGAGAGTGTGTAAAAGACGTAACACGAGCTTTGAATTTTCAGGGGTCAATGCAGCAGATATAATCAATGCTTTCCATAGTCTGGATCGTAAGAAAACGACAGACCTCTGGGGACTTTCTGTTAGAGCCGTTTCTTCTATTATCCATCTTATAGCTCCGCACTTGGCTTCTGTGTTCAATGCTTGTGTTACTAACGGTGTATTTCCTGACCTTATGAAACAAAGCAAAGTGATTCCTATATTTAAATCTGGTGGTACTTTTTGTCCAAGTAATTTTCGACCAATATCTATACTACCAACGTTATGTAAAGTTTTTGAAAAAGTTATCTTAAACGATTTGTTGAAGTATTTCAATGACAATGAGATACTTCATGACACACAATTTGGTTTTAAGGAATGGCTCTACTATAGATGCGGGAATTGAGTTATTAAAACATGTGTTTGAGGCCTGGGATGGATCGCGTGATGCTCTTGGCGTGTTTTGTGATTTATCTAAGGCTTTTGATTGTGTACATCATGATATACTGGTCAGGAAATTACACCACTACGGGATCAGGAACAAAACTCTTAACCTTTTGACTTCTTATCTAAATGATAGAACTCAAAGGATTATTATTAATGGCACCAAATCGCCCGGCGCATCTGTTACTATGGGCGTTCCACAGGCTTCGATACTCGGACCATTCTTGTTTTTAATATATGTCAATGACCTACCCTACTATGTAGCAAATAATCACGAGATCGTATTGTTTGCAGATGATACCTCATTACTATTTAAAATTAAAAGACAATTAAGCAAGTTTGACGAAGTAAACAATGCTCTGTCGAGGGTTGTACATTGGTTCAACGTAAATAACTCTATACTGCAGAAGAGGGCTGTACGAGCCATTAGTCCAAAATGTTCAATAAAATAATTATCTAAAGAAATAAATATTCTTACTGTTGTATCCCAATTTATATATGAAAATTTGATGTATGTTATGCAAAATATTAATAATTTTGCTAAACATCGTGATACACATAACATAAATACAAGGAACAAGCACAATCTCTCGTCTTCACAAAATTAATAATTCTTTATGTGTCAATGTATACGCTTTTTTAATAAACTTCGTGTTGAAATCAAAAATTTGTCAATGAATAAGTTATTATAAAATTATTTAATTATAAGTATTATAAAATTTCTGATTACATAGAAGACAAAACAGCTTGGGACTGAGCAATAATATGCATTACTATGGTATATTTAATAAATGTCAAAGTGTAGCTAGCGTATCTTGCCAAACAAGGCTCCTTTTTACTGATGGCGTTTCGTTTGAAGAGTGTGATTGCCGGCTAACTTATAAATGAGACGACCAATTTAGATCTAAGGGCCGGCGCACATATGACGGAGCGCAGCGCAGCGCAGCGCAGCGCATGCCCGCGAAATTTTCTTAACGAATCACACACTAGCCGAAATTCGCGCTAATTACTGGGAGAATGCGCGCGGATGCGCGCGAATGCGCGCGGATGCGCGAGCATGCGCTTCCATGCTCCTCAGAAATAAATTGCTGTTATTTAATTTTGGATATTATTTCTAAAGGGACAATGACGATAATAGTTTGACAGCAAAAAATGCGCTGCGCTGCGCTCCGTCATATGAGTGCCGGCCCTAAGGAGCAGCAACACATGTGTTTGACTTCACATAGAAAACCGTACGCCTGTAACTATATATAGAAATATGAATGTCCATGGATGGACTGCATAGTCGTTTTTAAACTTCAAAAATTAAAAAAAAAAATTGTGAGGAACACATATATCAACTAACACAATTATTGGGTCATGTAATTTATCTAATCAAAATTATGTGTATAAAATCAAACAGGTCATTTTGCATTTTTCCTATACCAATCTAAAAATGACGATAGTAGCTCTGATAAATTAAATTTTAACTAGAAGTAATTTGAAAAAAATATATATCTGTTACGAAGGAAAATATTTAACGTGTAAACTGTAAGGAGCATAGACGGAAAGATGGACGTCTGATTAAAAATGTGCAAACTTAAATAAAAAAATAAAAAAAGGAACCATTAAATTGATTTATCAAAACAGTAAGATTAAAAATTAAAAGTCTTTATTACTACGTTTCAGAAAACTGATGAAAATGACACACTATAAGTGATTCTATGAGTGTCCACTAGACATAATAAAGTAACAAGAATTTATTAAATAAGCAATAATTAATAAATTCTTGTTATAAAATGAGTGTTTTGTCTTGAAAACGTTGTCCATTAAAATTATCTTATCTGTATGTCGTCCTTCAAAGCGAAATCAATAAATATTTCAAGCATTATTAATTTTGTCTAACAATTTCAATTAGTAAACATGGATCTTAAAATAATATGAAATACGTTTTAATAATTATCCGACCATTATTAAGTCTATTATTAGTAGATTTGTGCTTGATTTATTGTGTTATATTCTTGTGATTTAAATGACAATTTAATATTTTCAAAAAAATGAATAAAAACGAATAAACCAAGGACCAAAAAATCGATTCTTCGATTAATCGATTTCAGATTGCCATCCCTACCAAAGACAATAAGTTCATTCCTCAAGACAAGGTGAAAACTCTTGTCATTTCCGGCGGCGACTACCAGTTGGGTCGTACTGTTTTGTTGTGTTTCTTTAATCTGTCCACATGGCGCATGGTGTTTTCTATAGATTTTTAATGAGTGCACTATTATAACTTCATGCATCTTGCTGCGGCCACCCAAAATACGGGTAAGTCTTGTTATATAACATTTTTTGCGTATATATTAATTGAATAAGTACCTATTGAAATCTTCAAAGGGCCCAAAACCACTTGCTGAAGAAATTGCGCAGTTCAAATTCAAAGCATGTTTTAACTATGGCCGAAATTTGAAACTAAATTATTAATATAACAAATAATAAAATATTGACTTGACAATTTTAGGAATTCGAAATATTTTAATGCTAAATACGTAGGTATTGAATGAGAATAATTATTATTTGGGTTTCATTGTCTTGTTATAAAATTTGGCGGTGCGAACTTGTCGCATGGACGCCATATTTAATTTTACAGTCGAGCATTTTATTGTGGACTGCGCAGTAATTTTAAGTGTTCTAATTTGCAATGTGGATTACAAAAACATTTTAATTTAGGCCATTAGTAAAATGGACTGCAGGTTCGTTTACTAATCCTACATTTATACAATGTCAGCCAAGATTGTATTAGTTCATACAGAGGACCTAAATGCCCATAGGTCTTCTTCTTTTATCAAAACCATTGTTTACGTCTTTGGCCATCATTGCAAAAGTTATCACAAGGTATGTTCGAAAACAAAATATAGATAAATAAAATACGTGACGAATAGATAACCTTTTTTCTTAGGGAAGTTATGTGGTTATTGCCGCTCATAGACATCATCTGTAACAATCTTCATAAAGATCTAGTATTCTAAGGTATGCGGTGCTACTACAGGACTAAGAGGTTACCTACTTGATATTTCACCCACTTAGCAAACTTCGATAACCATCATGAAATCTACATTTCCAGATTGCTGTGTCCACATGAAGATGAGACACACCAGTGCGCTGCTCTGTGTCATGTGTCCAGATGTAACCTGAAAGCTGCAGTACCGGCGTCTGCCGCGTAGGAAACAATGTGAGCTTGAACAGGTATGTGACACAAATTTACTTTAAATTGAATCCGCAGTTGGATAAATCTGATGTGAGCGTACTCCACTACAACTGGGTATGTACTGGATCTTAAGTTATAGTTATCACCTCAGTGATTGATTTTGCTAGTGAATAGTACCAAAATCATGTCTATACTTTGATTAGGTACCTATGAAATTGCAGTTTTTGTAAACGCATCGAGCAAGGTTGTATCTGAGATTCCATTCTATTTGAGCTTTCACCATAGCTGTAATGTGGAAATAAATTACTGAACAACATATTAGAATTCACACAGTTTCTTTCTGTTGAAGATTTGTGGTCTTATAAAATTTAACATTGACGTAGGAAGGAAAACTTGTAGTATTAGGAAAATATAATTAAAATGTAATAGTCCAATATTACTAGTGTTTACTCCCTTAGGTTACATTTACCACTGCAAAAAACCTATGTGTAGTTGTGTATTGAGATAATCCTATCATAAAATGTCTGTTTATCAAATTTAATTTCAATCGGTAGCTTTTGTGTTAGTAATTGCGGTAGTAAATATCTGTCCATTGTCAAAACTTTTGTCATTAGTGTTCATATTATATTATTACTAGGATACCCTAGTCCTACTCACTGGTTAGATTAAGTAATAACACAAAAAAGCTATTTCACAGGAGAGCTAGGAACAATTTAAACAATACTTTTTCTGTAACTTTATTATGAATGAAGCTAAAAGATGAAATTTAAAAGCAAGCATAGTGTAGGGAGATCACTAAGTTTTTTATTCTAGGCCTTTTTTCGGAAACTGAATTTTAAATTTTGAAAATTACAGTTGTTCATGCAATGCAGTGAACTGTATGAGATTGTGATAGTTATATTTAAACACATAGTAGTATTTCTAAGTGCACAACTTGCTTATTCTATAAGTTTGGTGGATTCCAGTTACAACCTTATCTGATGCGGGTGTCTAGTTTTATATCTATATGGTGCCTAGATGTCTACTTCTAGAGTTATGATACAAGTGACACCTGGTGATATAAAGTATAGCCAAAACAAATGCAATTTCATAGATAATGATCCGTATTATTAGATAAAAATCTATATTAGCACCTCTTTTGTACCTTCAATTTAGTGTAAAATAGAATTCTACCTCATATTTTCTTTTTTAGATGTGGGCCTATGATACACCAATTGCAAGAAAATACACTTAATTATATAAATATTAAATTTACAATTCAAAAATTTTATACATATTAACTTATTGTTGCTAAAACTATTGTATGTTTGTGCTAAAACATTATATCAACATATATCAAAAGGCTGCACGTCTGCTCATCTCCATTGCACAAATCACAATTCGAATTAATAGTTTTACATTTTCAAAAATTTTCAAAATTAAGTCTCACTCATAAAACGTGTCAATGTTATCTCTGATCCTCAGTATCTATTGCATACTATTTTATACATATTGTCACGTGGTTGCATGCTCAAAAATTGTTGTTGGTAGTTTTATGATAATTTTATAATCAAAATGTTGAATATTTGATGCAAATTGGAAAAATTCTTATTATGCAAGTCATTCAAATCTGATAGCATGCCCTACATACATATCTCATGTGATTAATTTTGGGGTCCCATACTCAAAGAGTAAAAACAGGACCCTATCACTAAGACCCCACTGCCCATCTATCTGTCACCAGACTGTCGTGACCGTGATAGTTGGACAGTTCAAATTTTCGCAGATGATGTATTTCTGTTGACGTTACATCAATAAATACTAAAAACAATAAAATAAATATTTAATGGGGTCTGCAATACAATAATTGTGATTTTTTTCTTGATATTCATGACAGTAGCAGGTGAATGCTTGAAATATTCACAGAATATTATCTTTCATCCCGGCATGTTCTAGTCACATTTGTCATGTCGAGTGCAAATTAGTGGACCTCACACAACTCCGGGTTTTTTTTTAAAACTCTGTTTTTTTTTTTTGAAGAACTTCTAATATGCACATAAGTCAGTGGTGCATGCCTGGGTTTGAACCTTGGACCTCCCGATCGAGAGGGCAAGTTTCATAAGGCTATCACTGCTCTGCATTAGTTAAAAACATTCAATCCACAAGCCCATGGGTTAGGACCCTTTTGGCGACCCACGTGGCGGAGCGGTTACCGTACCGGTCTGACGCGCAATGTGTCCCGGGCGATTCCCGGCCAAACAGGAATCTGAATGATGAGCTTAGATTCGTGTTCTGGGTCTGGGTATTTGTGTATTCGTCTTGTGTGTGTCCATGGGACCCACGACACAGGAGAAAATCCTATTGTGGGGTTATGAGTGTAGAAAGTGTTTTTTTTTTTAAGAAAAAAGCCTGTGGTTTTTTTTTTTTAAAAAGACAGGTTCCCTTTGCGTGTTCTATCGGCATTACAATGTTTCCGTATCGCCTTTCCTTCATCGCACCACGCGCCGAAAGTTGAAGTTCCATCCACATCAACTGAACCCGTGGGCGGTCTTCCACGGTTCGGTTTGCACGTTCCTTTTTCCCACGGACGTGCAAAATATGGAAAGAATTTCCTCCTGAGTTATTCTCAGAGTGCATGTTCTATGACATGGGACTCTTCAAAAAATGTGGACAAAGAGCTCCCTTACAAAGCCCGCGATGCATTGGCAACTCCTATAGTGTTGCAAATTTGCATAGGCGAAGGTAACTTTCCATCTTTCCATCAGGTGGTCCGTCTGCCTTATCGTTGGGAACAACTAGAAATAAAAAAATCAACAGGGTTATTTAAAGATACGTATTTTCGTTTGCAAAACTTATTTTTCATAGTATTTCATTTTCTAATCTTAACAAAACAGCCATTTTTGTGCAAATAGCCACGTGCCGCTGCTTTTGCTGCAAACACGCAATAATCCTATGCATGCGCTTAGTTCACTGTAGGCCGCTTTCGCTAAAAATAGTATCTTAGTTAAATTCTGGATTGTAGATCACGTTGATTTGCGTCTTACTGTGAATGAGCTTTGATTTTGTGAAATTTTCGAATTTTGTAAAGTGCAAGTCGCTACGTCACAACGTAAAACAGTGCTTTGAGATAAATATAAAATAGAAAAATAAAGTCTTTTCTTCCATTAACGCTTTGCAATAGTTGCCACTTATGTTAAAAATATCGCGACTTGTAAGTACAATGACGTAAGTAGCATGTCCTCGGGATCAATTCCTTTTGAAACGACCGCATTGCCTTTAATTATCTCATTTCAAATTACACATAGTACAGGCCTGTGGTATTGACAAATTTCTAGTTCTATTTTTCATGAAACTATTTTTATATAAAAGAATTTCCAGTAAATTATAAGAATGTTAACTCACTTGACTAAATAGATAAAAAAAAAACTCTTATCGTGATTATCCATTACATATTAAAATTTATTAATTCTGCGAGACAGTCGAGGTACATTCAAAAGTATGACAGTTTTGAATGTGGTTTATTTGTACATAAGTCAGTTTGTGCCTTTTGTCATTGTACTTCTAAAGATGCGATGCATCAATTATCCCCAATAATGTTAATTGATTGAGACCCATCTTAAGTTGAATCCTGTATTGTGAACTTGCAAGTAAATTTCATCAATTTGTGCATGAGGTGAGACTAAATTTGGTTGACTATGTTCGATTTTGTTTGCATAGTTGCTTCTGTGCGGCATAGCGGCCTGCGACAGATATTAGGATGCCATTAGACTAAAATAAAGCTTGTAATTCCAGTAAGCATAAGCAATGCAGCAGCCTTTGAATCTATACACTAAAACGAAAATAGATACAAAACAATGAGCGAAGATGATTGTTCTAGTAACAAACTAAATATAAAAGACAATAGACGGTGCGAAAGTACTCCGTAAAATTGAAGCACTCTGAAATTAATTCCATACAGAGCTTGTTTCGGTAGAACCTTTGATTGCATTCTAGTTAATTGTATCAGTCCAAGAACATCAGGATTTACTTACTTCATTATATGGATTTATATTTAGTGAATCTGTGAATAACATTGATTCATCTACAAAAAACTTAATCATTAAGTTAAATTTTAATGCCCTCTCTATGTTCAATAGTCCTAAATAATGTAGCAACTAAAGACACAAATTAATGAAATTGCTTGAACTTGTATTTAAAATATGTATTCTACTAACAAACCTGTTGTGAGCATAATTTTTATATATGCTATGCGCTTGGGGCCCCGAGTCTATTGAGGGAATAAATCCACGTATAACTGAAGGGATTTGACGTATTAAAATGTAATATGTCAAATCCCTTCAGTTAGGCATAGTCACATTAAAATGTAATGCTTCCACAAAACCATTGTAAAGTACTAACACATTTAATTCTGTTTTCATAGCATTGCCTTTGGTGGCCTCTTGTTTCTAAACAAAACGCATATCACGTTTCTAAAGTTGTAACAATCTGGGAAGAGGGCTCTGGGAAGACTGAAGAACTGCTTAGAATGCTTTTAACGTTACATAAAATCCAAAAGATGTCGCAAGATTTTACAGAGAAGTGGGCGCAACGTTGCTATTCCAAGGAGTTTAAAGACAGAGTTTGAAATGGACATCCCGTACCAACATGAATCAACTGCACTTACCAGAGTATCCGCTGAACGTCGATAAAACTGCTCTTCTCAGGGCAAATTTAAAGAAAACGTCTGTACAACTGCCCTTCTCAGGGCAAACTTCAAAACGTCAGTAAACTGCTCTTATCAGAGCAAACATAGACAGTATGTCATTACAACTGCTCTTCTTAGAGCAACCGAATACGTCCGAACCGAAATGCTCTTTTCAGAGCAAACAGAAAACGTCCAAAAATGCTCTTTTCAGAGCAAACAGAAAACGTCTGAAAATGCTCTTTTCAGAGCAAACAAAAAACGTCTGAAAATGCTCTTTTCAGAGCAAACAAAAAACGTCTGAAAATGCTCTTTTCAGAGCAAACAAAAAACGTCTGAAAATGCTCTTTTCAGAGCAAACAAAAAACGTCTGAAAATGCTCTTTTCAGAGCAAACAAAAAACGTCTAAAAATGCTCTTTTCAGAGCAACCTTCTATAAAAAGTCAAGACAACTGCCCTTTTCAGGGCAACCTGAACATTAATACAACTGCTCTTCTCAGAGCAAATTAAACGTCAATGGAACTGCTCTTCTCAGTGTAATCGTATAGTAGAAATTTGTAAAGATTTATTACAACCATCATTCTATTATAACCAGCGTAGTTTAACCGGGGAAATACTACCGCCACAGCGATTGCGTTTTCAATTAAAGGGCGTGGTTGCCGGCACACTTTTATATGAGGTGATCATCATAGTCCTCGGGAGTAGCAACGCATCTGTGATGGACTTCAAATAGAACCCATGTTCTATTTGAAGTTGCTTATAGATGTCGCAGGCCGGCTGTGACCACTTACCATCAAGTGGACTGCATGCTCGTTTGCTACTTGATCAGTTAAAAAAAAAAATATAATAAAGTTTAAATAAATAAATAAAGAGCAGTTCACTTTCCTGTTTCTTAAAATCATGTTTCTATCAATCCTGTTTCTAACGAAAACGTTTCTGATGTTGAAAAAAGAAAAGCAAGAAGAGATATTCTGCTGTTCAAAATGTATAGAAGATTCGTTCAGCATTGAAGACTCATCATTGAGCATTGAAGACCAGAAGATCAAAAATTCCATCCCCATCTGTTGAAAACTCGAAGATTATACAGCATGGAAGACTAAACAAAAATGCTCTTCTCAGAGCAACTTTGAAAACGTCAATGCAACTGCTCTTCAGAGCAGATGTTTGTTGTTCTCAAACTAATGCTTTTCTTTATGTAACAGGGGATCATCATGGAATGGAGCAGGGTGGGAGACTCGCTGAAGCTGTCGCGAGATGTCTGGATCATCATGGAATACAGCGGGGATCTGAGAAGACCAGATAAATCAAGGTATTAATTACATCGGTAAAATAATTAAGACTATCGCATCAACCCATTATTGGCCCACTGCTGGGCACGGGTCTTCTCCCAGAATGAGGTAGTTTAGGCCATTGTCCACCGCGCTGGCCAAGTGCGAATTGGTGGACTTCACACACCTCCGAGAACTTTTTTTTTTTTAAGAACTCTCGGGTGTGTAGGTTTCCTCACGATGTTTTCCTTCACCGAAAAGCAGTGATAATTAATTTCTAATTAAGACTGTATGAACCCATTATTGCCTCGCTGCTGGGCTCGGGTCATCATTCAGAATGGGTTTTAGACCATAGTCCTCACGGACGACCCGCGTGGCGGAGCGGTGACCACCGGTCTGACGCGCAATGGGTCCGGGGTTCGATTCTCGGCCAGACAGGTATCTGAATGATGAGTTTAGATTCATGTTCTGGGTCTGGGTGTTTGTGTACTCATGCTGTGTGTGTTCATGGTACCCACGACACAGGAAAAAATCCTAGTGTGGGGCTATGAGTGTAGAAAGCGTAGTTAAGTGTGAGTTTGTAGAGTTCATACACCTTTGAGAACTATGTTAAAAGAACAATGGGTGTTGTAGGTTTCCTCCTAATTTCCAATATGCACATAATTTCAGAACTAATGTTGCTGGTAGTGGCGCTTGGAACCTCAATAGGGATTCATTTTTACCACTAGGCTATCACTTTTTATTCTCACGTAATCCATTTCTATTCTTCTATTTGGGCCGCAATAGACTAGATCATTTTTTTGCAGGCAAAATGCTGGGGTTACATGACTAAGTTCTTTTACAATTATTTAAACAGCACAAAATTTTGTGTCAACTTTTTGTAGAAAATTGTAGGCAAATAAGTATCTTGAGAAAACTATACGCCAAGGATTTCTCTACTATTTAAGTTCTTTATTATTTAATTTCCTTTTATTTAGGTGTTATAATCCATCAATGATTCAAATAACCAATTGTTCCTACTGAATTGATTTTGTAGACCTAGTATACGCTGTGAGATGTACTAACCTTGTAGACACTTACCTTACACTTTCTTTGTTACTTTGCAGGAGAGGAGTAGCTGATCAACATCGCGCATCACACGCCGTACATTGGGTTCCTGTTTTTTAGCTCAAGTAAGTTAATAACATAGTTGAAGAATCTGAATAGTTAGGGGTGAACATTACTTACGTGGGTTGATTTTGAATGTATTTAATGCCCTCTTTTGCTCCCTTGATGAACATTTTCTTGTCATTTACACAGTCCTTTACAATAAATTTTGGAATAAGTAGCCCTTTGTACTACCTAAGTATTTTTGTAAATGTATAATTCCTATAATGTCTCTATGTACAAAAACTTATAAATTAATAAAATAAATAAATAAATTTCGGTCCTTAACAAAAAAAAAACGGTGTTATTAACCCTAGACCCCTGCATCTATGCGAGATTCTACTACCTAGACCACAAAATTTGTCACATAAATGGTGGATGCCCGCTATAGGACATGCCTATAACTTTGTCAAGGGGGAAGGCAGCTGCGGGCTACCGAAAAAGGATCATTCTCGTTCTCCTATCTTCATCATCAATGATTTAAATAACCAATTGTTCCTACTGAACTCACTGTAGACTTAGTATACGCTATGAGATGTGCTGATTGAATTAAATAGCTTACGATAATATTGGCAAGGTCTCACGTATATTCTGCTGTTTTTTTCAGGACCTGCCGACCGTGCCTGTGAGCAGTATGCAGCGGGGATATTGATTGTATGATTGCAAATACGAATAGGTAATAATTTGATTATATTTATATACTAAGTTGACCCGGCGAACTTCGTTCCGCCTAAAAGTCAAAAATGTAAAATTATCAGTGTTTCTCCACAATATTACACAATATACATAAAAACATTCTTCTTGAATCACTCTATCTATTAAAAGAACTGCATTAAAATCCGTAGCGTAGTTTTAAAGATCTAAGCATACATAGGGTCAGACAGCGAGAAGTGACTTTGTTTTATACTATGTACTGATTATTTTGGATATTGTTTTATCCGATTGATGTAGCAAACGACCATGTAGCCTGATTTATTTATTTATTTATTTAGATATACCATTGACTTATCACTATACATTGTTACAAAAAAATACAATTCGTTTGGTTCAGTGTGAATCGCCAGTACAGGTATATACAACTCACCTAATGTGTACGAAGTGTAATATCTAACTAAATCTAAGAACATAAAAGATAAACATAAAACAAAATAAAAACTAAATATATGTATTTATGATAATTTAAAAGGGACCATTATAAATGCGTGGAACAAAAATGTATAAATTTATTTATGTTAACTGTGTGGAAGATGTCTACATCGCTGTTAGAGATTCGGGATGATGTTCGGGGCCACCGCCTCCCCAGCAAGCTCTAAGCAACTTCATAAAGACAGGGGTCTCTATAGTCGCCTCATATAAAAGTGACCCGGCAACCACCACACCCTTCCACCGAAATGCAACAATTGCTTTTGTTAGAAATAAGTGTTGCGGTAGTATTATTTGAAGATGGTAGAACCAGTGTAATTCGACCGGGGAAGTACCACCGCCACACCATTTTTAGGGTGAAACATTTCTTGCATTTCTATGGAAGTGTGTGGTCGCCGGCACACTTATATGAGGCGACCATCATAGTCCTCGGGAGTGGCAACGCACCTGTGATTGACTTCAGATAAAATCCATGTTTTGTTTGTACTTGATTACAGATGTCTGCGGGCGGCAGTGAGCACTTACCATCAGGTGGACTGTATGCTTGTTTGCTACTTCGGTCAGATAAAAAAATCCTCGCCGGTCGGACTACACTGGTTGTACCACCTGGTGAACAATCATACTTCAGTTATTATTATAACCACCTTATCAATTTTAAGTGGTATTCAAATAAATATATCTCATTTAGTTTCTCATTAATTAACGAAAATTTTTATAACAGATTCTGTACAGATAGAATTTCATGATTGATGATTCAAACAATGATTAAAATGAACCAATTGTTCCTACTGATTTTCCGTGTGGACTTAGTATACGCTATGAGATTACTAAATATGTAATACATATAACATGTGTTGTGTAATTGTATAATAGATGATTTAATGTATTTTTCTCTTTTATCAAGGTCCAGTAGCGTCGTAAACCAGTGGACTGAACATTCGAGAGCAGTTGGAGATTCATATTCTTTACAATATACTGTTTTTATAGAAGAACTATTGACTTGGATCTATTTTTAACTTATATCATCTATTTATAACTTAAATATAAGTGGTGTTTTGTTAAATTTATGTATCTTTCTCATATAAAAGTGCCACAGTTGGAATGTCTATGTTGATGGCAAGATCAGGTCATGTATTTTAGCTTATTGATTAATTACTAGTTTATTTTGTAAAATGGTCCTTGAAGGAAATTGATTTATAAAAAATTTGGGTTAGGTTCTAAGGAAATTAACTGGGTGCGGTGTAGGTAGTTTCAGACAAATATTATTGTGGAATTGATATAATTTAATATGCAACAGCTTGTACCTTTTAGATCGTTAATTTTTATAATGACCATTATATACAATCTTGTATGTTGATATTTTCACAAAGTTTTTTTTGTTTTAATTGTATACCTAATCATTTGTAATCTTGCAGTTTAAAGTGTTAGTATTTTGGCAGCTTCACAGCCATTTCTTTCAAGAATCGACGGTGATGGCATTTCTTATTTGAGAAAAGCACATAAACGAATCAAAAATTTTATAATTTGAGTAATAATTTGTAACCGTGCAGTATTTGTTAAATTTTGTTAATGTACCACAAACCTATGTTTGATGAAAGTGAGCGCAAGGTATGATCTTGGAGTAGAAGTGTGAATGTAAGGCGCGCGCCGAAGTGTATGTCGCCAGTGTCGCAGCGAAGCTCACACCCTACGGCATATAACATATCGCGCCCTAAAAGTACATAATATAAAGTATATGGACGTAAAAACTAGACGGTTTTGATACATGTCGTTTTGTGAATTCAGTATTTTTTGTCATTTCTTTAGTTACACAAAAGTTATGTCGATCATTCAATTTAACTTCAATTTTATTTAAGCGTGATGTAATTAAAATTAATACATACAATTCTCCTTTTGATATGTAATATGTTTATCAATTCATGTCTCATTTTCGATTAAAACTAAATGTCCAATGCTCGAATTTTTGTGGAAACTTCTAATGTGCTTCGGTTCGACACTGAGTGCAGTGTGTTTGAGTGATTTTTGAAAGGACTCTGATAAAAGGAAGATGCTGTTTAGTCGTAAAGGCGATGTATTGTACATAAACTGTATTAATTAAGTTTTATTATACTGTATCACACTGATTAATGATTTATATTTAATATGTGTATTGAAAATAATAAGAAAAAGATGTGTTGTTATGGAGTTTCTTGAGCCGCTTCTTCTCCATAACTATAACACCTTGTGAAGCGGTTGTAGTGTTTAAAATATAAACTGGTTAGCACTTGTCGTTTCTTTAAACCCTTCATTATAAATATCTTCAGTACAATACAGTGCCGTAGCGTGGAAGCTGAGAGGGGCAGAAGTTCCACAGCCCTGGACGACACGTTTGGGAGCTGCAGATTTTTATTTCTTGTATTATTTTTATTTCTTGTAGTAAGTAAAACTTCCTAACTCATCTTGTGTTCCCAGCGCTAGGCACAGGTGAGGGCAGCGGAATATATAGATTTTGCGACTTTCCAGGTTTTAGAATTGCAGAGACAGATGTTAATCTTTTCGCCGACGAAAATTAAAATTGTGAGCGGCGCATTCGGCTTCGGTCTCTGACGTGAATGTATGAAACCTCGTTAAGTTATATGTAATATGGTAAGGCCTCTTGTAGACACACGTATTTTCGGCGTAAAAATCTACGGTTAATTAGCCATGTGTAGGAGTGTTGTCAGTGTTGTATGGATCACTGTATGGTTTGATTAACATTATCTGGCGCAGGTAGGATATCCACCACAATCGGATTTCATCTACATCAACACCATCTGTCGGGCGTAATTTTAAGCAGTGTTTAAATAGCTTTGTTGAAGTGAAAATATCTTGGAGCGTTTATCACAAGTAAGGAACCCGTCGTTTTAAATATAAATCTTAATTATTGACTTACATCATTAATAATAATATTTATAACATTTAAAATTATAAGCAGAAATCTGTTTACGAATCCTAACAACACAATCGCCATCTAACGGTACAAGTTTGAAGCTGATATTGCGATTCATATATGCACCCACATCGTACACAGGTGGCGTTGTATTTCGTAATAAAAATATCGAAATAAAAATGATTTTGAAGTAAAATTTCTTTTTGCACATGAAGATATTTTTTTTACTGATAAACCGTCATACAAAAATGCGGGATTTTTTTTTATTAGCAAATAGAGTTGATATTAATTTGTGAGTAAGACAAAAAACTATGTCGAAAAACTGCAAATGAATATCTTATTTTACTAGCAATAACGTTAATATTAATATATATTATTTATATATTCATAATAAATCTTATTTAGACAGTTTTTAGCATAGTGATTCGGTTTCTTACAAATGTAACACTTGTTTTTGTTAGAAGTCCTATTTAGACGTTTTGCATTCCGGTTTGTAAACATTGCACTTTCTTCATTCTTGTCAGTCTGCGTAATTTTTCTTGTAATAATTTACTCTTCACTGTTTCACGACACAATTTAATGTTCGAATTTTCTAATGCCACTATAAGCGGGTCGTAGTCTGGTGGCAAACCGCTTAATATTAAAACAGACAGAAAATAATCATCAAATGGAGCTTTTATATCTCGGTGGTTGTTGATCTAGGTCTGTAATCCTTAGAAGATATGCTTCCATGTTCCAATTTCAATCCAAACATTGTACGTAAAAGTCCTAGTCGTCTACACAGCCCTCTATCTTCGTAGGCCGTTTTGAGGTTATTCCAAGCCTCAAAATCACAGGATTCATTTCGTACATGAGAAAAAGATGACGGCTGCACCATTAAACATATTTTCGCAAGTGCCCGTTGTTGTTTGCGGGCATCATTGTCCTTAATCAATGCAATCCCATAGATCTTCATGAACCAAATACATCCGCATCGGGATTTTCCAATTGCCGTAATTAGATATGCCGCTGAGCTTCTGATAATTAACAGAGATTCCAGCACTTGCAGCTGTAGACGTTGAAGCCGGTATCGCCGGTGCAGGCAGGACCGCGTTTTTCGGCACGACGTATTAATACCGAAACTAATAACGTACTGTTATTTACAACTTATTCTGGGCCCATAACCCGATGGGTTATAAAAGAAATTACACCGGATTGAGATAGTATCAGTAGATTTATTGAATCAGTAATAAAAATAACCATTTGCGCGGCAATGACAGTTTGACAGTTCAGAGTGAAAAAAAAGGAAGTTAAATTAAATAGGTCAATAAATAGGACCGACCAACCGACACACACTAGGATTTTCTCCCGTCTCGTCTCGTCTCGTCCCAGAACATGAATCTAAACTGATCATTCCAGACGGCCAGACAGGCCGGGAATCGAACCCGGGACCCATTGCGCGTCAGACCGGTATGGTAACCGCTCCGCCACGCGGGTCGTCATTAGAAAGAAAACAGTATTCGTGCCTAAGATCCGAACCTCACTGTTGGGCACGGATATACTCTTAGAATGAAAGAGTTTTAGGCCATAGTCCACCGCGCTGGCCAATTGCGACTTCAAACACCTATGTGAACTTTATTTTAAAGAATTCTCAGGTGTGTACATTTCCTCGCGATGATTTTTTCTTCTTTCCTTACCGTAATTCATTTCTGATACGCACATTATTTCAGAAAATCTGTAGCATGCCCGGGATTTGAACCTCGGACCTCCCGATCGAGAGAGCAAGTTGCAATCATCTATCACAGCTCATCTACGATTATTTATCACTAGATTTATTTAGAAGATTGTGTTGGTTTAAGAAAAATACAAATACAATCATAAGAATTTTATTTACTTGTTAATGTAATTAGCAAACCTAAATACTACTCGTTAATTAAATAACAGTATAAAAGTTCTTGCGTCACGTTCTCGTGTATGTAGCTCGGTGTCTTGCTGACCGGGGACTATCCGATCAGAGCTGTGGAATAAACATTATTAAAAAAACATTTTCTCCTGGTCCATTCCTAAGGCTTCGCCAGCTAGGGCAGCGTCTACCATGGCAATGAATATCAACATTCTAGGTCAAGAGCAAAGTGTATATCAGATTTCAGCGCAATCCGACCTCTTTTTTTTTATCTGCTGAAGTAGCAAACGAGCATGCAGTCCACCTGATGGTAAGTGGCCACTGCCCCCGATAGACATCTGTAAGCAATCTCATACAGAACATAGGTTCCCTCTGAAGTCAATCACAGATGCGTTGCTACACCCGAGGACTAACATAGTCGCCTCATGTGAAAGTGCGCCGGCAACCACACCTTTCTATTGAAACGAAAGAAATGCTTCACGCTAGAAATAGGTGTGGCGGTCACGCGGTGGGTGAACGTCGCTCCAGCAGGAAAGTAGCGCGTAGAGTGATATGAGTGGGACGTATAATTAGTGCCCAATCTGCTGTAAATGTGCGCCAAATAAAAAATTTGTGCGTGTTGTAGTTTTTGAAATAAACGGAAAAAACGATTCCTGCTGGGGTAACGTTGTTCCAGCAGGAAAATTCTAAACGAAAGATCGGAGAGTTAAAAATTGCATATGAGCAGAGAGCTTATATTTGTGCAAATTTGTGCGCTAAAAATATAATTTGTGCGTCTTCAGGTTCTCGAGATATTGCGTTTCCTGCTGCGGTAACGTTTTGCAAAATCGCGTATCTAAAAGACTATTGTATGTGCGCCTGTAGAATAAACATGTACAAATAGCTCTTAATTTGTGCGTATTTGTGACAAAATTAGATTTTAAAAAATACTTATAGTTTTCGAGTAATCACGGTTTTTTCAAAAATCCAAACAGTGTCATAGCTCCTAAATAAGAAAACATATAAGGTCACTGAAAACTGCATTCGGTCCGTCTTGGCGTAGTTAATTAGCACAAAAAAAATCAAAAGTGCACATACGTGCGTTTTTGGATAATATGAATTAAATTCAAAAAACGACATCCTACCTTTGACGTCACCGTTTAAGAAACTGGCTCAACCTAAGCTGCTTGGGTATTAACCAAAAATTTGTGCGTTTAGTCAAATAATATGTAAGATAAATATCCAGTGAGAAATACTTCGCATTAAGTAAATATAAACAAAAAAACAAAACAGACACAAACGCTGGTTATACGACCAAATTCGAATGACTATAAAAAAGCGGGGATTTTATACATGCTAATGACCTTCTTAACTTTACTCACTAACCGATTAAAACTTAGTATACTCGAGTACACTGTAGTAGAAAATAGAAAATAAACTTTTTATTTGGGCGATAGATTTGTACACGATGAAGTACATAATAAAAAAGGAGCTTAATTGCTACTTGGAATATTATTAGTTATCTTCATTCCAAATTTAATTAAAATACATTCAGCACTACAATTCAGCATACATTAGGACATTTACATTAATAATATGATAATAGTCTTAATTTTTTAATTGGAAACTGATGTGTGATTTTAAATTATACAAGATACAAAAATATAAAGTGTGTGTGTGTTTATGTACACGCGTTCGAAGTTATACTTCTTTGGCTTAATATAATATAAAAAATCTTTTTAAAAGTTTTATCTTTCGCATAATTCTACGCTTGGAGAAGAAACGACATTAACAGTAGAAAAAACTAAAATGTTCACTATAGTTAACTTCAGGGTGTCGGATTTACTTGTCGGTGTGCGCGCGCATCGTAAGACTCTTCGTAAGACTCTATTTACTCTCATCATTTTTACCTAGCGCGCCAGAAGAAGTATAACTTTAATAACCTTAAGGAACTTTTTGCGTTCGAATATTTTACTTAAGATTTTTCTGTGATCTTATTTAAGAATCAAAATTAAAGAAAATATAAATAAGAATTGTCACACATACTAGGTCTTTCATTTGATAATGACACGATCCATTTATTATATTTTGTAATTATTTCCCTAAAGGTCGTATAATTAGTCACCAATAAACGTTTGAGCGTGACAGTACATGCAATAATACGTACAAGAAAGAAAGGTCATTAGTATATATGAAACCCCCGCTTTTTTGTAGTCATTCGAATTTGGTCGTATAACCAGCGTTTGTGTTACTGTTTTGTTTTTTGTTTATATTTACTTAATGCGAAATATTTCACACTGGAATTTAATCTTACATATTATTTGACTAAACGCACTAATTTTTGGTTAATACCCAAGCAGCTTAGGTTGAGCCAGTTTCTTAAACGGTGACGTCAAAGGTAGGATGTCGTTTTTTGAATTTAATTCATATTATCCAAAAACGCACGTATGTGCACTTTTGATTTTTTTTGTGCTAATTAACTACGCCAAGACGGACCGAATGCAGTTTTCAGTGACCTTATATGTTTTCTTATTTAGGAGCTATGACACTGTTTGGATTTTTGAAAAAACCGTGATTACTCGAAAACTATAAGTATTTTTTAAAATCTAATTTTGTCACAAATACGCACAAATTAAGAGCTATTTGTACATGTTTATTCTACAGGCGCACATACAATAGTCTTTTAGATACGTGATTTTGCAAAACGTTACCGCAGCAGGAAACGCAATATCTCGAGAACCTGAAGACGCACAAATTATATTTTTAGCGCACAAATTTGCACAAATATAAGCTCTCTGCTCATATGCAATTTTTAACTCTCCGATCTTTCGTTTAGAATTTTCCTGCTGGAACAACGTTACCCCAGCAGGAATCGTTTTTTCCGTTTATTTCAAAAACTACAACACGCACAAATTTTTTATTTGGCGCACATTTACAGCAGATTGGGCACTAATTATACGTCCCACTCATATCACTCTACGTGCTACTTTCCTGCTGGAGCGACGTTCACTGGCGGTGGTACTTTCCCGGTCGAACTACCCTGGTTCTACCACATTGAAAAAACTAATACAATTATTTATTTATTTATATATTTATTGCACCTTTACACTAAAAGTCACAATGGGGCAAACTTAATGCCTGATGGCATTCCCTATCAGTCGACCCTGGGTAGCAGGAAATTTTGTGGCAGGTGTTAATTTTAACTGCACATAGATACATTCTCATTCAATACGATCGGTAGAGAACACTAAGACATTCTCAGAAATTTCGCATTTCAAAATTTTATAAAGATTTGAAAGTGGTAGAACTCTTTATGGTTTGCGGCCGGAGACACTACCGCCATAACCATTTCTGTGTTTTGGTTTGAAGAATGTAGGAAGAAAATGTACTTACTAAGTGTTCTATCTTAGTATTTAGGGATAACGAAGCATATGTGGCCAACCTAGTGAGGATCTAATATTTTTAGGGTTGTTTACAAATATCAACAGGCGACAGTGGCCATTCCAACAAATGGACTATACGTTTGTTTGTTACTTCTATATATTTTACAAAAATGTAGGTACTAAAAATGGCCGAAGTTTAAACTACTAAATTGGGAGGACTTTATAAATTCATCAAAGAATATAATTTTGTATGAAGTCTTTAATATGTAATAACTAAAATATAAATACATAAATATAAACCTACACTAAAATACGTTCTCAGGCTATAAAGAATTTCTATAGAACAAAGTACATTGTAGATAAAAAGGTTGGTCATTGATAGCATAAAACACGTCAATTTGTACCTGTCACATTCAACCATTAAATATGATAATTACACGTAAAAATAAAATATTTAAACATGGTCTTAGTGTATGTCACTAGCGACATTATATTGGTCTCATACATAAATTATTGAAGATATCAATCAATAAATCCTATATCAATAATAAGTATCCACGTGAGAAAAGGTTTCAAGCGCGAGAGAATGGATCCTGAACGTTTCCTTCTAACGGGCCGTCCTGAAAGTGAACAATCTTAATTCAGTCTTCTTATACGTTCATATTAGTGATGTGATTAATGATACTATTTGACATTCGCGAATGCAAATGCGAATATTCTTTACCAACATTCGCGAATGTTGTTTTTTCAGTTTTTGGTATAGGCACGGTAATAGTATCTACAGTATTCTAACTTACAAACGCACGAAACGCAAGTTGTACTTACGAGCCTCGATATCGGTATGCAACAGCCAGCGAATATGCCGCAGTGACGAGCGGGCGGTGTGAAGTTTTTTAAGCAGTTTTATTTTAATAATAATGTAGCGAAGAGTAGTTGTAACCTATATTAGGCTGTTTTTGATTGCTTTAATTGTACATAAACACGTCCAGCGTTAATAATTTTTATTTTGGTTGGTAAAATATTATTCAGTGTGAAATTTATAACTTATTTGTTAACGATTTATTGTTAAGTTTCTCAAATATTATAAGAACGCGTTATATATTACTTTAATCTACTGAATAAAATACATAATAAGTAATAAAGAAAGTCAAGTATGCAGATGTAATTAAAATACTTTAGGCGGGTAGCCCTAACGCGAACTCTCGTCCAGCGCGTCTGTAGGTATAAAATTCAAGGACACGGCAGAGTTAGACTACTGTATAATATTACTACTGTGGTGTTGGTTGCCGGAGCATCGGCCCTGTAGGCCCGGGACCAGAATAGGACTACGGTATCCCTGCCTGTCGTAAAAGGCGACTAGAAGGGGCTTTTGGGGTTATGGGCGACTAGAGTGGGAGCTCGAACCGTCCAGCCAAACGACCCCGGGAAGTATGGTGGCATGTGTGGTCGCACGCCGCCGTAAATCACAGAAGGTACGGTGAGCGTATTCGCTCACCAGGGACGAGCCTGAAATAGGCATCACTCTCGGAAGACTCCGGTTGTGGTCCGTTGGAGTTCCCTGAGTCCCCTACGCAGCGCTGAGGATGACCACCGAGGGGGTTTTAGTTCGGTAAGAATCCCACATAACCCGCGTCGCTCCTACAGCGTCGGGTACCTTTAGAACAGTGGTTTCTAACCTAACCTTTTGTGACCACCGGTATGAGGGTGTAATTTAAGATAAAAATAAATCTGAAAATGAATATGGGATTATTATTTTTCTAATAAAACACGCGTCAAAGTACGCGTGTTTTATTAAAAAGTTCAATGCAAACAATATTTAATGCGCTCTCTTTACTAATTCTTATTTTTTTTAGTAATTTCTGATCCTTGGATAGTTATACAATATTTTTGGATGGCTTTTCGGACCACTTTGAGTGCTTCCGGGGACCATCAGTGGTCCGCGGACCACCGGTTGGGAACCACTGGTTTAGAAAGAAGGTTTCCCCCTCGTAAAGAAAAAGGTTGCCGGAGGATATAAATTTGGCGATATTTTTCTGCAAAGCACTGCAATTTAATATTCGCAAAATTTTTGCGAATGCGAATGGGAATATTCATCAATAGTCATTTAAATCAAAGTGATATGTCTGTGCAATGGCGTGCCAATAAGCTGGGCAGCCTGGCGGGCTGCCAGCGGCTGCCAGCTGACGGTGTCTCAACCTATGCTAGGAATTATAACCGAATAATTATATTATCAGGAAATTTCTAATCGTTCCTAATCTTACATATCTTATTAATTCACAGTATTATGAATGCGCAAGTTTTAGAGGGTTTATATGTGTTTGTTAATTTTTCTCGCAAAAACTACTGCTCGGTTGTCGCGGAAACAGCGCACATCTATAATCTATTGATACGTGAAGCAAAGACTTGTGAAGCATTTTTAAGTAATATGCCGCAGTCGGATTAGTATAAAACTTTGCACGGTTATAGTGGACGTAGAGAAGGAGTGCTGAATGTTAATATTTTTTTCAAATAATGCTTAAAACAAATTATGTACAATCAACAATCAATCAACTAACATTACATAAACGAAATTCAATAGCATAATATGAAAACACATAACGTCAGAAATGTCAGTGTCTTTGTCAAAATACCCGCTATTGCTTTTTAAAATGCGGTCTAGCTAATTAAACCTTTTTTTAAAATATTTAACGGGTGTGTTCAAAATTACTTGAAAATTATTACATTTTATTTGAATTTGAGAAATATTCGTACTACTTTGGACAATATGAAGTTTAGTTTTTTAATTTAAATTACGGTCGAATTTCGATCGATGTGACGGGTGACTAGTATTGTTTAAATGTCCCTGTAGCGTGAACGTCGCTCCAGCAGGAAAGTAGCACGTAGAGTGATATGAGTGGGACGAATAATTAGTGCCCAATCTGCTGTAAATGTGCGCCAGATAAAAAATTTGTGCGTGTTGTAGTTTTTGAAATAAACGGAAAAAACAATTCCTGCTGGGGTAACGTTGTTCCAGCAGGAAAATTCTAAACGAAAGATCGGAGAGTTAAAAATTGCATATGAGCAGAGAGCTTATATTTGTGCAAATTTGTGCGCTAAAAATATAATTTGTGCGTCTTCAGGTTCTCGAGATATTGCGTTTCCTGCTGCGGTAACGTTTTGCAAAATCGCGTATCTAAAAGACTATTGTATGTGCGCCTGTAGAATAAACATGTACAAATAGCTCTTAATTTGTGCGTATTTGTGACAAAATTAGATTTAAAAAAATACTTATAGTTTTCGAGTAATCACGGTTTTTTCAAAAATCCAAACAGTGTCATAGCTCCTAAATAAGAAAACATATAAGGTCACTGAAAACTGCATTCGGTCCGTCTTGGCGTGGTTAATTAGCACAAAAAAAATCAAAAGTGCACATACGTGCGTTTTTGGATAATATGAATTAAAGTCAAAAAACGACGTCCTACCTTTGACGTCACCGTTCAAGAAACTGGCTCAACCTAAGATGTTTGGGCATTAACCAAAAATTAGTGCGTTTAGTCAAATAATATGTAAGATAAATATCCAGTGAGAAATACTTCGCATTAAGTAAATGTAAACAAAAAAAACAAAACAGACACAAACACTGGTTATACGACCAAATTCGAATGACTATAAAAAAGCGGGGATTTTATACATGCTAATGACCTTCTTAACTTTACTCACTAACCGATTAAAACTTAGTATACTCGAGTACACTGAAGTAGAAAATAGAAAATAAACTTATTTGTGCTGTAGATTTGTACACGATGAAGTACATAATAAAAAAGAGCTTAATTGCTACTTGGAATATTATTAGTTATCTTCATTCCAAATTTAATTAAAATACATTCAGCACTACAATTCAGCATACATTAGGGCATTTACATTAATAATACGATAATAGTCTTAATTTTTTAATTGGAAACTGATCTGTGATATTAAATTATACAAGATACAAAAATATAAAGTGTGTGTATGTTTTTGTACACGCATTCGAAGTTGTACTTCTTTGGCTTAATTTAAGATAAAAATCTTTTTAAAAGTTTTATCTTTCGCATAATTCTACGCTTGGAGAAAAAACGACATTAACAGTAGAAAAAACTAAAATGTTTACTATAGTTAACTTCAGGGTGTCGGATTTACTTGTCGGTATGCGCGCGCATCGTAAGACTCTTCGTATGACTCTATTTACTCTCATCATTTTTACCTAGCGCGCCAAAAGAAGTATAACTTTAATAACCTTATGGAACTTTTTGCGTCCGAATATTTTACTTAAGATTTTTCTGTGATCTTATTTATGAATCAAAATTAAAGAAAATATAAATAAGAATTTTCACACATACTAGGTCATTTGATAATTACACAATCCATTTATTATATTTTGTAATTATTTCCCTAGGTCATATAATTAATCACCAATAAACGTTTGAGCGTGACAGTACCTGCAATAATACGTTCAAGAAAGAAAGGTCATTAGTATATATGAAACCCCCGCTTTTTTGTAGTCATTCGAATTTGGTCGTATAACCAGCGTTTGTGTTACTGTTTTGTTTTTTGTTTATATTTACTTAATGCGAAATATTTCACACTGGAATTTTATCTTACATATTATTTGACTAAGCACACTAATTTTTGGTAAATATCCAAGCAGCTTAGGTTGAGCCAGTTTCTTGAACGGTGACGTCAAAGGTAGAACGTCGTTTTTTGAATTTAATTCATATTATCCAAAAACGCACGTATGTGCACTTTTGATTTTTTTTGTGCTAATTAACCACGCCAAGACGGACCGAATGCAGTTTTCAGTGATCTTATATGTTTTCTTATTTAGGAGCTATGACACTGTTTGGATTTTTGAAAAAACCGTGATTACTCGAAAACTATAAGTATTTTTTTAAATCTAATTTTGTCACAAATACGCACAAATTAAGAGCTATTTGTACATGTTTATTCTACAGGCGCACATACAATAGTCTTTTAGATACGCGATTTTGCAAAACGTTACCGCAGCAGGAAACGCAATATCTCGAGAACCTGAAGACGCACAAATTATATTTTTAGCGCACAAATTTGCACAAATATAAGCTCTCTGCTCATATGCAATTTTTAACTCTCCGATCTTTCGTTTAGAATTTTCCTGCTGGAACAACGTTACCCCAGCAGGAATCGTTTTTTCCGTTTATTTCAAAAACTACAACAGGCACAAATTTTTTATTTGGCGCACATTTACAGCAGACTGGGCACTAATTATACGTCCCACTCATATCACTCTACGTGCTACTTTCCTGCTGGAGCGACGTTCACCCCTGTAGCCTCGGGGTCCGGGGTTGCAGACGGCTAGAGTGGGAGCTCGAACCGTTCGGTCAGGCAATCCCGGGAAGGACGGCGGTATGTGTGGTCGCATACCGTCGTAAAGACTAGACGGAGCGGTGGGCCCAGCCGCCCATCTGGGAGGAGCCCGATGGGGCAGCGCGCTCGGAGGATTCAGGTTGAAGTCGTTTCGAGATCCCGGAGTACTCCTTTTCAGCGCCGAGGACGGCCACCGGGGGGGTTTTAGTGCGGTAAAAATCCCACATAACCCTGCGTCGCTCCCACGGCGTCGCGTACCTTTGGAAGGTTTCCCCCTCGAAAACAAAAAAAAAAAAAAAAGTATTGTTTAAATACTCATTGCTGTGCGAGACGTGATCGCGGGTGAAGCCGCGGGAATAACGACGTGTTCCATAATTTATTATAAGAATTCCATTATTGTTGCAATGAAATATTAGGACATAGTTGTAATTACTTGTTGTTTATCATTTACAATAGTTTTGTTTCTTTAAAACTTTCACAAGAGGTTGATCCTCTATCTCCTATTAACGTCGCTTGACTGGGTTTCACGGGTGCCACCGTGCGGAAAAGATGCAGAATATCCGCTCATGTCCTTATTTTACAGGTTTTTGATACTTTTTTTTGAAGAAAACAAGATTTTATGATACACATTTAACTTTTTAATAATTAACTAAGAATATAGCTAAACTTTACGCCTATTACTCGGTCTCTGCATGAGACCTCTCTATATTTATAGCTGATCAATTACAATTTAATCGTCAGTTGCCCGAGCAGACAATTTAGGCAAAGAATTGATGTAGACTTTCTAACAAACGTCTGCGGAGTTTAAAGAGGCGACCATCGTATTTGTCACCCATGAATAGGTCACGAAATTTTCCATACGTTTTTGTCAGAAGTTGGCGTAAATTAAAGTTTTTAAGAGCTTTTCAAAAATATCGAAATCGAATCAAAAATAGCGTAATAATAAGTTCGAGTTTTATTTGTAACGATAATATTAAGTATGTTTTCAAACAATGACAAGATAATACACGTCTATTTTTTCCACAAAATTCGGTGGCAAGAAATGTAGAGGGATTTCCAAAAATTATGGAATTGCAATATTTGAGAACCTGTTCATAAAACAGAAATAACAAGAAAAGGTTTGGGTGTAGATATAAGGAAAACCTATAATTTGTAAGATTTTGTTAACAAAAACATGCAGTGATATCTCGCTAAGCTTCTGACACTATTCGGTGTTTGAATGTCGAACCTTGAAGTGGTATCTTGACGACCCGCGTGGCGGAGCGGTTACCATACCGGTCTGACGCCCAATGGGTTCAGGTTTGATTCCCGGTCAGACAGGTATCTGAATGATGAGTTTAGATTCATGTTCTGGGTCTGGGTGTTTGTGTATTCACCTTGTGTGTCCATGGTACCCAAGACACAGGAAAAAATCCTAGTGTGGGGCTATGAGGGTAGAAAGCGTGTGTTTAAATATCTTTTTTATAAGATTGTAATAATAATCGAGCACTTTTCGTCATTGGCTGATGCCAATCACAGTCATGTTTACACCGCGATACACCAAGGACTAAGATCACCTCTTATAAAATTGAGCCGGGAACCACACAATTCCAAGTACTGCTAGAAATAAATGTGGCGTTGGTACCTCCCCGATCGAACTATATATGTTGGAACCTTGAATACCCACCAGTGCCGGTGATGTTGGCGACGATGCCCGCGAGGTCAGCCAGCGCTCCCAGCGTGTCCAGCTTGTGCTCGATATGAGCCAACGCTAGTTCTGCTAGGAGAGACGTGCCGTTACCTCTGGGAATAAAGAACAATAAACGCTTTTTATACTTACAACTACTAGGATTTTCTTACTGTGTTGTGAATACCATGGGCACACAAAGACGAATCCACAAACACTCAGCCCCAAAAAATCTAAATACATTAAGATGCTTGTTTGAACGGGGACCGAACTCGGAACCCACTGCCTGTCAGACCCTGCATAGTAACCGTTCCGCCACGTGGGTCGCATGCATTTTTACTATGACATTGTAATGTTTCCTTAAAACAAGCATTGTTTTTCTTTTAGCTCATACATTGAAATGTACATTCCACACTTGCGTTGTAATTTTCAGTCATGGCTTGCAATGTACTTCGAAATGTAATTTAAAAGGATGTTGCACCATACGAACTCACACGATTTTCATATTCGATTTCAAACAAAATGTAAAGTGTTAGAAAAAATCATGCAATGTACATTTAAATGTATGGGCGAAAACCTAAACGATGATGGTTTTGAGGAAATGTAAAAAAGTCGTACTGAGTGAACGATATAACTTAAAGCTCTAATTTAAACTTTTCATCATGTTACATTCTCTGTTTGTGGCTTATAGTTCTGCTTGTAAAATGTGTGTTTTATTCTGTTAAGAGTACAGCATAATCTGAATTTTTTGAAGTGAAACTTCTTTATCGGGGTTGGAAAAAAAATTAGTGTAACATTTTTTCGTTACGCGCCATCTTTTTCTGTTACGCGCCATTGTGCGTTACGTTACGTTACGTTATCCCTACCACGCGTGATATTAGATAGATTATTATAGATTAGATTATTAGATAAAGTTTAATAAAAGCCTTTTAATCAACTTTATCTAATTTAACTTTATTTAACCAATTTCTGTAAAGTTGCATAATTATAGTAAATTATTTTTTGAAAAATAACGTCATAAAGAAGTTTCACTTCTTACGAGTGTACGCTAGTACACGCACACATTTTTTTTTAATAAATAGCAACGATTGATACTTACACATCGAAAAAATCGCTGAGAAGACCCAGACCCAGTGGAGCAGCTTGCCCTACTACTCCCCACTGTTGGACAGATAGTATTCTTCAATACGGAGATTACCACATTAATATATACGTTTTTTTTAATCTTGTCCTTTATCTTAAAATAATTTTGTTTACTAAGTTTTTTTGTTATGTGTTATCCATTTATACTTACTGTTATTGTTATACATACTAAGTTAGTTAATCGTTTTTTTTTACCTCACTATCAGTGTAATGTGTTGTTATATCATGAATAAAAATGTTTCCTTTCTTTGTTTTTTTCTAATTAAGTATATATTAATCTGGTAATGGTAATATATATGTAATTACGTATATACTCGTACATTAATCTGGTAATCAACGTCGATATTCATATTTTTTATCAAATAGGAGTAGCAAACGGGTGTTCAGGCCATCTGATGGCATGTGGTCACTACCGGCGATGGACTTCTGTAAGCTTCTTCACGTAAGAGAGTCACCGATGAGTTGCTACTCCGGATCACTAAGATGGGTCATATAAAAGTGAGCCAGCAATCACAAAATATTTTTAGCGTGAAGCAGTCTTGCGTATCTGTGAAATGATGGGTTTTTTATGAGCTGACCATTTTAGTCCTTGAGTGCAGCAACACTTATGTGATTGACTTCAGATTGCACCCTTGTTCTATAAGCAGTTGCTTACAAATTTCCATGGGCGGAAGTGGCCACTTACCATCAAGTGGACTGCATACATATTTGGTATTTCAGTCTTATAAAAAAAATACTATAACTCAAGGTCAGCATATTATGTAATGTAGTTAAATAATCCCTAGATATTTTCTCTGCATTCATTCTATTTCATGCGAAAATATGAATGAATCAAAAACTTACTAATGATAAAATCAGGGGTACGCAGGCGACGGAGGCAACTGACAAGACACGATACGACGACGACATTTTGTATTTACGATAACGAGTCGGATCTAATCTACTTTATATACTAACGCCAATAATAGAGTATTACATGCATTGTGTTATAAGTTACATTTAATACTAGGAACGAGTCGTGACTTCGTTTGTTCATATTATTAATTTTATAAATGAGATGATCTGTGAAAATGGCGGCGTTTGTTATACTTACACAAAACTACCGGATTTTGCCGATTTTTGGCACACATAGGTTATGACATATTTTATTAGAGCAATTCTTGTCGTCAACCCATTATTGTCCCACTGGTGAGCACTGGTTTTCTCTCGGAATAAGAGAGTTAAATGCGAATTGATGGACTTCACACACCTCCGAGACTTTTTTTAATGAACTCTCGGGTGTGTAGGTTTCCTCACGATGTTTTCCTTCACCTAAAAGCAGTGAAAATTAATTTCTAATACGCACATAATTTTAGAAAAATCAGTGGTGCATGCCTGGGTTTGAACCTCAGACCTCCTGATCGAGAGGGCAAGATTCAATCATTAGGATATCAATGCTCTTTTTAAGCAAGCAATTCTTAAATTCTTAAGTCGGCGTAAGAGTGCTCCTGCTTTACTTACATAAAGGGGGACCTGAATCTCCTTAGGAGTGGCAAAGCATATATCATAGGCTGAACCAACCCATGTTCTAAATGCAGTGTTCACAATCAGCAATGACAATTTACTACAGGTGGACTGCATTTTTTTACAACTTAATCTGATGATCTTTACTGTATTCAAAAAAATATGTGTGCGTGTACTAGCAGCGTACACTCGTAAGAAGTGAAAATTCTTTATGACGTTATTTTTAAAAAAATAATTTACTATATGCAACTTTACAGAAATTGGTTAAATAAAGTTAAATTAGATAAAGTTTAATAAAAGGCTTTTATTAAACTTTATCTAATAATCTAATCTATAATAATCTATCTAATATCACGCGTGGTAGGGATAAAAAAAGATGGCGCGTAACGGAAAAAAAAGATGGCGCGTAACAGAAAAAAGATGGCGTGTAACGGAAAAAAAGATGGCGCGTAACAGAAAAAGATGGCGCGTAACGAAAAAATGTTACACTATTTTTTTTTCCAACCCCGATAAAGAAGTTTCACTTCAATAATAAACATATTCTTTGATGTACGGACGTATTAACATTTAGCCTATCTTCAAGTAATTTCAATTATTCTAACTAAACAATAATACTAAATAATATTTGCTTATATATGGGAGTAGATACAATAAAATGTCAACATCATTACAATATACGGTTGACACAGAGATAAGTTACTCTAAACTTATTGATTTTTTACTTTTTCTATGTATATTTTATTTTTGTTGTATGTTTTGCATTAACGAAATAAAGCTGTTTTGTTTGTTGTTTGATTGGGTTATAATTAGGGTTACCGTGTAATTGGAAATTTAGGAGTCCCATAAATACAACCACCACAAAAGGTAAAAAATAACTTTAATACATATTGGTTTAGAGCATACACAGTACTTAGTACATAGTCCCGAAGTCGGCGCTTACCTTATTTCGCTCGGTCACGACGAAATTACATGTGTCCTACTAAATAATGTGTATGCTCTAAACCTACACTGCTCTACACTACTAAATAATGTGTATGCTCTAAACCTATTAACTCTCCTAAACTCCTTTTCCTGTACTTATGAAAAATATTTAACTGGTATTATGACTGCAGTTAGAGCTTTGTAGGGGGCGCCCAACGATAGTGGTCGGTAAAGGGTCAGCTAGATTCTTTAGGGACGAGGGGGAGTAAACAGATTCTCAACATATCGATAAAAATAATACAGCGCGGCATATTGACAGTAAATCACTCTCATACGCTTGTGAGGAGTGTAAAATTTTCTAGAATTAATATTTTTTCCAATATGGCGGGTGGGGATTTATGTTTTTTTTCATTACAGACAGACACGTAAATCGTAACCATTTTAGTATTTGATATTTTAACAACCCTGTAATACTTATGTTATAAAGGACATTCAGTGACGGAACAAATCTAAGGACATTATTGATCTACAAAGAAATTGTACATACCGCTTATATTAACACTACTGTCTTTATAATTACTAGTACAACACATTATTATGAAACTGATTTGTATAACAACGGCATAGAAATTGTATGTGACCTACATTTCCTACGCTGTATATCTTACTATTACGGTTGCAGTGATAGCTTAATGCTTGAAACTCGGCTTCTCTGATTTTTGTAAAATTATATGCGTTTTAAAAAATCACAAGACATCCGTAGCAACGGTCGAAATTCGACCGTAATTTAAGTTAAAAAACTAAACTTCATGTTGTCCAAAGTAGCACCAATATTTCTCTAATGTAAATACGCACACGTTAAAGGTAAAAAGAGGTTTATTAACTAAGCTGCATTTTAAAGCAATAGCGGGTATTTTGACAAAGACATTTGACATTCTTGAAGTTATGTGTTTTCATAGTAAGACATTGAATGTTCTATTCAGTTAAATATGTATGTGTGTGTCAAATGCAAGGTAGTGTTTTTAGTTGATTTTATGTATGTTTTATGCATTATTTGAAAAATATATTAGCATTGCGCAATTCTTCTCTACATCAACTACTTATAACCGTGCGTTTCATGCACCTCCGCCTGCGGCAAGTATCTTAAAAACGAGTCACAAATTTTTGCTTCACGTATTAATTTATAGATGATGACTACTTTACGTTAAAGGGCAAGCGTGTGAAATATATTAATCAGTATTTGGTCAGTGTGGTGGACTGTGGTCTAAGACTTTTCTATTTTGTGATAAGAACTGTGCCCAGCAGTGGGACATATATGGGAGCATTTAAGGAAAAGTTATACAATTTCAATGTGAAGCCGTGAATAGCGCACTGTTCCACTGTGTGACGCTTTTCTCCCGGATTAAAAGGGTTTAGGCATTTGTCTACCACCCAGGCCACGTATAAATTGGTGTTTTTTAGATGTTTTTACAATTTTAAGTATTTTATTAAGTTGAGAGTGCGTCAGTTTCTTCACGAAGTCTTAAATCATCATTAATTCAAATGAAAAATAATTTCTAATACACACATAAGTTCGAAAAATCAGAGGCTAAGGTTCGAACTCTCAGACCCTCAGAATAAGAGGTCTAATTTCAAATGCTTATGATTTCCATGGTCATCAAAAACAAATTATTATGCCATTAGACTTCGTTCTACCTACATAAGTATGGGATCTTATAGTCCATACATTTTACGGACATTATAAAGAACTTTTAAGTACCTGTTTATTTTCTTCTAACTTTGTTTCGCTTCACCGCTTCGCAAGTAGTTAATTTATAGCATGCATATGAGAAAATGTAAATTGTATAAGCATATTATGATAGAGTTTATATAATATTATAGTCATGACTCCATAGTGTAGTCTTACATTCAAATGTAGAGTCTGGTTGTCTACGAATAGACTAAACACCTCGTAGCTTCGTGTAGTAAATTTACCATTTCTTATGATATACAAAGAGCAATCTAATTAACAAGGAGGTGGAACCAGTGTATTTTGACCGGGAAAGTACCACCGCCACACCTATTTCTAGAGTGAAGCATTTCTTGCGTTTCGATATAAGGGTGTTGTTGCCGGCACACTTTCACATGAGGCGACCATCATAGTCCTCGGGCGTAGCAACGCATCTGTGATTGACTTTAGGCAGAATCCATGTTCTGTATGAAGTTGATTACAGATGTCCATGAGCGGCAGTGACCATCAGGTGGACTGCATGCTCGTTTGCTACTTCAGTCAAATAAAAAAAAAAACACGCGTATTTATTTTTTAAAAACAGCGTGCCACTGTTATTATGTAGTCGCAATCGTGATCGTGCGGGTCGCGATAATCCCGCGCTATCTAAATCCCGCGTCGGGGCGATCCCGGGGTGGGGGAGGACTCGGCATCCTTCAGTCGAGTCAGTTGTTGGCGCGGCGCGGCCGGTCCCGCGTGTGTCCCGTGCGAGTTACCCCCGGGATCCGTTCCGGTGAGTTGTCACTAAAAACTAAATAGAAAACACTTTTGCATTAGTGCTTAACGAATATAAGGGTATATGAAAGCGTATTAATGTAAGTTTAAGTCATAATAACGTGTTTGGTCGTAGTGTGTGCGTTTCGGGTTTGTTTTCTGATTTTCAGTGGCCGTGCCCTTTATGTAGCCTGTAATCTTCAGTATCATTACACTGTTTCACTGTTCAATGATGAATGGTCATCCATAATGTCCAAATGCGGGTTGGTAGACGTTAAGGTATTATGGAAAACTCTAAGGTAGGTTTTATCATTACAAGACAGTGATGATAATTTTGTAACGTTATTTTGAAAAAATAGAGATGGTTTGGATTTGAACGCGGATCATTAAAGTAGCAACATAAAATCTACAACTCTAGGGTATTACTCCATACTTAAATTGTTATATTAAAATTTGTTATTTTATATTTGCGAAAATATGTATCGTATACAAATAACGTTTAACAAAATTGTAATTATAAGTAATGTGTCATGTGAAGGTCAGGCGAGCGTACTTTGTGTGTCTATTTATCAAAAAAAAAGTTTTCTATCATTTGTTCATCCTTTATTCTCATAATCATAACAAACATCGCCTGTATTCATACGATTGAGAAAAACAACAATGTTGAACAAAAACATATTTTTCATGAAGATACTTTTTGTTGTTACTTTTATTATTTATGTTAATAAATGATATAGTACGACTCGTACAGTACAAATGTTACGGCCTTATAAAGATCCTTCAGACAGATGACATGGGCTTTATAATAGAGTCCTTTCTGTACGAGATCCTAAATCTTAAGTTAAGAGCTACGCAACTATTATTTTTTATTTACTTAACGCTTTAATAAATAGGCAAATACTAGATCATTAATTAACAATGTAACATTAATGTTAATATAAATATTACAATATTAAATCTAAATATTCTAATTTTATTCACTAAAATTTACAATTACAAATAGAATAAATGAGCCAATTCGCGTGGAAATGTACCAAAATGCAATGAAATTTTCAGAAGTAATATTTAATAATACCTATATCCATATTGGAAGTATTATTTAATAATACCTATATCCATATTGGTAGCTTTGTTTTATGTATATGCCTAATATTATTTGTTCACTAACTCTGAATTGGTTAAACTCTTGGACTATATTCTAAACCAGGCTTATTGAAAGTAGACGATAACATCATATTTGTATGCTCATAGCGCAAAATAACGCAGTGAATTTTGGGGGCAAGTTTTTTTATATATATCTATACTATAACAAATAATAAATAAGTGGCAAACGAGAGTGTAGTTAACCGCAAATAAAAAAGAGTCCTTTTTTAGAATTGGAGGCAGCTTTCATTGCCCATTTAAAAACAAGACGGTTAAAAATACAGAAAAATATTATCCAATGAAAAAGACAAAACCCGCTGAGTTTCTTGCCGGATTCTCTTAGTTGAGGTCGTGTTCCGATCCGGTGGTAATGTAAGAAAATATATTGTAACTGTCAATTTGTAAATCTCTCCATAGAACCCTACAAAATAAAGATGTTTCGGTAAACACATTTTATGTAGACTGACCTCAGACGAAGTGTTATCTTTGAGGACCGGTAATACTTTGGATAAGACCCTTAACGTTAGTCCGTTAAGGGTCTTATCCTTAAACATATAACCAGAACATAGCAATTCTTTATTGGTATTAGGCAGAACATTAGTAGGCTGAAGTGGCAATGGGCCGGCCACATCGCTCGCAGGACCGATAACCGATGGGGAAGGAAGGTCCTCGAGTGGCGACCACGTTTAGGCAAAAGGAGTACAGGTCGCCCCCCTACCAGGTGGACCGATGACCTGAAGAAGACAGCGGGAAACCGTTGGATTCAGAGGGCACAGGACCGGTTGGAGAGGCGCCATTTAGGGGAGGCCTATGTTCAGCAGTGGACATCAAAAGGCTGATGGATGGATGATGGATGGATTAGGCAGAACGGAGCGTGACGTAGCTTGTACCAACTTAAAAAATATTTTCGTTTATCAACAACCTAACAAGACCTACCAAGAAATAACTAAGACAAATAAACTTAGTAACTAAAATTAAGCATAACATAGATAACAAAAATGTAGTATTAGGTATATTTATTGATTTAAAAAAAGCTTTTGACACTGTAAGCCACAAAATTCTCATAAAGAAACTAGAAAACATTAATATTACTGGTTGTGCTCTAAAAATGCTTAAATCCTACTTGACAAACAGAACACAAATAGTTAAAATTGAAAACGCTAAAAGTGAGACGCTACCAATAACATGCGGGATTCCCCAGGGATCAATATTAGGACCATTGCTCTTTTTGCTCTATGTCAATGATATTCAGGAACTAGGCTTAAAAGGTCACATCACATTATATGCAGATGACACATGTTTATTTTACTTCGGTTCTAGTATACATTCACTAATCTCACAAGCTCAGCAGGATCTAAATACTCTTTCTTCATGGCTACAACATAACCTCTTAACAATTAATATTACAAAAACATGTTACATAATTTTCAAAGCAAAAAACAAAACGATACCTGCTTATGATCCACTTCTAATAAATGGTATACCCATACAAGAAAAGAACGAAGAGAAATATCTTGGTCTAAGATTAGATAGTAAGTTAACATGGGCTACCCAAATACAGCATATAAAAAGTAAATTATCATCACTCCTTGTTTCCATTCGCAATTTAGGCAAGTGTATCCCCCACAATTTGAGACATACAATCTACAATGCACTAGTTAAACCGCATATAACTTATTTAATTGAAATCTGGGGTAGTGCTGCTAAATCAAAACTAACTGATATCCAGAGACTTCAAAATAAAATAATTAAAACGCTTTTTCAATACCATTATTTAACACCAACAACGAAAGTATATAACGAAACTAAAATTATGTCTATTAAACAGCTATATATATATAACACCTGTATCTTTATTAGAAAATGTTTAAATAATAACATCCACACCGATATAAGATTTGAAAAAGTAAAACCTTACAGTAAGCGCAGTACTCGCCGAGCTAGCTATCTTGTTCTTCCAAAAACAAGAACAAACTACGGAAAAAAGACAGTTACTTTTGAAGGAGCACATCTATATAATAAGATACCAGTTGACGTTAAAAATGTACACCCATTTAACGCTTTCAAGCGCAAATTAGCTGAGTACATAATAAAAAATAATGCAATCATTTAAATGTGAAAGGGTTAAATGGGTATTTGATAATACTACATGTCTACCTGTGTGAATCGATGTTACCTTAAAGTAATTTTATGTATATCTTTTGTTCTCATAGAAGTGACGTATTAGTCTTATTTGAGAATAAATTCTTTAAACCTAAACCTACAAATTGATCTATCCCATTTATTGGAAGAAGCCATAGTCAGCATTAGAAGATTTTCTGATTAATAATGTTTGTTTTGATAAGTGAAATTTGACCTACTAACTATTATGTAAACAAACTACAAACTCTTTAGTAAGTTTGTCTACAAGTTATATTGTACACAACTATTAATTATGATACCGGCATATTTATAAAAAAGGCCTAATTTAAACAAAAAGGAACTTATCAAAACATCTAAAACAGTTTTTTTTTTTATATAAGATCAATGTTGCTCGTTGCTAACAGTCCACTTGATGGAAAGTAGTAGACAATTGGAGGCAGTTTCATACAGAACAAGGCTATCTTAAGTCAATAAGTCAATGGTAAAAGCGTTGCCACTCCCGAGAACTAAGATAGTCGCCTCATATAATAGCTGGCTTCACACCCTTCCAAGAAACGCAAGAATCGCTTCATACTAGAAATATGTATGATGAAAAAATGGTGATATATTTGATTGTAAACATCTATAATCAATAATTACACGTAGAGTCAATGAAGAGTCAAGTAGAGTCAGTCGAAAGAGGCTTCGATCTCTAGTTCTTTAATATATGCTCGCCCTGTATAGGTAAAACTACGTATGTCTATACTCTATTATCATAAATGCATGTTTATTTGCGTCACACGAGATCATATCAGCAAATTTTGGAAATGGATCTACTTTTTTTCTATCTGATTGAAGTAGCAAACGAGCATGCAGTCCACCTGATAGTAAGCGGTCAGTGCCGCCCATGGATATCTGTAATCAACTTGTCAATCACAGATGCGTTGCTACTTCCGAGAACTATGATGGTCGCCTCACGTGAAAGTGTGCCGACAAACACATCTTCCATCGAAACGCAAGAGATGCTTCACGCTAGAAATAGGTGTGGCGGTGGTACTTGCCCGGTGTACTTTCCCCGACCTTCAAACTACTTTATTTAAAGTAATTCACCCCTTTAGTTTGTACGAAAGTTCGCATTTTTTGCTAGCATTTTGGCCGCTTATTTGATGCTAACATGATTTAACTTAGTATTTGGCTTTTTGGTTTGATATAATGGAAAATCTATTCCACCATTTTCGGTAAAATTCATCCCTAAGAGGGTACAATAGCGGCTAATACAATAAGCATTATTAGTATCGTATGGATAAATTTTGAATAGTGAATAAATTTGATGGTAATACAGGGAGAAAGGAAACGTTTATCCCGATTTCATACCTATATTTGATAATTGCAATAATTAAACGTATTTACAAGAAATAATAAATAAACTCAAAATAATCTACCCTTTTAAGAATAACACAACATTATTTTTCTTTTACATGTCAAATTACAATATTCTAAATTCGTATATAAAATTATAAATCAAAATAGTTTTCTATGAGAGTAAAAAGTATACACAAAATGAGGTCGCTACGGAAACAGCGTCAATTTTACAATTTAACCATTTTATTTCATTTAGCATATCGGCCAGTCAAATAATGATCGGGTTGCTCGTGAAAAAAGATGTCGAATACGCTTTGAATAACGTTATTACAAGTACGCTCAGCTTGGTGGTAAGTGGACACTGCCGCCCGTTAAAATCAGCAAGCAGTAAATAATACTCTGTCCTAATTAGAGTTGATTACAGATGTTTGCAGATTGTAACTAAAGGCAATCACAGCTTTTTTTGACTTATTGAAGTAGCAAACGTGCCCGCAGTCCACCTGATGGAAAGTGGCCACTGATAACATCTTTATTTAATAAATCTGTATACGGGTTAAGGAAAATTTAAAATGCACATACATAGATGTTAACGCAACATCTATGTTTATGTCACTACTTCTGCAACTCTACTTTCTACTATCTCATACTAAATGTATCGGAGTTTCATTTTCATTAAACTTTACATTTAAAGTTTTTGAATAATTCTTTAATTATAATTCAAATTTCAAAAAAATTTCAAAATGTTATTTATGTCATTTTACTCATTAGGTAAAGTACTTTCGATATCAGTTTAAGGTTTTGATATCTGTAATAGTTATGGAATAATCGCCCGTGCACACTTAACGATTACACCCTGTATATACTTTACTTAAAAATAACTGAAACCTAGCTCCAGTCTTAGTTTTAGCATCTTTTCAAATGATATACGTTTTCATAGCCCCACACTAGGATTTTTTCCTGTGTCGTGGGTACCATGGACACACACAAAGACGAATACACAAACACCCAGACCGAGAACAGGAATCTAAACTCATCATTCAGATCACTGTCTAGCCGGGAATGATGCTTAAGCTTTATCCAAAACGTAAAACTGTGACGATTGAACCACGCTCGTTTATTGCTAGATTGAAATAATATTTAAATGTCGAGGGGTCGCAGTGTGTAGCCAAACGAACCCCTTATGAAGCTGTTCAGTTAAATGTGTACGCAAAACATTTTATATACGGAGAGAGGGGGCGAGATTGATTGTGGCACACTTGTTATTGTTAAACGTTGTGCGGCCGCACTTTATCAATGTGCATCCAATATTATACTCATCCTGTGCTGGATAGAGGTTTTCCTTCACCGAAAAGCAGTGATAATATTTAATAGCAGTGATCATAATAATTAACGTCTAATACGCACATAAATCAGTGGTTGGGTCTGGGTTTGAACCTCGGACCTCCCGATCGAGAGGGCAAATTTCAACCATTAGGCTCTGTGTTATAAATAAATTGTATTAAATACATGTAAATATAAATATTAAATATAAATATTAAATACATTAAATGTATGTAGGTATATGGCATCTACCTATAATCGTTCCACTGATCATAGGATCACTGATTTTAGGCCATGGTTTACCGATTACCAGATGGTAGAACCTGTGTGGTTCGACCAGGGAGGTACCACTGCCTCACCTATTTCTATCGTGAAGCATTTTTTGTGTTTCGATGGAAATATGTAACCGGCACAAGTTTTATATGAGGCGAAAATCCTAGTCCTCGGGAATAGCAACGCATCTGTGATTGACTTCTTATAGAATCCATGTTCTATATGAAGTTAGTTATAGATGTCCATGGGTCGCAGTGACCACTTACCATCAGGAAAACTGCATGCTCGTTTGCTACTTCAACCAGATAAAAAATAAAAATATAAAAGGCGCTATACCCTTAATACGTATTCTTATGTTTCTTTCAAACATTGCTCTTGTTATGGACAAAAATGTATATTCGTCGTCAACCAATTACTGTCCTACTGCTGGGCACGGGTCTTCTCACGGAATGAGAGAGTTTAGGCCATAGTCCACCGCGCTGGCCAAGTGCGAATTGGTGGACCAATTTAAATTGTATATTAAATAATCTTTATACCAAAATGCTAATAAGTTTAGGAAGCGATACCGATCTAAAATCTAACAGATACGGAGAGAGTTAAGGAATATGTAAGATCCGAATATTTTAAAAATTGAAGATGGCAAAATAAGCTATTTTAGACATCATCTCAATGTGACATGACCGGCGGGATAACCGGGACGCGATCGATCCCACAATCACATTGTACGCGACCGGGAAACATGTGGGAATGCATGCTACGAGCGGGCGACAGGACACTCCGGGACCGTCGTTTATGGTTTAACTGTGATGGGAAATTCTGGGAAATTCTTAGCTATGCTATCTTAATGTTATCTTTGATTATATTTATATTTGTCTTGCAGTGTAGGTGTATATCTGTTGAGCTTAATGTCCGAAACTCGGTCTCTCAATTGGGGGTGCGATAATTGAATCTTAGACATACCTCTCACTTTTCAGTCATGTGCTTAATAGATCGACTTTGAGAGAAAATCTCTCTATTTTAGTGACCCCTATTTTTGCCTCATTAGAATCAATGAAAAACTAATTGAAATATTATTTTTAGGTTTAAGACATAAATACAATAAACAAATAATTTGGCTAAAATAGAATATTGTTTTATTGGCTAAAAAAAAAAACGTGCGGCACTCGGGGACTGCCGCGGTAAGGTTATTGCATGGCATTTTTTATCAACTTATAATTATACTATATACAAATATAATTATTTATTTATTCATTATTTTTCTTTGATGCTGTATACTTTCTCACAAACAGCTGCATACACACACGTTAAGCTAACATACACGTTAAGCGAACTCTCGGCCGCGCTATATGGAAGGCGTTAGGAAAAATGTAGTTAATGACAAATCGAAAAAAAGCAGTGATAACCTACCTGGCTGTAACCAAACACTTAAGAGGGTCCAATGATCAAATTCGAGGCACCACTGCCAATTCTAAAATGATTAGAAATTAATTGTCATTGGTTTACGGCGAAGGAAAAGATTGTGAAGAAACTTACATACCTACCTAAGAGTTCTCAAAAAATCTCAGAGCTGTGGGAAGCCTACCAATTTGCACTTGCTCAAAACGGTGAATTATGGCCTAAAAGTCTTATTTTGAAAGAAGACCCCTCAGCAATGGAACAATAATGGGTAGACGACGTCCACTTGGAATGTCCGTTTTCGTCTAGCTCCTCTGTTTTTTTTACAAGCTTTCTACACTCATAGCCCCATACTAGGATTTTCTCCTGTGTCGTGGGTACCATGTACACACACAAGACGAATACACAAACACCCAGACGCAGAGCATGAATCTAAACTTCTCATTCAGACACCTGTCTAGCCGTGAATCGAACCCGGGACCATTGCGCGTTGGACTGGTATGGTAACCGCTCCGCCACGCGGGTCGTCAGTCCTTTGTATTATACAAGTGTTAGCATCGTCTTGAAAGGGTTACAAGTTTCCAGTGAGCTTGAAGTCGAGCGATCGATGCAAGTGACTGTGGGCGTACAAAACATGGGGATGCACGACACACACACATCCGTGACCGGAATACATCTATTCGACATAACGCATTTACGGCGACTTTGTGATGGTCCTATTCTAGAGGTCTGCTCGAGAAATTCTTGAAAATCTTTATTGTACATGCGAAGAGATTTGATTCTTCAATAATTAAGTTTGGCTATTTTTGTAGAATGTTTTGTATGAATGTCCGTTTGCATTTTGGTATTGTTTGTATTTGGTATGTACATACATACAACGTCCAATGTACGTTGCACATTTTGTCAAAATGATTTAAATTATTTTTAATCTTATGTTGATTTTCATGAAGTAAAAATATTTATAAATTTTAGTAAAAACTAAAAAACACGCTTTTGTGATTATTATTTTTTTGTTTTCATATTAATACAGTGTCATTAATCCTTGACACGTGTGCAAAGTTTCAAATTAATCAGAATTCTGGAAATTCGTGACAATTGAGCCCAAAGATTCCGTTATATACATACGAGTAGGTACAACACAAGCTAATAAAAGTGTATTAATATGAAATGGTAATTGAAACAAGTAGGGTTCGACCGGCTTATTACCGCTACTATGGCCTATACAAATATTCCATCGTGCAGCAGTTTTCAATTCAATTTCAATTTGACGACCTGCGTGGCGGAGCGGTTACTATACTGGTCTGACGCGCAATGGGTCCCGGGTTCGATTCCCTGCCAGTCAAGTATCTGAATGATGAGTTTAGATTCATGTTCTGGGTCTGGGTGTTTGTGCATTCGTCTTGTGTGTCAATGGTACCCACAACACAGGAGAAAATCCTACTATGGGGCTATGAGTGTAGAAAGCGTGTGTTATTTTTACACAAACACTCAGACCCAGAAAAAGCATCTAACCTCATCATTTTGATACCTGTCTGGCCGGGAATCGAACCCGGGACCCACTGCGTGTCAGACCGGTGTGGTAACTGCTGCGAAAATGTTTCGTATCGGCTTTCTAAAACACCATTTGGTAGCAGATCGATATAGTGACAAGTACTACGCTGTTCAAAGAACTGTTTCGTATAATCGAGTGATAATAAGGCCAATTGACAAGGGTTGGATGTCACTACGTCCTCGGGGAGCTATAAGTCTCAAGGGATGCCCGAGTGTGTAAATAGCGCCTACTATGGAACTTACGCTTAATCTTTGTCATTAAACCTAAAATGTAACTCCGAGAGTCGTGGATTTTCACTTAAATGAGATTATCAAATATATAAAATTCTCGTGTCACAGTTTTTGTTGCCATACACCTCCGAAACGGCTTAACCGATTTTTACCAAATTTTATATGCTTATTCAGGTCTGAGAATCAGCCAACATCTATTTTTCATACCCCTTAAGGGTTGTCCACCCTTAACATTTTTTTTTATTTTTTATATCTCAAAACAACGTTTGTCGGGACAGCTAGTTTTATTTGTAAAATCAAATTAATTTATTGTTATCATATTCCATATTAATATTATAAAGGCGAAAGTTTGTGAGTGTGTATGTTTGTTACTTCTTTACGTTTAAACGGCTGGAGCGATTTCATAAAATTTGGTTGGGAGTTAGCTGACACTTTGGATTAACGTATAGGCTATCTTATTCCCATTGGACAATCGATACATCGATTTTAATTTAACGCGGGCGAAGCTGCGGGGTCCAGCTAGTTATGAATATGAAAGTGAGGATGTATGTGTTGGTTACTCTTTTACGCAAAAACTATTTGTTACTGGTTGTAGAAACAGACCGGGGAAGTACCTTCCCCGGTCGAACTACACCTATTTCTAGCGTGAAGCATTTCTTGCGTTTCGATAGAAGAGTGTGGTTGCCGGCACACTTTTATATGAGGCGACTATCTTAGCCCTCAGGAGTAGCAACGCATCTGTGATTGATTTCAGAACCCATGTTTTATTTGAAGGTGCTCACATATGTTTATAGGCGGCAGTGACCACTTACCATCAGGTGGACTGCATACTCGTTTGCTACTTCAGTCAGGTAAAAACAACTACAGGTCGGATTTCGCTGAAATTTGGCAAACACATAGTTTATAAACTAGTTTAACATAGCGTATTAATAGAATACGTAAATAATAAAATTTAACTAAGTATGCATCGAGTAAGCGCTGAGAATACAGATTTAAATGAAAGAAAACATTTTCTTTTACGCTGCTACTTAACTTCATTAACTTTTCGTACAAACAAAGAGATACTTTCTTAAGAACATTTCGATACCATTATTATTAGTGTGTATTCAGTATACAATTGTGTCTAGAAGAATAAGTACGGGAAAAAACATTATATTTTACACATTTTTATCCGTCCCAAAAACTTTTAATTTACATTTGCATAAAAGGTGCAGAAAAGCTTTACATTTCTTAAAAGATTTATCTCTCCTACATTTAACATTATTTATCAAACCTATAACATGAAATTTGATATAATTAATATTCAAAAGTGATAGCCTAATGGTTGAAACTTGCTACTCTTATTTATGTTTTAATTTATGTGCGTATTAGAAAATAATTATCACTGCTCTTCGGTGAAGAAAAACATCGTGAGGAAACCTACGCACCCGAGAGTTCTTTAAAGTTCTTTAAAAAAAAAAAAAAAGTTTTCGGAGGTGTGTGAAGTCCACCAATTCGCACTTGGCCAGCGCGGAGGACTATGGCCTAAAACTCTCTCATTCCGAGAGAAGACCGTCAACAGTGGCACAATAATAATAATAATCATTATTATTATTTATCGTCAAATGACACACACTTTTTAATAATTAATAAGATAGAATAGATTACATACCTCATATTTTATAGTCTATAAAATACTTGGTATGTAATGTCTAGGTTTCATTATAACGTCTTCTATTTCATTTTCTCGTCGACTACATCCTTTACATCTATTATTTCTTTATCGTGACGCATTTTCGTGTCATCGAGTGTCAAACGACTATTCTAAAGAAGTCTCGCTTCAAAAATACCTCGCTTTCGGTTAGCAAATTGGCTAAAATGTGTAAATGTCAAGCACACATTGCATCTGCCGGTCCCTGGGGTCCAGATTAATGCGAGAGCCCGCGCTGTCAGGGCGGTTATCTCAGAGTATGTCGGAAATGTCAATTAGACTCAGAGGGTGCGCTGAATCAAATTCTGCGGGTAATTTTGTATTCTCTGGAATAAAATAATGCTTCCTCGACACTTTTGTACCCTACAGTGGCAGTCCCTTTGCAGTGAGTTTTTTTGTCGGATTGAAGTAGCAAACGAGCATGCAGTTCACCTGAAGATAAATGACTGCTACCCATGGACATTTGTAAGCAACTTCATATAGACGAGAGCATCTTTCCGATGTCAATTATAAATGCATTACTACTTTCGAGGACTAAGATGGTCGTATCATATAAAAGTGAGCGGGAAGCCACACCCTTTCTCTGAAATGCAAGAACTCTTTCACGATAGAAAAAAGTGTGTCGGTAGTACTAATCCGGTAGAACTGGTTTTACTACCTGGCTAGAATGTTGTTTCACTCAAACGTAATTACGTAATCATCTCAATCCAGAGAAGATAAACTATTCATGCTGTAAACTTAGTTTTACTAAGCAACAAAATTGGTTAATTAATTACGAAAATTTATCTGAATCGTGTAATCGTTACTTTTCTAACTGTTGACTTAATTTTACCTAGTTACATATTACTTACATCTAGGTAGTAGAATCAGTGAAGTTCGGGAGAGGTACCACTCTCAAATTTATTTCTAGCGTGAAGCGGTTCTCCTGTTTCGGTGGAAATATGGGTATATATTTTCTTTTTCGGGCATAACTTGCAATGTACTTTAAAATGATGAGCGGAAAAAAAACATTGTTTAACTTGAGGAAACAATGGTGGCAACCCATTATTGTCCCCCTGTTGGGCACGGGTCTTCTCCCGGAATGAGAGAGTTTTAGGCCGTAGGCCACCGCGCTGGTCAAGTGCGAATTGTTGGACTTCACACACTTCCAAGAACTTTTTTTTTTAAGAACTCTCGGGTGTATAGGTTTTCTCACGATGTTTTCCTTCACCGAAAAGCAGTGATAATTAATTTTTAATACGCACATAAATCAATGGTGCGTGTCTGTGTTTGAACCTCAGACCTCCCGATTGATAGGGTAAATTTCAAACATTTGGCTATCACTGCTCTCAAAGAACCAATAAAGACTTGTTAAATTTGACAAAGGATTATCATTGATCTTATGAAACTGCATAAATATTAAGAGCTACACAAAGGACAGTACAACAAAGCGCTCGCGTCACACGTTGCGTTTTCGCGACATCAGCGCTACGCGTGCCGCCTAATCGCAAGTGTATATTAGCCCTTAGATGCGCAGTGTTTCTGGCCGCGTTGCCATGGCGACCGCGTATCAGTACAGCCGCGGCTATAAATCCGCGTTATCAGCTGCCGGCCCACTGACGCCGCGCCAGATTATTTAGAGGGTAGAACGTGGAAATCTTTGCAAAAGCCTTTTTTAGGGATACGTGAATCTCTTGGTTTATTTGGAACGGTTTGATACACTAGAGTCGAGTAGGGAAAATGAAATGAATTTAAATTGCATATTGGATTGCCTTATAAATGAGTTTTATATATTAAGTTAATTTCATCAGATCACACATAACACAAAAATACCCATTTAAAAGTTTTCGTTTTTTTTTAGTTTTTCTTTCATTTTATCCCCGTGTGATGACCAAGAGTGTCAATGAATCAGCCAAACTGGTTAAAGTTATCTATTATAATAACTGGCCTAAGATTATCCTACAAGATTTTTTTATCTGATCGAAATACCAAACGAGCATGCAGTCCACCTGATGGTAAGTAGTCACTGCCACCCATGGACAACTATAAGCAATTTCATATAGAACATGGATTCTGTGTGAAGTCAATCAAAGATGCGTTGCTACTCCTGAGGACTATGATGGTCGAGATAAATCTCACTACATCTTACTCGTACCAATCGGTGATAGAGAGATGAAAAATTTTTCAAAATGACTATGTAATTAATACACGCCCTCGTCGGTGGTATCGTACGATACATTTTATTACTTCGTCCACTTATCCCAGCCTCAAATTGAATCAGTCTAATGCATTGTGTATCGGTCATTATACTTTCCACTCCGCATCCATTTTGATGAAATTTCCAAGTATATTTTCTCGCTGCTCCGCGTCCCGAGCTGAATGCCTCGATAACTGCCAGGAACTTCGGAAAACACTTCCTTCCTCCATACACATGTGAATATACAACTACTCTTCATAAAATGGTTTAAGTCTAAACCGAGGAAGAGCGAAAATGGGTGTCAGCTTCTTCAATATAAGGTTCAATATCTCACGACAGCGTTCGTTCTTATTTCTTTTATTATAATACGTATCATGGAGCCACTGTATTCTTCTGGGATCGCTTGTAGCAAGTCCTATTGAGATTGTCTGGATAACAAAATTCAGTCTTGTGATTTTCGAATAGGTTTCAGTTTTGTCTAACGTTCGATGTTGTTTCCTATACGTATTTGACGTTAGCTTCAGAAAGTCTTGACTCTACATATCTTTGAGTGAAAATCCATTCTAAGACGTTAGGGTAAGACTCAGATTCGCTCGAGAGCATTGGAAACCGTTAAGCCTTTACGATATGGAAGTGTATACTCCCGAGAGATGTAGTATCGAAGCGTCCTAACACGTTACGAGCCTCGAACGAAATTGGACTGGATGTTAACGACATAAGATTCAAATTCAACTGTCACAACACCGAATAGATTTTGGAAATAGATATATAAATGTAGTAGAATTGACGCGATCGAAACAATATTTTACGAGACGTGTGAGATAACGGCCGGCGTCCATGCATTGTTGCAGGGGATTCTGTGACGTAAGGATAGAGCCTAAGGTTCGATTTCTGATTACACTATTTATAGGCTCATGCCCGATTTACTTCGGATTTACAGTTCGAAAATATTTTATGGGTTTAAACCATTTTCTAACCGAAAGATTTCTTATAAAGGTCGTTCGATTTCCGAAAAATATTTCGAACAATGAAGAACACCAATTATTTTTAAGTATATACCATACTTTAAAACAATTGGAATTTTCTGCGATACGTTTTTAATGATATGTTTTTCATTATTTACTCAACTAACCACAAAAATACAATCTGCCTTCATTTATACTAATAAATACTATTAAAATAATTACTTTGGTATATTAAATTATTCACGTATATAATTAAAGTAACAAAATATCGGTGTATATTTTAACTTTATTCCTATGAATAAGTAATGTCATGTATACAAACTCTTCTACCTACCTTTAATGGTGGTAAAGTCGCGTAAAGTTTTTGGGTGTCGGTAAAGAAGTGTGGTTGTCAATACCACTGCCTTTACTGGTATGCAAGCCACGTGCATAAATCCTCATAAGAGGAAGACGACTGTATCCAGCTGTGGACCTCAAAAGAGTGATGCCAGCTCACTTAGCTATAATGCGATCATCTTCCTGTTTTTTTCTACAAATAATACATATAATATATATTCTATAATAGTGAAAATACGTTTATGGTCGATTCAGACAGAATCCTGTTTTTTTTTTTGGCAATTGTGTAGTTGCTGTTGGCCCTAATGACCTTTACAGCTTCACCGGGTTTGTTATGGCGAGCCTAAAGCTCGAGCCGGGACAAGAAGACTTTGGGCTGGAAGGGACGGATGGCTTTGGTCCCCGTTGCCGGGTTCCTCCACCTTCCTCCTTCGCTAGAGGGAGGGACGCCTGAATCCTGTGATCTTATCATCTTTTTTATCTGATCGAAGTAGCAAACGAGCACACAGTCCACCTGATGGTAAGTGGTCGCTGTTGCCCTGCGACATCTTTAAGCAACTTCAAATAGAACATGGGTACTATCTGAAGTCAATCACAGATGTGTTGCTACTTCTGAGGATTAAGATGGTCGCCTCATATAAAGTGCGCCAGCAACCACACCTTCTACTGCCCAGGTTTAACTACACTGGTTCTACCGCCTACAACGATAGAAGAGTTTGTATACATGGCATTACTGTGCCACTGTATTAGTGTGCCAGCAACTAGGTACATTAAGAAAACGTAAAATTTGTAGAGCAGTGATAGCCTAATGGTTGAAACTTGCCCTCTCGATCGGGAGGTCCGAGGTTCAAACCCAGGCACGCCCCACTGATTCATGTGCGTATTAGAAATTAATTATCACTGAGAGTTCTTAAAAAAAAAAAAAGTTCTCGGAGGTGTGTGAAGTCCACCAATTCGCACTCGGCCAGCGCGGTGGACTATGGCCTAAACTCTCTCATTCTAGGAGAAGACCCATGCCCAGCAGTGGGCCAATAATGGGTTGATGCGAAGAATTGTTTCACGATAGAAAGGAGTTAGGCGGTTGTACCTTACTGGTTGCACTGTACTAAACACGTTACTAATGTTATAAAAATATATTTGATAATGTAACCCCCCCTTGTTGACAGATGCGCCCCTCCTCGAGATGAGCAGCGCGCGCGCGCCCCCCGCACTCGCCCCTCCCCGCCCGCACCATGCGCGCGCTCCTTCTTTTTTTCACGTTCTTCTACGGTGAGTACCTTCATTGTTTTTTGTCTTTTTAAGTTAACCTTAAGTGGACAAACGTTCAAAGTTTTTTCAAAATGTGTTTAACTTAGTATTTAAGTATTTAAATATTTCCTACTACTCATTTGAAGCTAAATTCATTTTTATAGTTAAAGTTAGTTTGCCTAATTATACTTTTTATTATATTATTATTATTATTATATATTTTATACCGATATTGATTTCAAAGTAAATAATGGAATCGGCCTTACGTTCTTAAAATTTAACAAATTTTTCAAAACATATATAGTTAATTGCAGAGATGTACAAGATACCTTGTAAAAGTATCTGAAATACGAAATGCAAGATACTTTTGTATAGAATATTTCTGATACCAGATACAAAACACTTTTGAGAAATGTATTAGAAATACTAGATACAAGATAAGTATCTTTCAAATACTTTTCCAAAGATAAAATACTTTACATCAAAAAGTATTTATAAAATACTAAGTTACATAACAAAATGTATTTAAATACAAATATAAGATAATTTTAAAAAAGTATTTCAGATACAAGATGCAAATACATGGCAATAAAAGTGAAGTCAGGAACTATAGACTTATTTCAAAATTATGTATTTTCGCTAAATTATTGGAGAGAATAGTTCACACACAAGTCTATAGTTGTTTCTCAATCATGTTTACCCAGGAACAACACGGTTTCTTAAAAAACCGCTCAACAGCTACAAACATATTAACATTCACGGACTTTTTAACATCCAATATGGAAGCGGGGGGACAAATTAACGCCATATATACTGATTACAGTAAATGCTTCGATCGCATCGACCACACTATACTGTTACAAAAGCTGTATAAAGCCGGAATTCATGGTAGCCTATACCGGTGGTTCAAATCATACATCGAAAATCGATCACAGGCTGTAGTATTAAATGGCTACTCCTCGGCATGGATTCCGGTACCTTCTGGGGTTCCTCAAGGGTCATTATTGGGCCCATTGTTATTCAATTTCTTCGTTAATGATAATTAATAGTTGTTGCTTTCATCATTCAAATTTTTTAATGTACGCTGATGATATGAAAATATTTAAAGTAATCAATAACATTAATGACTGTCATCTTTTGCAACAAGACTTAAATAGATTTGATGAATACTGTAAACGTAATAAATAGGACCTGACTATAACAAAACGCTTTGCAATAATTTTTACTCGTAAAATTAAAATCATCAAATTCAATTATGAGCTTAGGGGACATAAACTAACATTTGTGGATAAAATACGTGATCTAGGTATCATTCATTCATTCATTTAGAGTCTAAACTAACTTATGAAAAACATATAGACTATATTGCAAAAAAGGCAAACAAGGTAATGGGATTCATCATTAGAGTAAGTTCGCGATTTAAGAGTCTTCAGATATTATAAAATCCTGTACTGTTCTTATGTGCGTAGCATTCTCGAGTATTGTTCACGAGTCTGGAGCCCACATTATAACGTTTATATAAATAGACTAGAATCTATTCAACGGAGATTTCTTAAACATATTCAGTACAAATCTCAGATATTCGACGACACATATGAAGCTAGATGTAAAAGACATCACATTTTACCTCTTTTTAGTTAGGTATTTTTTGAAAATTGCGCAGTGTAAAATAGAGTCCCCATACCTCCTTGAGAAAATAAATTTGAAGGTACCAACGAGGTCCGTGAGACAGTCAAATTTCTGTCTACACGAACCTCCTATCTCCTCAAAATATAGGAGAAACTCTTTTCTGATCAGATCTACTAGATCGTTCAATAAACTGGACGACTTCCCTGCTCTCGATATATTCAATACAAATCCTAATATCATTAAAAATTTAATTTCAAAAAATTGGTTTGAAGCGACTTAATTAAAAACTTTATTATTATTATTGTTTTTCCCTTTTTTTATAATTTTCAAAATGAACTTATTTTCAATTTATAATTAGTTGTAAAGAAAGTCAAGATTCTTATATAATAATATAACGAAACAAATAAGCATAGGCTATTTATATGCGAAAACAGATAAATGGTATATGGTATGTTATCTAATAAGTGATTTTTCTGTTATATAAATGCTGTATATTTTCCTAATAAAATAAAATAAAAATAAAAATAAATACTAATCTAATGTCTTGTATCTGTATCCTAGATACTTGTATCTTAGATAAGACATATCTCTGGTTAATTGACAGCTTTATAGGTGTAATTATAAAACACAGGGATAAAAGCTCGCATTGATTAGTATAATATAATTAAATGTGCACTTGTTCCTGCTCGCATTTAGTTAACTCGGGACACGTCAAGCTCCTCGAAAGACGACTCATTCTACATATGATTTTATCTCTATAATAGAGCTATCTAACAATGTCAGTAGTTTGCGTGCCGGGGGACCTTTTGTGATGAGAACTGGAGTTCATCTGTAATTCTAATTAGTTCAATGACATCTCATTGAACATTCCGCATTAAGCGTCAAGTTGCAACATATGAGGCCAACTTCAGTTCATTGCATAGATTTTAATAAAGGATGGTGACTACTGAGCTCCGGTGCCTATTTCATGTACTTTTGCTGCAACACATTTTATTTAGAATATAGATAAACAATTTTAATACTTTCTCTTTATTTTTTTTTACTTTTTTGTTGTTTTGTGTTTGTTTTTTGCATGTTCCAACTTTTGTTCAATGTTTTGTATATGTATTTTGTGTTGTATCATAAGTTATGAAATAAATGTTTTATCTATCTATCTATCTACTACATCTAATTAGTCTATTGAAATATTACATGAGCTTTGAATTTTCAGAGGATGCAATTTTATTTTTGGGACATGTGTGGGGGGTTTTAGACGCTTAACCTCATGTTTGTGGGGTCGCTACCCTTGTCCCCCGGCCGCCATCTTGATAAACACTTTTTTCGCGATATCTCAGAAACTATGCATCTTAAAAAAAAAAATTGTAAAGTATCATCCATCCATCAGCCCTTTGATGTCCACTGCTGGACATAGGCCTCCCCTAAAAGGCGCCACTCCAACCGGTCCTGTGCCCTCTGAATCCAACGGTTTCCCGCTGTCTTCTTCAGGTCATCGGTCATCACCAACACGCTTGCCAGGCGCGGTGACTACTGGCAAAACCCCCTTATGACAGGTGTAAAGTATACTTTGTAGCAAATTGTTTCGCCTACAAATATGTTTATATAACTTTTTGTCCTAAGTCAAGTTATGTATGAAATTAAAAAAAATATAGGGAAAAATTTTACTCAAAACACCATCTACAAGATTGGTCTGAAGTATTTTTTTTGTAAAATGTATAAAAAAAAAGTTATATCTTACTTTTATGCTTATACCTTCTTTAATTTTAAACTTACTCTCCTTCAGAGAGCCAGCAGTGAGACAAAAATGGATTAACAACAATATTGTTTCTGTCAACTAAGATGGTGGCTTCATATGAATATGGCCTAATACTCTCTCATTCTGAGAGCAAGTAGTGGGGCAATAATGGGTTGACAACTGATTTCTGGTCGTTAATTCTTCTTCTCGCCGGGAAGAATTCCCAGCGGGGAAACATGGTGAGGGTCACGCCCTTTTCATGTGGTGAGCCACCGCTGCCCGTAAACACAGGCAGGTCATGGGGGGTTGGTTTGCCAGGGTAGTATATTTGAACTGAAACTTCTTTATCGGGGTTGTTGAAGTGAAATGAAACTTCTTTATCGGGGTTGGAAAAAAATTTAGTGTAACATTTTTTCGTTACGCGCCACCTTTTTCTATTACGCGCCATCTTTTTTTATTTATCGTTACGCGCCATCTTTTTCTTATCCCTACCACGCGTGATATTAGATAGATTATTTAGATTATTAGATAAAGTTTAATAAAAGCCTTTTATTAAATTTTATCTAATTTAACTTTATTTAACCAATTTCTGTATAGTTGCATATAGTAAATTATTTTTTGAAAAATAACGTCATAAAGAAGTTTCACTTCTTACGAGTGTACGCTAGTACACGCACACATTTTTTTTTGTATATATATATGTGTCTTTTTATATCAAACACCTCTTTGATTGACTTACTGATTTCTGTGAACTAAGATGGAGGCTTCATACGAGAGACTTCTATGTCCCCCACCAAGCAATAAGCGCAAGAATTCCCACCTCAGAAATAATTACGCTGCGCCTAAAACAACAAAGTTTGAGCTCGTCAACTCATTACACAAGTATTTACTTCAGAATTCGCCACTAATGGTTTTCCGTTGTCGAGTTCCAGGAAATTAGTCCCAGTACCTCTGCCTACCTAATAGTTAAATTTAAACTTTTGTGTTCTATTTTATTTTAGACTAGCTCTTACCCGCGGCTTTGCCCGCAAGATCATTAGCATTAAATAGCGTGATTCTGAACTTGCAAATGAATTTTACTAACGCCATCTATTAACAGTGTCTGGAACTACTAAATATGTATCAACTAATAAAACATCGATATTCTCATCGGAATGAGAGAGCGCGGCAAAAAGTAGCCTACGTCAGTCTCCGCCCTCCTAACTATCTCCAAATATATAAACCGTATCATATAATAGCTATATGGCGACGTGAAAGAGGAACAAGCAAACACACTTTCATTCATTCATTCACATTTATAATATTACTATGGAAGTACAAATTATTAATTTTACCGTAAAGAAATTATAAATGTATACAATACTGCTTTCGATTTCTCTTTAAGTAAATCGTCAGTGATACAGATATATGAACAGTTAAAACAACGGTTGTCCTTTTAGTTTTTGTATAATAAAGTTAATAAGTCAAAACGTAGCATGAAAACAGAAGCGGAAAATAACAAGCACGCTCTATTCTGGTTACAACAATTAATTATACAGTACATTTTACTCTACTTACTAGATACTAACCTCCCGATGTCATCTCGGGGACGCTGCTTCTCAAAATAAGTCTTAAAGTCTACGAATAGAGCATATTTCAGAACAGTTTAATTAATAGGACCCAAGAAAATTCATTTCACAATTTATTATTTTTCGCCAAGTTTCCTGTCGTGCCCTTTTAGTGGTTATGCGGTGGGAATAAGGTCTCAAGTCAAACGGTAGACGGTCCGTGACAAATAGTGTTGTTTTAAATGGTTTGTTGTCGCGGGATTCGTCTTGATCGCTGTTTGTGTCGGCCTTAACTTCGTTAATGAAAAATACACATTCAAGCAAACGATGTTCGATAACTGTAATATTTATAAAGGTGGTTTTAGATGTTATACTTATATTATAAATGCGAAAACAGTTATATGATATGTTATTATTGATTATATGTTATTTATTAAGGGTATATGTTATTTATTATTGATGATATGTTATTTGTTAAGTGATTTTTCTGTTATCTAAATACTGTATGTTTTCCTAATAAAATAATATAAAATAGCGATGGTTGGAAAAAACAGTATGTTTATATAGGCGGGCGCAGATGTGGTCTGATGACACACATTTATTCAATTTGTTTTTAAAACCCTAAATAAAACAAAGACACCAAATTCTAAAAGTTCCGAAATTGGCAATTTTCGAGACGTTTAAAAAAAAGTTTTTTTTTTTAAATCTACTAGTATTTTTTTACTGAAACATTATGTTTACTAGATGATTTGTCACTTGGTGATTATACCATCACAATATCTATTTTATGTTTATTATTTTTGAAATAATAAATTTTGAATAAGCAGATACTTTAAGTTTTACTTGTTTTGGGCCCTGTACGCGCACAGGAGGATGTCGCCATTTCTCAAATTGTAACTTTGTTCAGTGTTTATTATAAAATTGATCATTAACTCGGTTAACGTATGACATACATATAGGATAACATATATAACAAGATATAGCATGTTTATGTGAACGGTTATGTGACTTATATTTATTATTTAGTACAGTTATAATTTTTTATTTACTAGAAATAACAGAGAATTGTCATAAAGAAATTTGAGAACTTAAATGTCCACGATAATTAGTCTCTAAGATATAGAGTTTATTGGTCACGACAAATCCATACAAATTAACCAGAATAAAATTAGATTCAAAATTTAAATGCCTGTAACAAAGTATTAAAAAAAACAAGCGTTCAGACATGTCATTCGTATATCGTATTCTTAGAAAATTCTAAGAAAATATCTTTCAGTTTGACACCCTTATCATGGGGGTGCATAAATGAAATGTCTTTATTTTGCATAGGACTACGGGGGAACTTACAATTTGTCACTTATGTATTTTCTACATTGCGATAAAAAAATATACGTCCTCCATCTTGGGACGTCCGCCATATTGGATTTAAAATAACGCAACTGAGTTAATCATATATTGTCCTCCAAATCTAAAATTGGTAAATTTTACCCTAATTGATAAGGGTAAAATTGGTTTAAAATTTAGGTGCGACAAATAATCCCTATCATACTAACGAACTAAAAAGGTAAGTGAAATAAAATATCGTAATTAAATAATATAATTATTATGAAAACATAAACCCGACTGCTAAAACTAAAATTCGTAGTCGGATATTTTATTTTTTAATATTTGATTAATTTAATTGTTTTAGGATAGGTTAGGTTAACGGAGGGAGCGGAGTGAGCGGAGTGAATGGAGTGGGCGGGTGAATGGAGTGAGCGGAGTGAGCGGAGTGAATGGAGTGAGCGGAGTGAATGGAGTGAGCGGAGTGAATGGAGTGAGCGGAGTGAGCGGAGTGAATAGAGTGAGCGGAGTGAGCGGAGTGAATGGAGTGAGCGGAGCGAGCGGAGTGAATGGAGTGAGCGGAGTGAGCGGAGTGAATGGAGAGAGCGGAGTGAGCGGAGTGAATGGAGTGAGCGGAGTGAGCGGAGTGAATGGAGTGAGTGGAGTGAATAGAGTGAGCGGAGTGAGCGGAGTGAATGGAGTGAGCGGAGTGAGCGGAGTGAATGGAGTGAGCGGAGTGAGCGGAGTGAATGGAGTGAGCGGAGTGAGCGGAGTGTATGGAGTGAGCGGAGTGAGCGGAGTGAGCGGAGTGAGCGGAGTGAATGGAGTGAGCGGAGTGAGCGGAGTGAATGGAGTGAGCGGAATGAATGGAGTGAGCGGAGTGAGCGGAGTGAGCGGAGTGAGCGGAGTGACCGGAGTGAATGGAGTGAGCGGAATGAATGGAGTGAGCGGAGTGAGCGGAGCGAGCGGAGTGAGCGGAGCGAGCGGAGTGAGCGGAGTGAGCGGAGTGACCGGAGTGAATGGAGTGAGCGGAATGAATGGAGTGAGCGGAGTGAGCGGAATGAATGGAGTGAGCGGAGTGAGCGGAGTGAGCGGAGTGAGCGGAGTGAGCGGAGTGAGCGGAGTGAGCGAAGTGACCGGATTGAGTGGAATGAAATTATTTTTAAGTTGAAATTATTTTTGGAAATCCGCCCAATTTTATTTGGCTTTGGGGCACAATATATTGATGTCTGCCTGTTGACAAAACGGGGAAGACGTGATGTCCAGCAGTGGGCCATAAAAGTCTAATGAATGGATTATGATTCGCGCGAACAAAGTCGCGGGGTCTGCTAGTGATTAACAAAATGATGGTTGTAATCTTAATCTAATCCTTTTCCATCTAAGCCACGGGCACTGACGTAAGACAGCAAACTTAGTTATTGAGGCTAGCTCTAAGTCCCGCGCAAACTCCTCGTGGTAGCGCTTCTCCAGAATATTTAATTATGTGTCACAATAATGTTTAATTAAAGTTGTGCGTTTAAGATTCTCGTCATACTTGAATTACGGGTATTTCTGAAAACGATTTCTGATGTGAAATAAACTACATAGTTGCCGGTGTGACTCGTAGGGTGTTTCGGGTAAGAATCCGGACCAGATAGATGTAATTGATGAATTTGGGTTCCTGTTCCGGGTCTGAGTGTTTGTCTATTCGTCTGTGTGTCAAACTTTTATTTATAGAAATAAACACGCTTTCTACACTCATAGCCCCACACTAAGATTTTCTCATGTGTCGTGGGTACCATGGACACATACAAGACGAATACACAAACACCCAGACCCAGAACATGAATCTAAACTCATCATTAAGATACCTGTCTGGCCGGGAATCGAACCCGAGACCCACTGCGTGTCAGACTGATATGGTGACTTCGCCACGCGGGTCGTCAAATATCGGATGTGCGTGTTCACGGTATTTTAGTTTACCGTAAAGTATTGATACATTTATATTTTATAATGTTCTATATAAGGTAGTTATTCTTAACATAAATGACGTGTTTCATAGCTACATTACATAAAATATGTAAGGATAGTAATTTAAAACCTGTTTAGGCACATTAGCTGCCTTTAGTAGACCCCCCCTCCGCCCTCACAACCCCTCCCCCGCAGTAATCTGTCATCGTGACGTTCTATTCAATCACTCGAGTTCTCGCTAACATTCAAAGTTTGAATACATGAAGCACTTTTGATTAATGTACGTAGGCATATCCAGGATTTATTTTAGATAAAATACGGCTATGCTTGTATATATACCCTAAAATGTAGCCGCGTGCTAAATGTGTGCTCAAACACGTACAGTACTGCGTTATCATTAGCGGTTTTCGAGTCATTTTGAGAAGAGTTCAAGCAAATTAAATGTTTTTTTTAATTTAATTTTAATTTAATTGAAGTAGCAAACGAGCATGCAGTTCACCTGATGGTAAGTGGTCACTGCCACCCATGGACATCTGTAATCAACTTCATACAGAAAATGGCTTCTATCTGAAGTCAATCACAGATGCGTTGCTATTCTCGAGGACTATGATGGTCGCCTCATGTGAAAGTGTGCCGGCAACCACACTCTTCCATCGTAACGCAAGAAGTGCTTCACGCTAGAAATGGGTGTGGCGGCGATACTTCCCCGGGCGAACTACACTGGTTCTACCTTCAGTTGAATACAGTCTGAATACTAACAGGGAATATTTCCAACTAGGAATCAAAGCCATAAATAGTTATCGCGCCGCAATCGAACCATGAAGAGTACCTTTATTTCGCGTTAGCAAAACAACATTCTTTGCAAAATTCATTCCGGTGTGACGAAAGCCGCAGTAATCTGTCATCGCTACGCCACTTTCAATCATCTTGCTTCATCACAGTGGCTGAACACATGGTGACAAGCGGAGCGAGTTAATGCAGTCAGCGGAGGAGATTCAAAGTAATATGAGTATGCCTAAAATGTCTATTCGGGATTCAACTAATACTTAATAATGTTATTTACCGCGTTTGTACTTATTTACTATAAACGACACGCGTGGCGCAGCGGTTACCGTACCGGTCTGACACGCATTGGGTCCCGGGTTCGATTCCCGGCCAGACAGGTATCTGAATGATGAGTTTAGATTCTTGTTCTGGGTCTGGGTGTTTGTGTATTCGTCTTTGTGTGTGTCCATGGCACCCACGACACAGGAGAAAATCCTACTGTGGGGCTATGAGTGTAGAAAGCGTTTTAAGCGTTTAAGCGTTTATTTACCAGGTGGTAGAATCAGTGTGGTTTGACCGGGGAGATACCACTGTCATACATATTTCTAGCATGAGACAGTTCTTGCGCGAGGTGGCAGGGTGAGGTTACCGGTATACTTTTATATGAAGCGAGCATCTTAGTCCTCCATCAACGTATCTATGATTGATTTCAAATTGGACTCCTTTTTTAATACAGTTCATGTTATATATTCTTAGGCGTAAATCAGGTGTATATTCTTAGGCGGTAGTGACCATTTGACATCAGATAGACTACCTACTTGTATGCAGCTACGCACGTTAGAATTAGATGTGGCGACGGTAGATTTCCGGTCGAACTGCACTGGCTCTACCACCTATTAAAACTTCAAGTATACATCTTAAGAGCTAGCTTATTAACATTGACAATGCATTTTGTCATAAACGAACTTATAGAAAATTAGCTCTTCGCCCGCACGGTATAGGGAATTAAAATTAGCATTTGATAGCATGATTCTTCAGTTCTTCAGAACTTGCAAATTAGTTTTACTAACGTAATCTATTAACAACGTCTGGAACTACTAAATATGTATCAACAAACAAAACATCGATATTCTCATGGGAATGAGGGAGCGCGGTAAAAAGTAGCCTACGTCGCTGTCTGCTCTCCAAATTATCTACCAGCATATAAACGTGTGTGTGACGTGAAAGAGGAACAAACAAACACACTTTCACATTTATAATATTAGGATGGATAATATGGATAACTCAACATTCAGTGTTTATTAAACGAATCGCTCCCGCTATCTCTTGTGTAATATGAAGGTACCCTAATCTCTACTTCGGCGGTCTCAAGGAAAATGGAAAATGTGCCCATCGGCGCACATAATAACCACGGGCGGGATTGCTCGCAATACTAACAATGCTCCGTTTGTACAAATAACAAAATTAATTCATTTAAACTTGTTCAAACTTTTACAGTACGTGTGAAGGGTAAATTATTCCTATTAATATAATAAGTGCTAAGGTTTGATACTATGGTTGTCTGTTTGTTACTCTTTAATGCAAAAACTACCGGCCTAACGACTAAAAAAGTTTTGTCTTTGACTTAGATTTTTTTTTTATAATAATGAAGTAGCAAACGATCATGCAGTCCACCTGATGGTAAGTGGTCACCGTTTCTCATGGATATCTGTAAGCAACTTAATACAGAACATAGGTTCTATCTAAAGTCAATCACAGATGTCTTGCTACTCCCGAGGACTAAGATGGTAGCCTCATATAAAAGTGTGCCGGCAACCACACCCTTCCATCGAAACGCAATGAATGCTTTACGTTAGAAATAGGTGTGGCGGTGGTACCCCCCGGTCGAACACTGGTTCTACCACCTTTAGAACACATAGGATACTTAGATAATACATTACTGCGGTAGATGTGACAGAATCGGGCAATGCCGCGGGAATAGCCTAGTTAAATTAAAAAAATGAATATAAATAAGAAAAAAAGACAAACCCGCTGAGTTTCTTGCCGGATCTTCTCAGTTGAGGTCGTATTCCGATCCGGTGGTAGTGTAAGAAAAAAAAAATGTAACTGACAATTTGTAAGTGCCCCCGCAGGCCTATACAAAATAAAGACATTTCATTTCATTTAATTTCATTTCATAAATATATCTACACGGGCTTGATAGAAGAGCAGTGACAGCCTAATGGTTGAAACTTGCCCTCTCGATCGGGAGGTCCGAGGTTCAAACCCAGGCACGCACTAATAAATCATTAGTGCGTATTAGAAATTAATTATCACTGCTTTTCGGTGAAGGAAAACATCGTGAGGAAACCTACACACCCGAGAGTTCTAAAAAAAAAAAAAGTTCTCGGAGGTGTGTGAAGTCCACCAATTCGCACTTGGCCAGCGCGGTGGACTATGGCCTAAACTCTCTCATTCTGGGAGAAGACCCGTGCCCAGCAGTGGGCCAACACTGGGTTGATGTGGAACACGGGCTTCTTTATAAATAATAATAATAATAATAATAAATAATTTATTTGCTCTCACAAGGTTACTTACATCTAAGCAAAACTTAAGGCTAAAACTATGGTCGACCATGAACCTTGGTTGTGAGAGCCTGGTGCCTGATGTAGACATATGTAAATCTGTAATACAGGTCACCAGTTCCCCGTGCCCAAGTTTCTTAATGGTGAATAGTTTTGTGACTCTCGTAATCTAGTACATAGCCATTAAATATATTTGTCGGCGACTCATCTAATTAGATTAAGTTCCCTTATGTACGATAAGAATAAGATTGTATTACGAATAACCCTTACGAATTATGTTACGAATTTAGTTAAGAGAAATGTTTTTGAAGTGTTCATTACGATAGAATCACAACAGACTCAAGCTATGATTATAACACGATATGAAAGAGATGCAAGATGTAAATATGAGATAGCGAATAGGTTTAAGAAAATTGTATGGAAGTATTATGTAAATCATATGTTTGTTGTAATTTTTGATAGTTTTAGTTAAGATATAATGTTATAATTAGTGTAGATCGATAGGTTAAGAATTCCTCTACATTTTTATGTACAATAGATAAGGATAAGGATTAGAACTTAGGATTTATTTAAGGAAAATAAGTGTACGATAGGACAGAATTGCTATGTTTTTACGATGTTTTTTATGAATAACTTTTTTGTCTTTCTAGATATAAGAATAAGAATTGTATGGCTTTATAGACCTTTTTAAGACGAATCCATTGATATATGACACATGTATGTAAGATTTTGGGAAGAAATAAAGATTTAGCCGGACATGGGTCAGCCAAAGTGAAAATTAGGTCGAAATGTTAGGCAATATGGGCTTAGAGCCGTGCGGCTCTCTTTAAGGTAAAGCCGAAGGGCAGCTGACCAGGCGGGTTTTTAGCTGCGAACATCTTCCGCGTTTGCGTTCGGTGCTGATTGCCCCCCGGGCCAGTGCCTCCGACTGCGACCACCGCGACGTAACGTCCCGCGCCCAACACCGCCCCTTTCATTGGAAAGGGTCCCGGTGTTGGGCCAGTGCTGCGCTAAAAATCGTCTTGGGCAAAGGAGCACTCAAACTACCTTCAAGATCGGACACATTGGCGAGGAAAAGGGAGGCTTGGAGTGAGACGGAAGACTTTCTCGAAGTACCCTCATGGAGAAGAATATCGACCCTACCCTCACCGAACCTTCAGAAGAGAGGGACAGAAGATCGGTGAGGGAAAGGGACAGCGGCGCTCTACCCTCGTCAAGAACAACAATGAGAAGCCTACCCTCCGGACGACAAGTTGTCCGGAGGAATATATACACCGGCGAGATTGAAGCGGTGGCCGGCCCTGAAGCGGCCCAGCTCGCCGAAGTCGGACAGAGACGGGGTCAACGGGGAAACCCGCTATGTTTCGGCGGACGTAGAGACGGACCAGCCGAAAGTACTGCGCGGCCACCGAAGACCCAACGCCAGCCATCATCTTCGCCGGAGAGTGCACAGCTGCCGGCGAAGGTGGTGTGCATAGATGCTGAGCAAGGAGGATCGTCTGAAGGCGAGGATCCACAGTCTCCTGAAAGCTCCTCGGAGTATGAGGACAGCCGCGAGGGTGCCGAGGTTCCCGTTGCTGCTGCTGTTTCCGAAGCCAGGACGGTGAGTCGTTACAAATCCTTTAGGTCGCCGCCGCGGTCACCTACGCTTTCACCAAGGGTCGCGACGACGGACGCCGAGCTGGACTCGACGTCGTACGCCGGTCTGGCATCGGCGTCGTCGCCGGCGCCCGGCGCCGCGTCCCCATCTGCCCGGCCATCCAGCCCGATGGCCGAATCTTCGCGCCTGGGATCGTATCCTGAACCCCAGGCACAGTCGTCCTATGCGGCGGCGCTGGCGGCGCCTGCTCCGCCGCGTCAAGTAAGCCCACCACCTCTTACTTCTGCAGGCAACACCACCCGCCAGCCCACGAGTGCTGCAGCGGCCGGCAAGGCGTACCCGCCCATTGTGGTCGAGCGGATGCCGAGTTGGCCCACTCATTTCGCGGCGCTGCGGGAGAAACTGGGCCACGCACCTAATGCGCGGCCCTTTGGACAAGGCATAAGGTTTATGCCACCGACGGCCGAGGAGTACCGGGTGATCCAAAGGTACTTGACGGACTTGTCCGCCATAGAACCGGGACTCTCCTGGTTCTGTTATACGCCGCAGGACGATCGCCCCACTAAGGTGGCGGTCAAGGGCCTGCCGGGTATGACGGACCCAGGAAGCGTCACAGAAGCCCTAAAAAGGCTTGGATTCCCGGCACGATTCGCGCGCCATATTCCATCTAGGCGAGGCAAGCCCGGCTGCGTCTTCTACGTGCAGCTGGACCGAATGGCCGAGACGGAGTTGCGCCGCCTCTACGGGGTGACGGAACTCCTGTTCATGCCGGGGGTCGTTGTGGAGGCGTGGAGGGGTCGCTTTGGCCCCCCCCAGTGCCATCGCTGCCAAGCAGTGGGGCACTCCTCTACCAACTGCCACCGGCCGGCCAGATGCGTCCGGTGCGCGGGGGGGCACGCAGTCCGGGATTGCCCAGAACCGAGGGACGCCATCCCCAAATGCACCAACTGCAAGGGGGCACACTCGGCCAATAACAGGTCGTGTGTTTACCTGCGCAGGATGGCTCGCGTGAGGGGTATGACGGTCCCTCCGCCTCGTCCAACTACCGCAGCGCCCGCACAGCGTCCGCCGCAGACCCGGAGGGAGCCAGTCCCAGTTCGAGTCGTGGAGGAGTTTGCGCCGACTGAGGGCGCGTCGCTGATGGCCCCGGCTAACGCCCCTGCCGTAGCAAGAAGCAGCAGGCGCAAAGCCAAGAGGCGAAAGGGGAAGCGCGGACAGCAGGCAGAAACGCCGGCTGTACAGGCTCCCCCCCTTCAACCATCGACGGCCGATCGACCGCGCCCCTCAGGAAGCGGCGCGAGGACAGCCGTCACCACCAAGGCTGCTCCGGCAGACCACCAGCCGCCTCCTCCAGCACCGACTCCAGCTCCGGCAGCTGCACAGGCGGCCCCCTCCCACAAAGGGAAGGGGAAAGGTAAGCGGTCGCAGAGGGAGGTAGAGGTCCAGGTAGCCCCAGCACCCCAGCCTCCATCACCCCGCCCCCGCTCCGTCTTCATCCCCACTCCCACACCCCGCCCCCTGCAGGCCCTGGGGATCAACACGCCGGCCGATGACCTGGTGGCGGCAATAGCAACCATCAGCGAGGCTATTGCGCGGTACCCAGCGCTTGTAGGTACCATTAAATCCATCCTGGCCGACACTCTTGGGTTCCATTATGGCTGTCCAACTTAGACTCCTGTATTGGAACCCGGGAGGAATCGGCCAACATATCCCGGCGCTGCGTCGGCTCGTCCGGGAGCAGGACATACAAGTCGTGCTGCTGGGCGAGACGAAGCTGCGGCCGGGACTGGCCTTTACGCTCCCGAACTACGCCGTGTACCGGCGCGACGAAATATCGCCGGCAGGGCTCCCTTACAGGGGCACAGCCATTGCGATTCGCCGCGACCTGGTACACGACGTGCTTCCTCTGCCCCCGTTCGTGAGCACGCGCTCCATCGGGGCCGTAGTGAGCGCCGGGGGACGGGAACTGCGACTGTTTGCCGCATACCGACCGCCTGGTCCCCAATTTATCCCGCAGGACATCCACACCATCCTGGACGAGAGCGCTGCGACCTTACTGGCTGGTGATCTCAATGCCAAACATCCGGCTTGGGGTTCCAGAATCACCAATACAGCGGGACGCAAGCTGTACTTTGACGCCGAGGAGATGGGCTACGAGGCGATTGGGCCAGAATCGCCCACCCACATCCCCACGGCTGAGTCCTCTCGCCCCGATGTCCTGGACATAGTGCTTCACAGGAATCTCCGATGCCCTGTTCATGTGGAGGTGTTGTATGATCTGGACACGCAGCACCTCCCAATTCTGGTCACGCTTGGTCTGGGGGCCGACGCGGTGGCCTTTAAACCGGTAACTCGAAGGGTGGACTGGGAGTCTTTTCAGTTAACCATGGGTGGGGTCAAGCTCACCCAGGCGCTCAATACACCGGGGGGAGTGGAAGCTGCGGCCGGCGCGTTCACGGCTTCAGTCCGGGAGGCGCTGGACGCGGCGACCACTCTCATACCGCAGTCCTCGCGACGCGCCAGACTCCCGGCCCACCTGGAGAGAAAATTAAGTAAAAAGCGGTTACTTCGCCGATTATGGGCGCGCACCCGCTGCCCCCGGGTGAAGCGTGACCTCAACAACCTGGCGGAGGAGTTGTCTGCTGAGATGGCGGAGTACCGTGGCGCCTCCTGGGAGGCGAGAGTCGACCAGGCAGGTGAGCACGAGACTTCACTCTTCCATCTCACCAGGCAGCTCACCCGAACGAAGGAGACCGTCTGCCCACTCCTTAATGGTGAGGGCAGGCGATGTTATTCACCTAAAGAAAGGGCGGAGATTCATGCGGGGCACTTAGAAGAGCAATTCTCTCCACACCCCGCAGCCGCTGCCGTCGCCGAACACCACGAGATCGTAGAGGCGTGGGTAGAGGACTTCCTTGGACGCCCGACACCGCCACCCCAGGGATTGGAGTTCATCTCGCCCTCGGAGACGCGGAAGGCCGCCTTACGTTTACCGAAGCGTAAGGCGCCAGGCCCCGATGGAGTCCCTAACATGGCGTTGGCGATGCTCCCGAGGAGGGCCTTAGTCGTAATGACAAGGCTCTTCAATGGTATACTACGCACCGGCCACTTCCCGACCACCTGGAAGATGGGTAAGGTGATAGTTCTCCCGAAGCCGGGGAAAGACAGACGTCTCCCGGCCAGCTACCGTCCCATCACGTTGCTGCCCACCATAGCAAAGCTCTTCGAGAGGCTGGCGCTGAAGCGACTGCGACCGTCACTTAGTTTAAGGGACGAGCAGTTCGGCTTCCGCGCCGGTCACTCGACTACGCTGCAGCTGACACGAGTGCTCCACCATCTTGCAAGCGAGACCAATTACGGTAGACACACGGTCGGCGTCTTCCTCGATATCGAGAAGGCGTTCGACCGCGTATGGCACCCTGGGCTCGTTTTCAAGCTGTTGGAGTCACCCCTGTCGGCGCTATTGGTGAGGTTAGTGGCGTCATTTCTAGATGGGCGGCAGTTCTATGTGTCGGTTGAGAACGTCGCCTCAGACCCCCGCCCAATACGTGCTGGTGTACCACAGGGTAGCTGCCTCTCGCCACTACTCTACGCCTTCTACACGAACGACATTCCCACCCTCGAAGGTCACCTCGAGGAATGGGAAAGGGACGTGGAGCTCGCGCTGTTCGCGGACGACAGCGCATACTTCGCGTCTTCTCGTGATGCCGCAATAGCTACACGCAGGATGCAACGACTGTTGGATCTCTTACCGGAGTGGCTGGATAAGTGGCGTATGGCCGTCAACGTCGGTAAGACGGTCGCGACACTTTTCAGCCGCAAACGCAGCATGCCGCCGCCGCTACGTCTTCGTGATCGGGAGGTAGCTTGGCAGCCCACAGTTAGGTACTTGGGATGTAACATCGATCGCACGTTGCACATGGTGCCTCAGGTGGACCACGTGATCCGACAGGCCCGTGTTGCACGTGCGATGCTCCGACCGGTGCTTGCATCTCATCTGCCGCTCCGAACAAAACTAAAGGTGTACAAGCTGTACGTCCGATCCCGTTTGACCTACGCGGCGCCGGCGTGGTACGCGTTGGTGTCAGAGTCCAACAGGAAACGCCTCCGCGCGCAGCAGAGCCAGTCCCTCCGGGCGATCGTCGGGGCGGGTCGCTTCGTTCGGAACGACGTGTTGGAGCGCGACCTTAAGGTGCAAACCTTGGACAGGTTTGTGGCTCAGTTGGCGCGTCGTATGTACGAACGCGCTGACAGTGGGCCACATGCCCATCTACGAGGTTTCGCGCCCCTTCACGCTCGACCCCCCGAGGGGCGTCCGCTCCCTCGTGAACTCGAGGGCCAGGTATCCTCCGACCATCTGGAGGATTAAATCTGCGTAGCAGCATAGCGCGGTCACAGAAGGCCGAAGGCTGCAACACTGCCTGACGGCAGCACACATCACCGGTGGACAGTGCTTCCACTGAGGGAATTGCCCGGGTAAGGAGGGGATCCTCGAGGCCCGCAGACCTTACGCCAAGCGGCGACGCCACGCCGCGGCATAGGACGACTTTCAAAGTCAAAGCGAACATCTAATAAAAGCACTCATCCCATCACTGGTCAGAGTTCTGATTGCATGTATTAGCTCTAGAATTACCACAGTTATCCAAGTAACTGAGTAAGATGTCTACCGACAGAGTACCGTCTGTCTCCGCGCATCACGAGCAGGTAGAGCGTAGAGTAAGGGAATTCCTAAGTGGTCCGACACCGACTCCTGAAGGGATCGAGTTTATCTCTCCCACCGAGGTAAGGAAGGCGGCTTTACGGCTGCCCAGTCGTAAGGCTCCAGGCCACGACGGGATCCCGAACACGGCGCTAAGCATGCTGCCCAGGGGGGCACTGGTCGCTATGACCAGAGTCTTCAATGGCATCCTGCGCACCGGCCACTTCCCGACCACCTGGAAGACAGGGAAGGTAATCGTCCTCCCGAAACCGGGGAAAGACCGCCGTCTCCCGGGTAACTACCGCCCCATAACGTTGTTGTCTAACACAGCAAAGCTGTTCGAGAGGCTGGCGCTGAAGCGACTGCGACCGCACCTTAATATAAGGGAGGAGCAGTTCGGCTTCCGCGCCGGTCACTCGACAACGCTACAGCTGACGCGGGTACTCCACCACCTGGCATCCGAGCTCAATTACGGGCGTCACACGGTCGGCGTCTTTCTCGACATAGAGAAGGCGTTCGACCGTGTGTGGCACGCTGGGCTCGTGTACAGGATGATGGAGACTTCCGCGCCGGTGATGCTGGTTAGATTGATAGCATCGTTTTTATGGGAGCGGCAGTTCTATATTTCGGTAGAGGGCGAAGCCTCAAACCATAGGCCCATCCGTGCCGGAGTGCCGCAGGGCAGCTGTCTCTCGCCGTGGCTCTACGCGTTCTACACCAACGACGTTCCCACTCTCCATGGTCACCTGGAAGACTGGGAACGGGACGTCATGCTCGCGTTGTACGCAGACGACAGTGCGTACTTCGCGTCATCCCGCCGAGCTGAGCTAGCTGCTAAGAAGATGCAGCGGCTACTCGACCTACTACCTATGTGGCTGGATAAGTGGCGCATAGCTGTCAATGTCGGTAAGACAGTTGCAATACTATTCAGTCGCAAGCGTATCATGCCAGCGCCGCTGAGACTCCGCGGGACGGAGATAGCTTGGCAGCCCTCAGTTAAGTACCTAGGATGTAACATTGATCGCTCGTTGCGTATGATCCCGCAGGTGGAACAATCGATCCACCAGGCCCGAGTGGCCCGAGCGATGCTCCGACCAGTGTTAACATCCAGGTTACCTATTAGGACGAAACTAGGTGTCTACAAGACCTATATTCGTTCCCGTCTCACTTACGCGTCGCCGGCATGGTACGCGTTGGTGTCTAGGTCGAACCGCCAGCGTCTTCAAGCACAGCAGAACCTGGCCCTACGTGCGATCGTGGGAGCCGGTCGCTATGTCAGGAACGACGTGGTGGAGCGCGACCTTAATATGCAGCCACTGCAGGAGTTTGTGGTCCGTCTCGCTCGTTCAATGTATGAGCGGGCGGAGGCCGGACCACATGAACACCTAAAGGGGTTCGCGCCCCTACACGATCGTCCACCTGAGGGGCGACCGCTCCCGCGGGAGCTCCTGGGACTGGACACCTCCGACCACCAGGAGGGTAGTGGCTCATAGTTCGGAGGTAGACCGAAGTTATGACCGCACCACCCACTAAACAGTGGGGATGGTATTACATTAATACCGCTTCTCAACATTGCAATATTTTAATTAATATTGCATTGTTGGGATGCGATATTATTGTACCAAGGGGTACAACCCCCCCTTGAGAACTGCCCGGGTAAAGAGGAGACCCTCGAGACCCGAATAATCCTTTTCCCCCCCCCCTATACCGCTGACAAAGCCGTCGTATATGTGGCTAGGTAGGGTTAAGAAGTCCCCCGTAACGTAACGTAACTGCGAACATGGCCTCCAGAGAGAAGCACTCCCAAGAAGAAAAGAAGAAAAAGAAGAAAGAAGACTCTGAAGAAGAAAGAAGACTCAAGACACTCAAGACTGAAGACTGGAAACTCTGCAGGACGGAAGGACCTTCTGCAGCAGGAAGAAAGAAGATTCTCCGCGACAGAAGAGCGAAGAATATTAATTAGGGCTAGGCAAGGGGGATTAGGGCTAGGCTTTGGCTGGTCCATTAAGGCTTAGACAAAAAACGTCTCCCCCCGCACCTACCCCCCGCACCCTCTACATCGACGCGGCAAGAGAACGACGCAACTCCCCGACGCGAAGTACACACACGAGCGGGCTTCCGGCGCCGGACGAGCGAAAGTCCGTCCGTATCTACATCACGCCCGCACCCCTCCGTCGCGGTAAGAGCCGTCGGTGAGGACGCGCTTTAGCCGACGGACGCGCCTGCGCACTCACGACAACGCACGTGGGGCGCACGCACGCACGCCCCGCGACAATATTAATTAGAACAAAATAAAAATAAAAAGTTACATACTTAAAAATCTTAGGATTGGGTAAAGTTTACACAGTTTAGTTTGTTGTGTGAGTGTGTGTGTGTGCATGGGAGTGTGCATGTGCGTGCGTGCGTGCATGCGTGTGTGTGTGTGTGTGTGTGTGTGTGTGTGTGTAAAAGGTGTGTGTGTGTGTGTGTGTAAAATAAAAGGTGTATAAAGATGTCTTTCAAGAGACGAGAATGGTTTTGATAATGTTCATCTTTCAAGGCGCCTTTGATATTGGTCTGAATTGCTGACGGTTCTGTTTGTTCCCCGGAGAAGAAGTCCGAATTAAAAAAAAAATCTGGATTTAGATGTGTTTTTAACTGGTTTTTGTATATGTTACAAAAGCCACAATTACAGCGGGAATAGCGTGGAAATTTAAAGATGAACACATATGAAATTACTCATACCTTTGTTGATGTAGAGATCTCATTATATATTCTTTGTAATTAATAATAATTATTAAATAATTATGAAGTAATTTCTACTAACAATAGGAATAAGTGTTGTTACTAACAAATGGATCCTGGTTATCTAATTAATAAATGAATTTGAATTTGATTTTGAATTTGAATAATACCTCCTTTGACTTTATACAAATTTAGAATAATTTAGTTTTACCGTTCGGAAAATAATTTTGGTCTCTTTTTTTATGAACACGCTTTCTACACACATAGTCTCACAGTAGGATTTTCTCCTGTGTCGCGGGTACCATGGACCCATACAAGATGAATACAAAAATACCCAGATCCAGAACATTAATCTAAACTCATCATTCAGATACCTGTCTGGCCGGGAATCGAACCCGGGACCGCTCCGCCACGCAAGTCGTTAATTACTAGATGTAAAGACATTTTTCAGTTTGATTTTGTAAATAAGTTAACCTTGGTTGGACCGTTGGATTTTCGTGTATCCGGATATGAACAGCGAGGCATCGCTGACGGTAACAAATGGGGGTAAGATCCGGATCACATAATGCGTCATTTCCGGGAACTCAAGAGTGCGTCAACTCACATTTAAAACAAACCATTTTGTAAAAACCGAATATTTATATCATGTATATGAAAAGACGGTTTATAGTTATAAGATTATTTTTTTAAATTAATAGTATTTTTACAAGGTGCTGCTATACTCAACTCAACTTAAATGTCTTCTTACCAAAGAGTTCTTGAATTTAGAATAATATTTAATTTCTATACCTTTTTATTTGTTATTTTTTTTTGTGTGCCTGTTTTTTATTATAATATCGCAAGGTGGTAGAACCAGTGTTGTTCGACCGGGGAAGTACCACCGCCACACCTATTCCTAGCATGAAGCATTTCTTGCGTTTCGATAGAAGGGTGTGGTTGCCGGCACACTTTCACATGAGGCGACCATCATAGTCCTCAGGAGTAGCAACGCATCTGTAATTGACTTCAGATGAAACCCATGTTCTGTATGAAGTTGATTACAGATGTCCACGGGCGGCAGTGACCACTTACCATCAGATGGACTGCATGCTCGATAGCTACTTCAGTCATAAAAAAAAAATATCCATTTCCCCTTTTTGTTACACCGTCCAAAGTTATTAATTAATTTAGTTGTGTGACGAACATTTTCATCCTTTCAGTTTTATAAGTGAAACTGTGTAAATGGTTTTCACTCAGTATTGTAATAAATCAATTAGAATGAATCAAGTAAAAAACGAGATTTTTTTCGGCATTAGTAGTACTAAATTTATCTGGACTTGATTGAATTTTTTTTGTGATTGGAAGTAACTGCTTATTGTGAGGTAGATACTGCTTGTCGTCAACCCATTATTGTCCCACTGCTGGGCACGGGTCTTCTCTCAGAATGAGAGACTTTAGGCCATAGTCCACCGCGCTGGCGAAGTGCGAATTGGTGGACTTCACACACCTCCGAGAACTTTTTTTTTTTAAATAACTCTCTGGTGTGTAGGTTTCCTCACGATGTTTTCCTTCACCGAAAAGCAGTGATAATTAATATATAATACGCACATAAATCAGTGGTGCGTGCCTGGGTTTGAACCTCGGACCTCCCGATTGAGAGGGCAAGTTTCAACCATTAGGCTATCACTGCTCTACTAGATGAAATGAAATGAAATGAAATGTCTTTATTTTGTATAGGCCTGCGGGGGCACTTACAAATTGTCAGTTACATTTTTTTCCTTACACTACCACCGGATCGGAATACGACCTCAACTGAGAAGATCCGGCAAGAAACTCAGCGGGTTTGTCTTTTTTTCTTATTTATATTCATTTTTTTAATATTATTACAATCATGTTTTTTTTACATGGTAATGAAAGTTAGCTCCAGTATCTTGCCTTACAGTTCAGTAAAAGAGAGCCCTGTTTGGCAAGATACGCTACACTTACTTGCAGCTTAATACTGATTATGCTAATTCAATTGCATAAACGTAATTTAACTACCTCTACTATACTTACCTTCATATATAACGTTCAGGTTATCTTCCCTTTATTTCATAAAAACCTTAAGACTAACAAATTGTCACAACAAAAACTCGACAAAATATTCAACATTCCCTCATCTCCGACAATGTTCCCCACCGCGCGGCGAAGCCGGAGCGCTCGCGGTAACTTTTCCTTCACTCGCGGCAAATGGCATCTTTACGCTAAATCCAAATTACTCTAAGACTTGTGTAACATGAACACATGTACGTTTGTGTGGCGGAAAGGGTACGTAAAATATATGAGATAGTCACTTTTCAGCTTAAAAATGTATAGTTTACCTCCCATAGTTTTTTTCTTTTGAGAGAAACATTCTTTAAAATCACAGTGCAGAGAAAAGTTATGATTTATTTTATTTTGAGTTTTCTGGGATTGAAAAGTTTACAAAGTTTCATTATTTTACGTATCTTTAACCAAATTCTGAAAAGAAACGTCGTTAAATTTCTGACTCATAATTGTTTTTATCTCTAACATTGATAAGTTGTACTTAAAGTCATCAACCTCAAATGAAATGAGATGATATAAATGTCTTTATTTTGCATAGGCCTTCGGGGGCGCTTACAAATTGTCAGTTACATATATATTTTTTTTACACTACCAATACACAATTACAATATTATAAAGGCGAAAGTTTGTGAGTGTATATGTTTGTTATTTCTTCACATGTAAACCGCTGGAGCGATTTTCATAAAATTTGGTAGGGAGTTAGCTGATACTCTGGTTTAAAATATAGGCTACTTTTTACTGTGTGAAAATGTCATATTCCCACGGGATAATTGATTTTTGTTAACGCGAGCGAAGCTGCGGGATTCAACTAGTAATTTATAAATAACGGCAAAAAAATCATGTTTGTTGTATGGCAGCCTCCCATGTACTTATTTTATTCGGGTATTTGGTATGGTAGTATTTGACGTTATAGCGGTAACAGGAATGCATCATCTGTGAAAAAAGCAACTGTCCAGCTATCACGGTTCATGTGAAACAGCAAGGTGACAGACAGACAGACGGAATGTGAAGTCTTAGTAATAGAGTTCCGTTTTTGACCTTTTGGTACGGAACCCTAAAATCTTTTTAAAAATGCTTACTGTTATCGGTAATATAAACACAAATACTTATACAAACACCCAGACCCAGAAAAATATTACTTTGAAATCTTATTGACCAGAAATATAATTTGCATGATTAAGTCAAAATTCTAAATGAAAATGGATAATAGACAAGTATAGATATCCGCAGATGTGGTTCATAAGTACTTGTAATATAGTGCGCGTTAGTGCTGTGTGGAGCGATTGTTAAGGACACAGTCGTAAACCACTCCTCGCATAGAATTAACATACGAGATTCTACACCACTGGGACTTGAGAGAAATGTTTACACATAGCGATAACGACACGATTACGATGCGATAAATTACTTTCATTTAACAACAGACCTTAAATGCAGTAAATCGCGATCGCGCTAGGATTGGTGTCAATAGTATTTAAAGAAAGATAAATAATTTCAATGCAGATAGATCCTAACCCTTCTCGCCTCGGAAATGAAAAGTACATATTGGATTCTTACTGTACCTCGGTTCTGGCAACATCCGCCGGCATGTTAACCCCAGTCACGTCTCAGAAGGGAGGAGCCCCTTGCGATGGTGTCCCTCATGAGATGAACGCGCGACGTACGCACGAAGGACACCAGAATTGGATTCCATCGAATTTGCCTCCGTGGGCTCATGGGAGTAGGAAAGGGATGCTTACTGCATCAATATGTATATCTTATTTAATAAATTCGGCATAAGTCGAAGTCAACATTCCATGTTTTTTTTTATAATATTTAATAAATATATTGTCGTCATTGTCACATATCTATAACAAAGATTAGCAAAGTTTCCACTGATATGTTTATGGTAGAATTTTGTACAAGATTGAAGTAGCAAACGAAAGTACGTAGGCCACGTGGTGTTAGGTAGCCACTGTTGCCCATGTACATCAGTAATTTACTCCAGCTAAAATCATTTTGCCTAGTGAAAACGTTGTACGGTTATTTTGGCTAATGAAAAAAATTTATTCAGAAATAAGTTTTTACTTTAGGTAAGTTACAAATGCGTAGCTACTCGTGAGAACTATATAGATAAAAATGCTATAAATAGATATATTATTTAAAGCATTTTTATCATATTCCTTATCATTTGACTTACAGCACCGCCTGAAACTATAAGGCAAAAATGTTATGGTACCTCCGATGCCGAAATACTAAGGATTCTACCATGTTAAGTGTCTGTGTATGTTAAGTGTACATGATAATATTTTTTGCTCATACCTAATATGTCGTGTCGTGAACTGTAAAGGCTCGTCAGTTAGACTGTATGTCGTGCAGCTTGGTTCATTTGGAGGATATCCAAATTGAAGATTGTGAAGACGGAGCGTGTCGGGTGCACTAACTTCGCCAGCTTCTATATCTGCATCTATATAAATGCACCTCGTCTAATGGTCATTATTTATAGACACAGATGGTTTAAACTATAGTTCGATACGCATATTTGAAACATTTTACTGTTTTAGGTAGAGTCCGACCGAATATCGATTTTTGAACGAAGCCGAAGCATAACCCGAACCAAAAGAAAACAAGTCTTAGAGCGGATTATTTGAATTGCTTTGTAACTTCTCAAAAGCAATGACATTTAAAAATATTATGAATTTCGAACAAAACTTGGGAAGGGAGCTGATTACTCCAACTGAATGCTTCCAGCGCGTCGACAATTTCAGTGCGGTGTTGTGCATTCATTCCAATTTGTTCAATCAGGACACTAGCTAAAAACCTTCGACTTCGGCCAAATTTTCCCTCCATTTCGACCGAAGCCGGAGAATTTGCCAAAGGTGGCCGAAGCCGATGCCGAAGGGTGGAAGTAATAGTATTAGGTGACAATGGTTCATGAAATAGGTGTGAGCACATGTTAATTGCGCTTACCCCTCATGTGCTGTATTTTACGAAAGGCCTTAGAATATATTTCTGGGCTATAAGTATTTTTGGTTAACTGTAAATTCTTTTTTGTTATTGTTCGTCCACAGTTTTTTCTGGCAAGAAGAAAATCTCTTCTCAGAGGGAGAACGCGTTAAACCATAGTTCACCGCGATACCCAAGTGCCAATTGGTAGACTTCACACATCTTTGGGAACTCTTTATTTTATATAATTATATCTACTGTGTAAGTTACCTCATAATATTTTTCTTTATCGTAAAGTTGTGTGCAATGTGTATGTGTGCAACATTTCAGAATAAACAGACATGCTAGGATTCGAAATTTGGACCTGCCGAGGTTCTAATTAAAAGATCGAATTTCAATACTTAGACTATCACTGCTAAAGACTTTTTGTAACATCATGGAAAAAAGTTAAAAAATGATCAAATATCTTTAGGTACTACGTTACCCTGCATCATACAACTACCCAAATTCAAATTGTATCAATTTTGTATTAAAAAGTTAACGAATTCAAATTCAACACGAATTTAAAACACCTAAATTTGGGTCCTAAAATTTAAACTCTAAAGACTATTTACGATTCCCTAAAGGCTGTTTCAAAAGCAAATTACATTCATTCAAATAAATCAAACAGAATTTTGAATGGATCACGTAATCCAGTGAGACCGCGTAAGCGTTCCATTCAGCTCAATCATTCACTCCAGACCGATTTCCGCGGGTTCATCGCTCAATTCATCGTCCAAAGAGATTACCACTTATCCTATTTCACACCGATATTGAAGTTACTGCAATTGAAGATTACTTAAACGCTGCAGAACGCTGATTCGAATGCGGTGACATCAGCGGCACTTCTATTAGGGATTGGACTCAGAGGGTATTTTTTTTTATATATAAAGTACCGAATAATAGGGTACTTCATATTAATTACAATCTAGCCTTATATAAAGCTAATGAGCAATTCTAGTCTAACTTAAACTGCTAAATAATTGTTTATTGAAGGAGGCGTCCATTGACACTGCACTTCTTTGTGCAAACATAAAGGAGTAGACACATTGTTTTTGTGTTCTATGATTCAATTAAGTCACTATTTCACTAACACTACACTATGTTATATCACTAGCTCAAAGGGCTTAGTCCGTTTGAGTCTTCTCACTAGGTCCGTCGTATCGAGGAGCTGGATGGCCTCGATATTAACGTGATGGTGAAGTCTTTTTTGATGACATTCTGCATATGTATAAATTACTTTTTTGACAAGGTCTACTTGAAGGTCCCGATGTAGATCTTCGTTTCTTACATACCAAGGTGCATTAGCAATACCCCTCAATACTTTGTTTTGCAATCTTTGAATGATTTCCACATTACTTTTTTTGGTATTTTCAGAGGGTATGTTTAGGCAAAAAAAAGACCCTCCCCCCCCCAGGTGGACCGATGATCGGTTGGAGTAGCGCCATTTAGGGGAGGCCTACGTCCAGCAGTGGACATCAAAGGGCTGATGGATGGATGGAACGTCTACATGCTATCTGGTGGACAGCATGTTCCACTTATGACTTTGCTACTTCAATTATGACGCTATCTACACTCATATCCCACCACTAAGATTGTCTCATGTGTCGTGGGTGCTAGGGACACATAGACGTTTACACAAACACCTAGTCCAGAATAAGAATCTTAATTCATCATTAATTTGTCTGGCCGGGGATCGAACCCGGTACCCTTGGCGTGTCCGACCGATGTAGTTGCCGGCACACTTTCACATAAGGTGACCATCATAGTCCTCGGGAGTAGCAACGCATCTGTGATTGACTTCAGATAGTACCCATGTTCTGTATGAAGTTGATTACAGATGTCCATGGGCGGGAGTGATCACTTACAAGCAGGTGAACTGCATGCTCGTTTGCTACTTCACTCAGATAAAAATAAAACTTGAATAAAATCATATACCCGGGTTTATCCTTCTTCAATGGCATCTAATGTTACGAGTGCATAATTTACTTCATAAAAAAATCTCGACCGTATCACAAGAATATAAGGTAGAGCCTCAAATAAATTCTGATAAGCGGTTTATGATACCATCGAAGAAGGCTTATTTTATGTCGATTTGCATTAATTCTGGATTATAAGAAGGAGGAAAATCGTTAAGGGGATGATAATGAGGAAAAGTATTATTTGATAGCAGGTTGTATACAGGAGGGGAATAGGATATAGGAGGAATGCAGATAATCACAAAATGATAGTTGCAAACTAACCAGGCGTTTTGGCTTGAAGGTTTGTGTATGTTCTTTCAGAACTCATTGTTAGTTTTGCAAAAAATATATAACATTGTTTATTTTGCAATTTAAACGGCGATAACTAATGATTTGAACGCTTTTACAGCAATAATTCAACCGAAATAATGATGAAACCGTGCTCGTTTTGTTTCTACTTACAGAAACTTTTCTCCCACATTTTTCTAAAATGGTGGATTTATGCCAACAGGCGACAAGTAATGTTCAAGTTATTTTCTCAAAAAATCAATCAAGTTTACAGAAATATATGTTATAGAAAGAAAGTGTTAAAATCAGTTATGATACCTGTTGGTTTTCTTTTAATTTTCGTGAAACTTTATGCATTACGGACCACCATATATAGAAAATTCTGGAATATTAGATAAAAATGTGATCAATTTCACACTTAATTTCGGACTAATTATTACAATACAGTAGTTGGACACAAAACAAGGTTCAGTACAACCCATTATTGTCCCACTGCTGGGCACGGGTCTTCTCTCGGAAGGAGAGAGTTTTAGGCCAAAGTCCACCGCGCTGGCCAAGTGCGAATTGGTGGACTTCACACACCTCCAAGACCTTTTTTTTAAAGAACTCTTGGGTGTGTAGGTTTCCTTATGATGTTTTCCTTCACCGAAAAACAGTGATAATTAATTTCTAATACACACATAAATCAGTGGTTCAGTTTCAACCATTAGGCTATCACTGCTATCACAATAGGGTTGCAAACGAAAAAGGACCACATGGCAGAGTAGTCACCGTGCCGGCCTGACACGTAATGGGTTCAGGGTTCGATTCCTGGCCAGATAAGTGTGTGTCTATAGCAACCACGATGCTGAAGAAAATTAACGCTTTTAACATTCATGTGTCGCAAGCGTTTTTTGCTTTGTAAACAACATAACAAAAAAACATTGTAAACAACATAACAAAAAAACATTGTAAACAACATAACAAAAGCTACAACACAGCACACTTAAAACTAGAATTAAATTTTTAATCGCTAAAATTTATTTCCTTGATATAAGACGCCGGATCTTTTACAACTTCCATAAAACAAGTTTCATTAAACTAACTTTAATAAAACAAAAACAGGATTAAGCGTCTCTATTCCCGAGAACACGAAACAGACGATTCAAGACGTTGGTGTGAGACAATATGTGGAAATGTAGGAAGATTTTGCTGGGAATTTTCCTGGGAATATCATACGCGCGTGCATCCCGTATGCACCCACTATTCTTGTTTACGTTAGCAAGACATTATTCCAACTCTATTTTACGATATGGAAATTTTATATGTACTTATTTTTTACTAGTTCAATCCCGCAGCTTCGCCCGCGTTAACTAAAATCATTGTCCCGTGAGAATAAGATATTTTCCCACAGTAAAAAGTAGCCTATATGTTAATCCAGTGTGTCAGCTAACTCCCTACTAAATTTTATGAAAATCGCTCCAGCTGTTTAGACGTGAAGAAGTAACAAACATACACACTCACAAACTTTCGCCTTTATAATATTAGTATGAAGTATGATTAGTATGACTTATTTGATCGGGTTAGTCGACCCGCGTGGCGGAGCGGTTACCATACCGGTCTGACGCGCAATGGGTCTCGGGAACGATTCCCGGCCAAACAGGTATCTGAATGATGAGTATATATTCCTGTCCTATGTCTGGGTGTTAGTGTATTCGTCTTGTGTGTGTCCATGTTACCCACGACACAGGAGAAAACCCTACTGTGGGGCTATGAGTGTAGAAAGCATGGGTACCACCGCCTTTAAATCTAGCGTGAAACAAAAAGTTTATTTTTATCTGACTGAAGTAGCAAACGAGCATGCAGTCCACCTGATGGTAAGTGGTCACTGGCGCCCATGGACAAGTTACTGCATTTCGGACAAAGCATGTGGTTGTCGGGTCACTTTTATAAGACTATCATTGGCAGGATGATTGTATGTTTCTTACTCTTTCAAGATAAATCTAGCTTATTTTTATTTTTTGTACATATACTGTACAAAAAATAAAAATAAGCAATAAAAATATACAAACATTATACTCTTATCATTCATATTTTGCAGTATTTCAGCTCTTGTTACTTTTTTCTTTTTTTATTTTTGATTTATAGAAACCTTACGCGTTTGCATCACCAACATCTTATCTTCACAGTGCTCTACATTTTTTTAATAAATAAATAAGTGATCGTGGAGTAAACCAAACCAACGCCAACAATTATAACTTACAAATCATATAAAAATGAATTTTAATAGTAGAGTAAATTTTAAACTTTAACATTCTGTGTAAGCGTAGCGTGGTATAATCCATTTCGGGCGCAGTGTCCGGTGTCTGCGGACACTAGCGCGGTGTCGGTGTCGGGTGTCTGCGGACACTCGCCGCAGACACGCTGAATTAACAGTTTCACAAAGATTATGTGTTTACAGAGGACTTCCTTTTTTATTATTAGTTATGATTTATAGTACTCTACTAGGTGAAACTGCTGTTGATTTGAAGTAGTAATATTTTATAATGATTAATTTTGGTACCACATATGAGTTTTTTTTTTATCTGACTGAAGTTGCAAACGAGCATGCAGTCCACCTGATGGTAAGTGGCCACTGCTGCCCATGGACATCTGTAATCAACTACACAGAACATGGGTTCCATCTGATCACAGTCAATCACAGATGCGTTGCTACTCCCGAGGACTACGATGGTCGCCTCATATGAAAGTGTGCCGGCAACCACACCCTTCTATCGAAACGCAACAAATGCTTCACGCTAGAAATAGGTGTGGAGGAGGTACTTCCTCGGTCGAATTACACTGGTTCTACCACCTCGAGTTTAGCTTAGGATGATTTATTTTTTGATTGGTGGAAAGAAAAGTATACTGAAACAATAAAATAAGCGAACATGATAATCAGTAAACAAGGAGTTACAAAATAAAATCATTTCTTTTGATTTAATTGTGTAAATTCAAGATTGTACATATATAAATATCTAGTGTTGAATATGTAAGATAAGAAATCGAGGATAAAGAACTTATAATTAGTTATTCGGTGACCAAACGGACGATTTTTGTGTAGTAGAGTTGATTGAAAGGTATTTTTTTAGTCACACCTATTTTTAGCGTGAAACAATTCTTGACTTTCGGTGAAAGGTAGATTCTCTCTTATAGAGAGATAGAAGCCATGTTCTATATGAAGTTGTTTTACAGATGTCCACAGGCGGCAGTTGCCACTTACCATCAGGTGGGCTGCGTGCGTGTTTGTTGTTTTTTAACTGTTTTCGAAAAAGCCGTAGCTGTGACCGTATATGGGGTATGACCGTGTATGAAGCCGCGGATAAGAGTATAGTATAGCGGATAGAGCGGCTAGTATTTGTATAAAAATCGTCATATTGAGAGGCCGAGTTTCATCCATTAGTTTATTAGCCTAGCACTGCTAATTTTAAGTAAATAAACTAAAATTTGTAGTAATAAATTAAAAAATAAGCTATGAATATTCCGTTACAAGCAACACCCGTCGCTCGTCATGTCCTATTATTCCTTTCACAACACAACTAAACACTATTTCATTCGTCCAACAAAATGTAATCGTATGTAATGGTTGCAATAGTTATTTCGCTAATGGATTTGAGTGGATTAAACCGCTTATTTTACATAATTTGCACACGATTCTACACGAATGCGACTTGATTATAAAGTATAAAATGTTTTCGATACACCTGTCTGTAGGTTTGATTGACGAGCCGCGTGTCGGGGCAGTCACCATACCGGTCTGACGCACAATGGGTTCCGGATTCGATTCCCGGTCAGACAGGCATCTAAATGATGAGTTTAAATTTGTGTCCTGGGTCTGGATGTTTGTATATTCGTCTTGTGTGTGTCCATGGTACCCACACCAGAGGAGAAAATCCTAGAGTCGGGCTATTTTTTAAATTATTTAATCGCCATCTTAATTTTGTATTACAATAACATTGTGCTAGGCTAAAGCCTGCGGGAATTAAAGTCATTCCAACTTAGTTCTCGGGTGTCGAAATGCATTTATAGCTAATCTCAAGTATGTTTCTGATTTTATTTGCATAATACTCGTAGACTATAGACGACAGTTGCCAATACTAGTTATCTATCTTATCGATATTTTGAACTGTATATTATTATTTTTTTAATATTATACCTTACAAAATCCTGTAATTACCTTATGTTGACAAATAAAACTGAGCAAAATTGAATGTTTATAAATATTTTAAGTATCAAGCAAAAGACGATACTAAATAACAGATAAACTGTTAAACTTTCTATTTTAACATGATTAGTAGTCTCCATTAACGATATTTCGAGAGAGTGGATCACTCCATAGTGGATTAAATGCAACTTGTCTGTCTTTATATCTAGTTAAACACATCAAAACAAAAGCCATCCATTGCAGTCTCAAACAGATCTTCCAAACGATCCAATAAGCTTTAAATCCCTAATCTAATTACACTGAGTGGCGAAATAGATTGCATTTTAGAAGGCAGTGTCTCGCTTCTGCGCTGCGTACTCTATGACAATAGGAGATTGTGTTGATCGTAGGATTAGCTAAACCCTACAGGCACCGGGCATTCCAAACTTTATAGTATAAGCAATAGGGCCGAAGTTGGATGGTACCGTTACATATATTCTCGATAGGAGATAATAAAATTGAATTTCGTGGGATTTGAATTGCAAGAGTATGGGATTTGCGAAGCTAGGAAGGGCGCAATTTATATGGATTGGTAAAATAGGGCTGCAAATTAGAGTGGGGAAGAGGCAAGTTCAGCTTTGCTTAACATTACGTTAACTGAAGCAATAAAGTAACTACTTTGTTGGTTTTCTTTATGTTTGGAGCTTTCCTCACCATCATACTAATATTATAAAGGAAGTTTGTGAGTGAGTATGTTTGTTAGTTCTTCACGTGTAAATGGCTGGAGCGATTTTCATAAAATATGATAGGAAGATAGTTGACATATAGGCTACTTTTTACAGCGGGAAAATATCTTATTCCCACGGGACAATAGATTTTTGTCGCGGGCGAAGCTGCGGGATTCGACTAGTCTTTCTATAAAATTGAAATAGCATAAACGCTCAGATTATGAATGACGATTTGTCTAACTTGATGTTGAATATACGTACGTACGTATACGTAATGGTGCTCTGAGGTGAAATGACATAAAAGTGTTTATTTTGTATAGGCGATAATTTGTAAGTGACCAAAAGTGTTTATTTGGTCACTTACAAATTATCATTGTGTGTGTGTAAAACTTCAAATAAGAAGATCCGGAAAAGAAACTCAGCGGACTTATACTTTTCTTTTGAATAGACATATATATTTTTTATTAACATCAAGTTTCTTTACATGGTAATAACAACTGGCTCCTGTATCTTACCTTATATTTGACTAAAGAAGAGGCCTGTTTGGCAAGATACGCTACACTTTGACAATTAATTAAGTTACTATGGAAATGAACTGCTCTTTCGCAAGCTTTTTATCTTCTATGTCATCATAAATTTTATAATACGCTTCATGGCAAAGTTTAATCGTAATCTTTGATTATATTCATAGTCCTTGGGAGTAGCAACGCATCTGTGATTGACTTCAGATAGAACCCATGTTCTGTATGTTGTTGATTACAGATGTCGCAGGGCGGCAGTGACCACTTACCAGGTGGATTGCATGCTCGTTTGCTACTTCAGTTAGATAAAAAAATCTTGAGCATAGACAAAACCGCGGGTGTTAGCTAGTGCTACATAATAAGCGAGCAGAAAGCGTGATTTACTACCGACGTCCGATACGTCGTCCGCTCTCCAGTGACACGATTAATTGCTTTGCTTACACTTAGGAGGTTAGGAGCATTAATCGTGTTTGGCTACTTTACGAGATTAATTTATAAGACTCGTAGATGAGGAAAGCGAGCATGCAGTGCACGTGATGGTAAGTGGCCACTGTCACTTATTATCACGTCTAGTCACGGGAGCTTGAACCGTCCAGCCAGGTGACCCGGGAAGGACGGCGGTATGTGTGGTCGCATACCGTCGTAAAGACGGAGCGGTGGGCCCAGCCGCCCATCTAGGAGGAGCCCGATTTTTTTAGACTTTTATTTCAACATACACACGCTTTCTACACTCATAGCCCCCACACTAGGATGAATCTAAACTCATCATTCAGATGTCTGTCTTGCCGGGAATCGTCCCCGGGACCCATTGCGCATCAGACCGGTATGGTAACCGCTCCGCCACGCGGGTCGTCAAAAGGTTCTAACGTTTTCAAGTAAATTGTGACCAATACAACACACATTTCATACAACAATTTCTGTATTTCATTTTGATAAATTAGCGAACTATAGCGAATGTGATAGAGAATATGATGGTGACACGTTTGGGAAGACGTTCATTTGATTTGGAATCCGTCCAGACGCGGAGTGTAGCACAATTTGATTGCTGCTTGCGTCCGACTGGGAAAGATGTGCGATGAAAATCTTAGCAATGAAAATATAGCATTTGTATTTTTTTTAATCTAACTGAAGTAGCAAACGAGCTTGCAGTCCATTTGATGGTAAGTGGTCACTGCCGCTCATGGACATCTGTAATCAATTTCATACAGAACATAGGTTCTATCTGAAGTCAATCACAGATGCGTTGCTACTCCCGAGGACTATGATGGTCGCCTCAAGTGAAGGAGTGCCGGCAACCACACCATTCTATCGAAACGCAAGAAATGCTTTACGCTAGAAATAGGTGTGGTACCTCCCCGGTCGAACTACACTGGTTCTAATATAGTTCTACCGGGGTGGTACCATCAGAAAACTTGTTGCTAGTGTGAAGCAGTTCTTGTGTTTAGGTGGAGAGATGTGATTGTGGGCTCAATTTCATTTTAGTCGCTCATTTTGGTTCTCGGGAGTAGCAACGTACGTGACGTTGCTACTCCCTTCACTTCACTAAAACACTTCCGTAAAACTCCTCTTCTGTATAAAATTGCTCATGGTTGTCAAGGAAAGGGATTGGCCACTTCCTGGTTCCGTCCGTTCCGTCCTCGTTTGCTTCAATCAAATAAAAAAAAGGGTAGACAAGTTGTTTAATGCCATTCAAAATCAGATTTTTAGTGTTAATATAATAATAAACATAAACGATGTATTCACAGGCCAAATCCGTAAACAATAAATTAGCTGAACTTTCAACCGCTAACAATAAAACAAGAACCTTATAAAATAATACATGTACGTATATGCTATAGATACGAGCAGATTTGCGATGATAATAGACGCAATCAAATATACGAGCCATCGGAGGCACTATTTGATATATTACACCGCGCTGATTGTAATCAGGCCGATGGGATAACTTATATTTAACTGTGTTTCATATACAATGCTTGTCGATGTATTATTTATTTAAACCTGACTGCGTCATAAGGAGGCGGATGTTTTTCGTGCGTATGTATGTGTGTATGTTTGTATGTTTGTCCGGTTCTTTGGCTCACGCTACAGCCCAAACACTACTATTGAACTCTAGAGCGTTGCTGCCCATCTCCTGGATTTTATCTCTTAGTCGCTTCTTATCACGTCCCACGGGAAGATAACGAGTGCTATTCTAGACCGACACTTCATGACAATTCTTCTTTTTTTTATCTGACTGAAGTAGCAAACGAGCATGCAGTCCACCTGATGGTAAGTTGTACTGTATACAGAACATGGGTTCCATCTGAAGTCAATCACAGATGCGTTGCTACTCCCGAGGACTATGATGGTCGCCTCATGTGAAAGTGTGCCGGCAACCACACCCTTCTATGGAAACGCAAGAAGTGCTTCACGCTAGAAATAGGTGTGGCGGTGGTACTTCCCCGGTCGAACTTCACCGGTTCCACCACTTTGAAAAACTACTTCCTACTACCATCTAGGTTCGATCCCCCTCAGGTAAACATACTAGTGATTAATTTAGATTTCTGTTTTGGTCCTGAGTGATTGTGCATTTATTCTGGTGAAACATCTTAATGTGGGTGTGAGTATAAGATAACGTTGTTATATTTTATTAAATCAGTGTATCTTTTTTTGTGACTGGGAGGAAACCTTCAAAAGGTACACCGAAGCCTTGGGAGAGACTCCGGGCTATGTGGGATTTTTACCCACTGAAATCTCCTCGGTGGCCTTCCTCTGCGCTAACAGGGGACCCCGGGATCTCCAATGGAACGCACCGATGTCTAGCGTAGCGCCCCTCATGGGCTCGTCTTTTGGGGGAAATGTAGTTGTCCTCCTACACCTTCTGATGTCTACGACGACATGCACCGCCGTCCTTCTTGAGGTTGCTGGCTGGGAGGTTCGAGCTCCCACTCAAGCCACCAACACCAGGAGCCGCCTTTTAGTCGCATCTTACGATAGATAGAGGATACCGTAGCCGTATTCTAATCCCCGACTACAGCGGAATAAATCAGTGTATCTAGTGCCTTCACGCTGAACCACAAAATATATCAGCTTGACAGACGTTTGGCTTGGTAGAGTAGCTTTGTATCTAGTACGTAATAAAAATGGCGATGATCCGCCATTAAAAGCCAAGGGGACAGAGACAAATAGCCAAGTATTTCAGCGTCTGGTATTACCTAATTGTTTTGGTAAATGTAGCGTGGAAAGTATTCAAACGTCAGTGAAACAAACGATCCGCAGAATTTCAGTGACTTTTACAAGAGAGCAATAAACTAACATGGCTGTATTTACAGATAAATACCGATACAGACGAGCAGTGATAGCCTAATGGTTGAAACTTGCCCTCTCGATCGGGAGGTCTGAGGTTCAATCCCAGGCACGCACCACTGATTTATGTGCGTATTATAAATTAATTATCACTGCTTTTCGGTGAAGGAAAATATCGTGAGGAAACCTACACACCCGAGAGTTCTTAAAAAAAAAGTTCTCGGAGGTGTGTGAAGTCCACCAATTCGTACTTGGCCAGCACGGTGGACTATGGCCTAACCTCTCTCATTCTGGGAGAGGACCGGTGCCCAGCAGTGGGACAATAATGGGTTGATGAGAGACCGATACAGATATTAAAATAGGTCATTGAACCGCTGTTTTGGCTCCGAAGGTATCGTTCGGGTTTCGTGAAAAAGGGACTATATTACTAAGACCCCGCTGTCAGTTTATATTTAAGGGGGGCTTTCATAAAGCCAACGTGATTTTTTGCTGTTTTTTATAGATAACTACCTGAACTCCGCAGTTTCGCCCGCATTATTATTATTAATTTATATTATTATTATTAATTTATATTCGTGACATTCTATTTATATTATTGTTGACATTGGCATTTATAGTTATTATTATTTTATTATTATATTATGTCACTATTAATTAAATTTATATTCGTGACATTCTATTTATATTATTATTGTTGACATTGGCATTTATAGTTATTATTAATTTATTATTATATTATGCCTCTATTAATTAATTCTGGAATATTTGTAATCATTTAACAATATTGTAAACTTATGACATTTACCATTAATTTAATATTGATAATGTGTAATGTTAGATTGTATCTACACTAACGAATTAGGTAAATTCCTGTAATGTTAGTTGTAAGTTTTGTAATAATAAATAAATAAATAAATAAATAATAAATAAATAAATAAATAATTAAAAAAAAATCGATGTATCGATTATCCCGTGTGAATAAGATATTTTCCCATATTAAAAAGTAGCCTATATGTTAATGCAGAGTGTCCGCTAACTCTCTACCAAATTTTATGAAAATCGCTCCAGCCGTTTAGACGTGAAGAAGTAACAAACATACACACTCACAAACTTTTGCCTTTATAATATTAGTATAAAAAGTATGATGGTACGGAACCTTTCGTGCGCGAGTCCAACTCATCCTAGCTTTTATTTAATTTCAATTATATTTACTTTATTTCCGGTAAGTAGGCTGTATTATTATGTTTTTCTCTTCATTTAATATTTTATGTGTCAGTTCATTCTAATCTTTTAAGCACTGCATTTATTATTAGTTACTCCTATGTTTAGTACAATACGGCTTCATTTCGCTTGACGTACACAGAACAATTACAAGTTATCGAGGTTTTTATTATTGTTGCAATAAGGTTTATTTTCGCTTGGATATTGTTACTCGTTTTGTTGGAACAAAGGAAAATGTAGAGTAGCATTATACCCTTTGTTTTCTGTAATGGAGTATTTCTGTATAAATGTTTTTGTTATTATAAAATAAAATTACATTAATGTTACTATATGATATAAAATGAAATATTTTTGAACCTGGGGAGCGGCTGTGCTCTGCTGGTTTCAGTTCGGAGGTTGTAAATAAGCGACATGTTAAAAAATATAAATATAAAGAAAGTGAGCGTAAGCAATTTATCAGGGGGTAGAACCAGCGTAGTTTAATCTTTATGGTTTAATCATTTAGTTAATATGTAGTATTTCTTGTGTTTTGTAGGAATGGTGAGGTCGCCGTCTCATTTTTATATAAAGTGATCATCTAAGTCCGCGGGAGTAGCAACGAATATGTTAATTTAGATAGAACCCTTCAATATTGAGTTCCTTTCAGATATCTCTGGGCAGCAGTGACCACTTAACATCAGGTGGACTGCATACTGTTCTTTCAAAACATAATTCTTTCATAAATTATTACAACGAGTAAAAGAAACAGTAACATTTATATGGATATAAACAGTAAAAAACATTAATAGTGTCTTCCAGACAGTCGAAAGACAGAAATGTATAGGTAACTTTGTACTCGCAAACTTTTTACCTATGATAATCCGACCTAGAATAAAAATCAAGCTTCAACATTGAAATGTTTGCTAATATTCCATTCCAAAATAATATGGAAATTAGACCTTAAGGCACCTTTGGTTTTTGGACTTCAAATTCCTTAAGAATTATCGTGTATTCCTAGTTGTGGGACAATAATAGATTGATGATGGAAATCCATTACAGATGTTTAGTTTTTCCTGAAAAATATGTTAGAACGCTTAAATACATCGACGTACGTAAATTCTGTTTTGTTTCGGATAAATTATGAACGTCAGTTTCATCTTTGGTCGCTAAGGGTCCATTAGTTCTAAATAATAATATTTCTTTTGTCCTAAGTTGTATGGTAGAAAAATACGTAGTGACCTAATTAATCATTATCTAAGAAATAATGATTTTTTCAGTAAAAAAGGACGCCGGGATGGTGGGGGAACTCCCTATCTCAGATAATTATCGGGTAAAAAATGTGGTTTCTTTGTTCCCTTTACGCCCCATTTGTTGCCTAATGAAAGGTCTATCTTTGGTAATAAAATCAAAGAAAGGGAATATAAAAGAAAATTTGTTATGGAGTTTCTCGCGGTGTCCTTAAAAGTAATCACCTCGTGTAGCAATTCTGGGTAGATGACGTTTGGGACAAATTTTGTAAAGAATTTTAGTATATTAATATTATAAAGGCAAAAGTTTGTGAGAATGTGTGTTTGTTAGTCTTTTACGCAAAAACTAATAATTGTATTTCGCTGTAATTTGGGCAGTGATAGCCTAATAGTTGAAACTTGTCTTATCGAGCGGGAGGTCCAAGGTGCAAATACAGGCACGCACAACTGATTTATGTCTGTATTAGAAATAAATTGTCACTGCTTTTCGGGGAAGGAAAACATCGTGAGAAACCTACACACACGAGCTTAAAAAAAAGTTCTCGGAGGTGTGTGAAGTCCACCAATTTGCACGTGGCCAGCGCGGTGGACTATGGCCTAAAACTCTCTCATTCTGAGAGAAGACCCGTGCGGAGCAACTGGACAAGAATGGGTTGGCACTATAGTTTATGTCGTGGATTAACACATAGGATACTCCGCCGAGTAAATAAGCTACTTATAAATAAAACAAACATCAATATTATAGAAACAAAACACTTCACTTCCTAAAAGCAATTGACTGAAAAGGCTAAAACAAGTACTACAATAACGATAGATATTAAAATAGAACCGTTTTTCCCCCGAAGGGTATAAAACGGATATTTAGGTTTCAGCCGTAGCTTGAACCACAATGAGATTACTCTTCCAATATTCGTCTTCAATATCTACTATCTCGTTCTCTCAACCAGTGTTTCTTGTCATAGTTTTCTCTTTCTCGCATTTGACGGGCAGCGCGCGGCGGCCATTTGATTCAGTACATAAGCCGGCAAGGGCCTTATAGTGTGGTTCAAGCTACGGCTGAAACCTAAATATCCGTTTTATACCCTTCGGGGGAAAAACGGTTCTATTTAGGTGTTCGAGCCTTCGCTTGAACCACAATGAGACGTGTTTACTATCTGCCGGCGCTGCCTTAGCGTACTGTGAATACTTAGAATAAAATTTCCGTATTATTAAAAATATATTTTTTTATTCAAAAACATAACATGAACCTAGTTAACCAAATTAAACTCAACAATTGACTACAAACTAAAATAAAAGCAGTAGTATTTAAAATGAACAATGGTTGCCCTTCCAACGGTAATTATAATTATACATAGTAACAATTAAAAAGTGAAACAAATAATTTGTAATAAAAACATAAATCAACTATAATATTATTTTAGTAATAATAATTAAGTATAATAAAATTTCATTTTATACAGAAGTGAAAACTTCATTTAAAACATTCATATTAGGTTGCAAAGAACTGCGAACCTCCTTAAAATAATATTTAAAGAAAGTGTTCTTGGACTGCCAATTACCTCTTTTTAATATTTCATCAATGCTATATCGATTGCTAGACCAATTATGAGTAGCAACTGCAGCTCGAAAACTACCTGCAGGAGCTGTAATTCCTGCCTCTTTAAACAATGAGCGTACCCAACCTCCAATCACGGTACGCGATGCTGCTTTAACTATACCCCTTGTAGTAATGAAAAGATTGCTTAAGCCTTTGGTTCCACGCCGTTGCTTGGAAACTGCTATATATTTTTTAACCCAAAAAACTATGTCAAATTTTAAGTTACTGTTTTTCCTCCCTGTCTTTAATAACCATCCAGACTGCCTATATGTAGTCGAATCAGTTTTTGAACCAAATTTCGGCCAAAACAATATTTCTTCACCTCTATCTTCAAAGGATTCATCATCAAGCGATAAAAGTGTTAAATCGTGAACTCTTCTACTTGAGGCTAATAAAAGTAAAGCACATGTATGCCTAGCAACTGCAAAGAGATTGCTTTCATCTATGGTATAGGTACTTAAGAATGTCATAAAATCTTCAATTTCCCAAGTTATATATTTTTTAACTGGAGTATGGACAGCAAAGGCGCCTTTCAAAACCTGTCGGACTAGAGGATGAGAAGATAACTCGCTTGCTCTAAGTGGATTCCCAAAATTAGCAATGACTGACTTGTGGAGAGCTACCGTTCTAGGTGCCAATTTCGCCTCATTTCTTAAATAACATAGATACCTGGCCAAGTTTTGTGGACTAGGATTGTCCTTTGGAATATTATTGACTTCAGCCCAACTGCACCATTTGTACCAAACCGGCTTATAACATTTCAATGTAGATTTCCTCCAGGAAGACTCTAACAATGAAATTTCTGCCTCAGACCATCCTTCTACTTGGAGGGACCAGCCCGAACCATCCAAGCCCCCAATCGCAGTTGGTCCACGTGAGGTGGAGGTTGATTTGTCTGTAGGTCGACTAGATTTTCCCGCAGATTCGGAATTAAAAGTGGAGGCCCTTCTGCTCGATGTTGAAGTTCCGATATCCAAAAGGTGTTCTCCCAAATGGGCGCAATCAGAATGTAGTGGCCCTCCGAGATGTGTAAGTGTTGTAATATCCGAGGTATTAACGCTGGTGGAGGAAATATCCACCCCAGCTTGTACTGCCACTTCCTGCTGAACGCGTCTGTGAATTGACTGTTCTTGTCCTCTACTCTCTCGCTCACATAAATGGGTACCACAGCTGACCTTTCCGATGCAAATAGATCTATCTCTGGTGTTCCCAATCTCTGAAATAGTGTGGACAGTACTTCTTTCTTGAGATGCCACTCTGGCAGAGCTTTCTCTCTCGACAATCCGTCTGCTATTCCATTGTACAGGCCTGGAATGTATCGAGCTACCAAATGACATTGTCGCCTTTCGCAAAAATAGAGTATCTTCCGAGTTGCTCGTAACAATTTCAGCGATCTCGTCCCCCCTTGCTTGTTGATATAAGCAACTGTCGTTCGGTTGTCCGATTGGATCATTATTGTCCTTCTCCGTGGCTCGGGCCTTAGTTTTTGAAGAACTTCCAGAACAGCCCAGAGCTCCTTCAAATTTATGTGCCATTTTCGCTGGGCCATCGACCAACGTCCCCATAAATAAACACTGTTCGCAATTGCACCCCAACCTAAGTCTGCTGCATCTGTCGTAATGAAAATTGACGGCGCATCGACGTGAATCGGGGTACATCTGTGAATATTCTCCGCCCACCATTTCAGCTCCACTTGTGCTGCAACTGACAGTGAGAACTTTCGATGGGGTTTTTGCGCAGGCAAATGCTTCAGAGCTCGCTGTAGATCGCGAGAATAAAGTCTCCCTAAAGGTACTGTTAGAGAAGCGAAATTTAGCCTGCCTAAAACTACTTTCGCTTCCCGCCAGCTCCATCGCTTCTTTTGAAGTAGTTTTAGTATGCCATTCTTTATTAGAGTCACTTTTATATCCGACAAGCTTTTCGTATTTTCTTTCGTATCCCAGGTAATTCCCAGGTATTCTAGTCTGGTTGTAGCTGCTGTGGATGATTTCACCTGATTCACCTGCCACCCTAGTGTTCCTAGGTAATCCTTTGCAAAAAGCACCTGATCCTCCAGGGTCAAGGGATCCTCGTGTGAGATCAGAAAGTCGTCTAAATATACCAAAACCCTTAATTTTTTCTGTCTCAATTGATGTGCGACCCAGTTCGTCACCTTTGCAAATGCTGATGGCGCGCTCGCCAACCCGAAAGGAAGACATGACATTTCGTACACCATTCCTCGGTATGCCAGCCTTTTGGATTGAAGATAGGACGATTTTCTCCATTCGATTTCTTCCTTAAAAACAGGCCTGAAAGAAACCCGCTCTGATGATAATTTTTTTGAATCGCATTGGCTTCCAAAAGTTTGTTTATTTCTATGGACATCTCTGGAGAATACCGCGTTTGAAACCTTGCGATATTTATATTCGTAAACTTTGTTATAGGAGGAACCGTATGAAATGGAATTCTGTATCCGCTTATAATCCTCAAAATGCTTTCGGGTGCCCTCTCCCAATTGGATTTGTATTGTGCAAGGCACCCTGCTCGAAAGGAGTCATTTGCGACTGGGCCACCCCCCCTCTTTTTTCCCAAATTGGGAATTGAGGGCTGAAAACTTTTTGGAGCGACGCTCTCCTTCGACGCGCTCTGTGGCTTCCTTACCTCTAAAACGGATGTCAAACTTTTTCGAAGGTCGTAAATCCTTGCTGCGATTTTGCAAGAACCTTCGAATCTTGTTGTTGGAATTTGCTGCGGAACGTCTAACAGGTGTATTTTGTTTTCTCCTATCCGGAAAAAAATTATATATTCCACCCTGCTCCTTCACAGCCTCGGTAAAAGCCATTTCTTCGAATAGATGAGTCTCAGAAGGTGGTATGTCATGCAAAATTCTCTTCAGAGCTTTATTTTTCGGTTTGTAAACCTCTCTTCGATTCTGAATGACTTCGGCGCGACGCCCACAAACATATTGTAAAAGAGAATCGGACACTTTTTTAAATTTTGAATCGGCCGTTATAAATTCACTACCAACCTTCCTTTGAATTTCAACTGGAAGACTATCAAGTAATGTTTGAAAAGCTATTCTTTGTTGAATAAGACCATGCGTGATAGCTCCCAAAGTATGGTCGAATCTCTCTAAAATAGTATTTGACTTCCATTCGGGAGTAATACCCGCCAACAAATTATTCGGTTTTAGTGCGCTAAAAGCCGGGGTAGCCAAAAACAGTTTTTGTGTCTCAGCGTATCTAATATTCCGCCAGTCTATGTCACGAAATTTTTGACAATTTATACCGTGTTTTAAAGCTATTGGATCGGCTTTGCCGATTTTTGGATCCTGACCAGTAGTACATGGAGTAAAATCAAATTTCGGGCCTGCCTCAGAATCCTCAACATTTTGAAGTTCCGCCAATTGCCGTTGAGCATTAGAAATTGTTTCGCGTAACAACGCTTCTTTGGCAGACCCCATATGATGCGTTTCCTCATCACACTCTGTACTATCTGGGATAGATTCAAAGGATCTATCCATATCAACTTCATTGGCCGATTCAGGCTCAACAGACTTTTGTTGCAGCAGCAACTTAACATTATTACTCTGTTCAACCTGCATATCCATCATCTTGTTAAATAACGCCATTTGTTGATTTAGAACTGATACTAAAAGGTGATCGCTACCACCTTGAACTGGGGCTGAACCCACGGAACTATTTTCTAAGTCCCTACCTAGCTCACTGGAGGCTTCTGTACGTTTTTTAAAAGTATGTTTAAGCTTTGCGACAGTATCCATAAAAATATTGTATGACGGAGCATGAATTTTTTCCATCAAATTATGAGGAGAATAAAGCAGAGCCCTGCCAAGAGGTCATTTTAATAACTTAGCTCTTATAAGCCTATAACTGCGCTCAGATAATGATGAGGCTGATGGATTAAACGCTCGGGCCAAGTCCACTGTTGGTATAGCAAATCGTAGCTTTGTTTCGATTGCAGCCGGCACTTGATCACCAAATAATTCTTCAAACGTATAGTTATACACCTCCCAGTCCCGCCAGCCATGCGGAAAGCAAGAATCAATAGAAGCAATAATAGCCTTAAATGCTGCTGCAGCTTCATTGCTTGAATGTATTTCAGACGCAAGCTCGCCCAGAGTTGTTAGTGCTGGCATTTCTGGAACCAAAACATGACCAAGACTGAGAGTAACCCCATTCGTTCCAGCCTCAATTATTCCAAAGATATATTCAAAGTAGGCGACGTGTCGCTTCATGATATTTGACATTTTACGAGACGTCTTCATTGAGACGACGCTACTTAAAAATCGAGACGACACGACACAATGTCATTGTCGTCTTATTTGAGACTTGTCGAAAAAAAAAAAAAAACATACGAGAAGTATGTTTCGACTCATCGCTGGGCCAGAAGGCGCCGAGCGGCAAGAAATTGTCACTGAGCTCAGAGCGTCAAGCGATTCAGAGTTATTTACCTGACTGATAAAAATCCGATATCATGAATTTTCACCACACGTGTTGATAGTCCGAATATTGAAAGCGTACTGAATCAAATGGCCGCCGCGCGCTGCCCGTCAAATGCGAGAAAGAGAAAACTATGACAAGAAACACTGGTTGAGAGAACGAGATAGTAGATATTGAAGACGAATATTGGAAGAGTAATCTCATTGTGGTTCAAGCGAAGGCTCGAACACCTAAATAGAAATATAATATTCTAAAGCGCTGCAAGGGATGAGAACACGTTTCATTTGAGATGTCTTCATATTTGTGTTTACTTCAGCGAACAGACTTTATGACATATGAAACATTATAAATGTTTTGAACGAGTTATATAACATTTTAATAATCAACGGGTACTCACGATATGCGGTTTTTGAATTCTTTTATATAAAAGTTATATAAAAGTTTTGTCATCATTGAAGTGATTTGTAAAATCTAAAATTCATGAATAGAAGTACACTCAGTACTCCTATTCATGAATTTTAGATTCGTTAGAACGAACGTCTGAATTTAAGTAGCATATCCAATTTAATAACAATTTTGACACTAGTTATGTTGGTGGCGGCCGGAGGTCGCAGAGGAACGCAAAACCATACTTAATATTTAATTTAAACTAAAAATTACAACTACATTTTAACTTAGAACTAAAGGGGTGAGACCGAGTCGATGTGAGATCTCGGAATGCCGTGGATTCTCACGATATGTGGGAACGTCCTAGGTGCTGGGTCAGCTCTTTGGGTTGCTGCTGGGACGCGATACACTAGGGCTGTGCATCAACGTTAGGGTCATGTAACACACTTATAGCCCTACACTAGGACATTCGTATAGATACGTAGATTAAAGATATTTTACATTTTAGAGATTTACATTTTAGAGATACATTTTAGAGATTTACATTATAGATACGTACATAGACTTCAAAATTCGGTGCGTAAGGATACAGTTAGTGTATTGTGTCGTGATTTGGAACCTACAAAAAAAGAAAAACGAACTAGACGTAGGATAAATAGGTTAATCTATCACTAGTGCTTGTAAACGGTTTCTCCCTGTCACCGCAGTTTCGCCGTGACAACGATCCATGCAACTGGGTCGAAATATAGGCAAGAAGAATTCGAAAAAGATCAATCAATTAAAGTGAGTACCCGTTAAGTATTAAAATGTGTCAATTCTGGGATAATATTAGTCTAAAATCATATAAATACGCTGGGAATCGAATCCGGAATTCTTGGTCAATCAAACGGGTGTGATATAAGCTCCGTCATGCGTCTCATCAAAATTTATAAATCACGCACATTATAATACGACTAGCTCTTACCCGCGGCTTCGCCCGGACGGTCTAAGGGAATTAACATTAGCAAGTGATAGCGTGATTCAGAACTTGCAAATGAAGTTTACTAACGCCATCTAATAACAACGTCTGGAACTACTGAATATGTATCAACTAACAAAACATCGATATTGAGAAGAGAGCGCGGTAAAAAGTAACCTACGTCACTCTCCGCCCTCCTAACTATCTCCCAGCATATAAACCATATCATATAATAGGTATGTGGCGACGTCAAAGAGGACGAACAAACACACTTTCACATTTATAATATTAGTATGGATTAGTCTCCTAATCCAGTCCACAGGGTTACTGGATTTCCAATTTCTACCGTCTCATTTTAATCCCAAAACTAACACGGTCCTACGGTCAACAACATAATCCTTTCCATACAAAATTAGGGGCGTCGTGCCTCTATTAATAACAAGCAAAGCTTGGATTACAAGTGATTATGTCCAGAAGGCTTACAACGACGGATTAGAGCGTGTACCGCAGCTTATCGTCCGATGTGATGGCGCAATGTATAGTGCACAATGTGATATATTAAGGTGTCAAATGCTATTACTATTTCAGGATTACTCTGGTCTACTTATAGGGTTGCCACCATTTTGAGAGAGTAAAGTATATTATTGACTATAATAGATAGAGAGAAAAAGTACGTAGAATGGATAAAGTGAAATTTATTTTATTCCCTATTTTTTTTTTGGTTCGACAATTTTTTTTAAGATGGCGTGTGGTGTCGTTTCAAAAAAAAAGATCTTTGACGCTTGTGTCACTTCAATTTGACGAGCGAAAATGGTCATCAAATCGGAATATTCTATTATTCCCTAAATAAGGTGGTTGTGCGAAATAAAGCATTTTCCAATACAATGTTACTTTTTAAATTATGCAGTATAGATTCAACCAATGTTGTTATTTAAACATTTTTGTCTTCAAACGTCACAATGTTCAATATTCACAAACGCGACTGCGAATATGAAAAAATACTACTATTTGTTACATCATTAGTAAAGATACCCCAAAATTAAGTACAATACTTATAATAAAGTAAAATTGGCAACCCTATCTACTATGCTGATTAATTGTCGGTCGCTCAGAAGTGTAAACGTTACAGATACCGAGCAATAGTATTTTCCGCTGCTGTTATAAATTAGAAAAGGATGTGACGGCATTACCTCTAAAATCTAAGCACGAATTCTACCTCTTGCAAAGCTAACTTAACCATTTATTTGTTCCGTGGGGAACTCTTCAGGATTCCTTTTGGTTGCTGGGTCAGCTGAGAAGATATGCTGGGTTCCTGCTGCCTATAACCCCTAGGTGTACTTCTAGACACCCTTTGTCGGGATCACGGCTATAGTAATAGGACCCGTCCGAGGTCATAAAGGCAACTTACAAACTGGCAAAACTTTTTTTAAGTGGGTAATTGCCGGCTAAACCCCCACTGTGTTTTCACCTCGCACCGTACGGCAGGAAAACGGGCGCGCTTTCTAATTCATCCGCGAACCCGCCGGTGTCTGGTCGCTTCCCACAGCTCCCGTCCAACAGGAAGGCGCGCCAGAAGACACAAAGGCGCGCCTTGCCTCCAAGGCTCCCTCCGCAGGGCGACGGACCAACCCCGAGACCGCCACCCAAACCTGACAAAATCTAACCTAACTAAACCTCGGGCAGATTGCATTCTTATTTGCTCTTTCTACTACACGGAAACTACATAGAAATTACAATTTCATAAAAAGACGATAAGACCGAGGTAAACAGAAATTTGACTTTCAATAAAATGGAAATTACGTTAAGCAAGTAGTGAATTGAATTGTCTTCATCCTCCATACTTTGATTTCCATCTTTCGTTTTGCTTTCATTAAACAAGTGCATTTCTTTATTCAGTTTTAATTATTTTCAGTCTTTTCGATCGCTTTGCTGGATTTGAATATCGCATTTTAAATAACAGAAACAATAAATCTGCATCTGTTTTTAAATAACTACTTCGTCATCAACCCATTATTCTCCCACTGCTGGGCACGGGTCTTCTCTCAGAATGAGGGAGATATAGGCCGTAGTCCACCGCGCTAGCCAAGTGCGAATTGGTGGACTTCACACACCTCCAAAAACTTTTTTTAAAGAACTCTCGGGTGTGTAGGTTTCCTAACGACGTTTTCCATCACCGAAAAACAGTGATAATTAATTTATAATATGCGCATAATTTTAGAAAAATCTGTGACGCGTGCCTGGGTTTGAACCTCGGACCTTCCGATCGAGAGAGCAAGTTTCAACTATTAGGCTATCACTGCTCTACGACTGCAACTAACTATTTTCTTTTATCGTAACACATCACATCTAAGATTTTTTAAAGGATTGCAATAGCAAACAAGTATGCAGTCTTTTTGATGATAAGTGACTCCCTTAGACATCTGTGAGAATCTTTAAAATAGGGGTACTATTTAAAGTCATTCACAGGTGCGTTGCTACTCCCGACAGCTAATCTTAGTCCTCGGGAGTAACAACGCACCATGCATCTACAAGACTCTGGTCTGCTAAATCAAAAAGTAACCCGAATTCCCTTCCACCGAAATGCAAGAACTGATTTGCGAAAAGTAAGTGCTAGTGAATAACAATGGTTACTGTTTCTTATCTACATTAGTTTGCGGTAAAGATATTATTTCTTATAAGCACAAAAGCAACATTGTTTGGACAACAAGTTACATTAGGTTTGGACTAATTTGTCAGGCCTTAAATTGGTATTCGTGACATTTCTTTTAAATCATGAAAAAAATAACGGTAAATTTTCGTTGGTTAACGAGGCGTCAATATTTTTTACAAAATCCGACAAAAGACGAACAGCCTGGGGCTTTATTTTTCCTTTACCATCAAAATAAATGATAAATTTGTTTTCAATGTCTCTGCATTCGAATTCCTATAAAATTGTTATAAGATTATCGTTTTTCATAACATTTCCATCGTTACCTTTTATCCGTATTCAAATTGTGATCTGTCATCCAAATTCCGTTTCCAGGGATATTACGATTCCGGCTGAAGTCCTGTGTCCAATTAAAAAGTTTCCATGGTCCCGTCGTCACACCAGCTTAGCGAGTGTCATCCACAAGAATTAATTTCTCCGTACTCGAAATGTGCTAGACAACTTTTTGAAAATTGGGTTCTTTCGCAATTGTACAGTTGTTTATTGATTGGTTATTTGTTTACATAGTTTGTTGTCATTATTTTTAAATCGTGCATTATTATTCAATGAGTAATATGTATAGAATGAGTAATATGGTACTACATAATAATTACAATCTAGCCTTATATAAGGCTAATGAGCAATTCTAATCTAACTTAAACTGCTAAATAATTGTTTATTGATGGAGGCGTCCATTGACACTGCACTTCTTTGTTCTAACATAAAGGGGTAGACACATTGTTCTTGTGTTCTAAGATTTAATTTAATTGGTTTCATTTGCATTATCTACTATATAAAATTCTCGTGTCACAGTTTTTGTTGCCATACTCCTCCGAAACGGCTTGACCGATTTTGATGAAATTTTTTGTGTTCCGGTATCAATGAGAATCGGCCAACATCTATTTTTCATACCCCTTAAGGGTTGTCCACCCTTATTTTTTTATATGGCAAAACAACGTTTGTCGAGTCAGCTAGTTAAAAATATAAAATGAATCGTTAATATCAATTTGAACTTGAAGATGATCTATCAAACGGTAGATTTTTTCTCTTAATTAAAAATGTTTGAAAGTTTGAAAATATATTTTACTTACGCTTTGCATTTTTGATTGTTCTTTTATCTGACTGAAGTAGAAAACGAGCATGCAGCCCACCTGATGGTAAGTGGTCACTGCCACCCATTTACATTTATAATCAACTACATACAGAAAATGAGTTCCATCCAAAGTTGCGATGCGTTGCTACTCTCGAGGACTATGATGGTCGCCTCATATAAAAGTGTGCCGGCAACCACACCCTTGTTTCCTTGGGTACACACAAAGATGAATACACTAACATCCGGACCCAGAATAAGAATCTGAAATCATTATCTGGATTTGTCTTGTCGGGAATCAAATCCGGAACTCACTGCGTGTCAGACCGGTATGGTAACCACTTCGCCACACGTATCGTTAATTAACAGTCACTTAATCACAACAATCACAAAATAAAAAAAAAAATCGCAAGAAAATGCAGTATATTTCCTACATTAGTTTCTTTAACTTCATTTATGAGATGAGTTGTTTTATTCTAAGCCATGTGGCGTCTTCAGTGTTTGTCGCTGTTCTCATCAATACACCGCATCTTATTTGGCGCGACGTCGTTAAATGAGGACGTTATTTTTAACGGTTAATATATTCAAGGCTTGAGGTTAACGCGCTCCCTCGCCTCTCATCAATATTAACAATATTACCATTCGGGAGTTTTTCTTTGTGAATTTTATTTTGATAATGATGTAACATTGGTACGTTGGAAGATTTTTTCGAAGTGTTTAGTCATTGTTGAAGCTTTTGTAACTTTAATGTGTAAAGGATATGACGTGCGATGTTTGAATTTCTTTTTGCCGATTTTCGACCCAGTTTTACTGATCGTGGTCACGGTCAAACTTTCAAAACTCGAAATATCGGCAGAAGAAATTAAAAAACCGCATATCGCGAGTCCCGTCAACCCATTATTGTCCCACTGTTGGGCACGGGTCTTCCCTCAGAATGAGTGAGATTAGGCCGTAGTCCACCGCGTTGGCCAAGTGTGAATTGGTGGACTTCACACTACTCCGAAAACTTTTTTTTAAAGAACTCTCGGGTATGTAAACTCTCTGTTCCTCACAATGTTTTCCTTCACCGAAAAGCATTGATAATTAATTTTTAACACGCATATAATTTTAAAAAAGGTTAGTGATGCGTGCCTGGGTTTGAACTTCAGACCTCCCGATCGAAAGGGCAAGTTTCAAGCATTAGGCTATAGCTCTAGTGCAAGCTATAGCTCTAGCTCAAGCATAGTGCTCTCACCTTACTTAGTTATATTTGGAGTACATATTAAAATGAATAAATTCCGCGATAATAGTAGTATAAGATCATCTATTGTAACTTCATCGGATTTTGGTGGCGAATTTGACATGCCAGGACTAGGAGACTATGAGCTGAGATCAGTTACTGTCCACAGTACCACCTGATTGTATTCGCAAGGTGATAAAACGATGACGAGGGTTTGTACTGCACTTATTCCTAGCGTTAAGCAGATCGTGCGTTTCGATGGAAGGGTGTGGTTGCCGGCACACTTTTATATGAGAACATCATCTTAATCCTCGGGAGTAGCGACGCATCTGCGACTGGCTTCATATTGATCTTGTAGTGAGCGACATTGTATGTCATACGACGTAATATTGCAATCGACTTTACTTTGTATCGGGAGTGCAGTAACAAAGGAGACATCGTTTAAACAACATGAGGTCTTATTTAATTCGAACCTAACACCAAATTACATGGCGACCATGAACAGTGCTTGTTCTACGCAGTGATGGGCAAAAAGCAATTGAATTAACAATTACAAGTTACAGTTACTTTGTAATTAGTATTCAAAATAATTTGTAACAGGTTACTTATGTAACTAATTACAATAAGTACTTACTGTAACTAATTAACAATAATTTAATTACAAGTTAATCTAATTACATTATAACAGATTACATAAGTAATTTGTTGCAAAGTTATTTAATATTTAAATCAGTATTAGACTGGAACGTTTGCACTTAAATTCGTACTTGCCGAAGTTGCAGACCGTGCTTGCCGAAGTTGCAGACCTGCTTTACCTACAATCCTACTTATATTTTTATTTTATTTAATATTTAAAAAAAAAAATAAAAAATGTTATATATGTTCATTTGTAAAAAAAACATGTGTATCAGATGTTTTGTTGAAATATTAAATACATCTTGTTTTGATTATCATTGTAAACAAAAAACATTACAGATAGAATAAATAAATATATTTCATATGCAAAGTTAAGGTTACAATTAAACAGATTACTAGGTAATTAGGTTATGTTGTAATTAAATTATTTTGTAATTAAATATATTGTAATCAGTTACATTGCACGTTGGTAGTAACTCAATTACAATTTAATTGATTATTGTGGAATTCAATTACATTTAATTAATTACTTTGTAATTTCATTATTAATTAGATTACTTAAGTAACTAGTTATGCCCATCTCTGGTTCTACGGAGGTGCTTACAGATGTCCATAAGCAGCAGTGACCAGTTAACAATAGGTGGATGCACGATTATTACTTCGATCTTTAAAAGATGAGAAACTTCTTATAGATGAAAGGTTCTAACTGAATATATTAGTCATAGATGTTTTACTCCTTTCGAAGACTAAGATGGTTTGCTGTTTTCTGAGTTCGGTATTACGTTGATTTCTAGTAATACTACTGACTATTAAAAATTGAAAAGAATATATAATAATTTCTATATGTTATTGAAAAATAACAAAACTAAGCTCAGAAATGGTGGAATAGATTAGACATTAGAAACAAAATATTCAGGGAACCTATAAATTGAAAAACCTTTTAGGGCAGCGCGTAGGCGTGTAATACAACTTTGTTTAATTCATTTCTTATACTCCTGCCCTAATCTTTAGGGGATGAAGACGTAATATTTTTAAGGCTCCTATAATGTATTCATGGGCTGAGGTTGAACTCGGCTCCACCTCTCGTCAATAATAAACCGCTGGTACAACCATCCGCGAGCAAGCGTTAAGCGATGATAGCGATACACGGTGAAATGAAATGTATTTTGCATAGGCCTACGGAGGCACTTACATATATATTTTTGTTACACTACCACCGGATCGGAACACGACCTCCACGACACGACACTGAGAAGATCCAGCAAGAAACTCAGTGGGTTTGTCTTTTTTCTTTTTAAATCTTTTTTTATTGCCATATTGTTTTTACATTGGTAATAAAAGTTAGCTCCAGTTTTATGTTTATGTTATTTTAACGTTCTTGATATTACATAATTATAGTGGTCTTCTACTCACAAATACCATCTACCTCGAATAATTTAGAATTTTAGGCAACATAATAAAGGAAATCATTTTTAACTTTTATCCCGTAAAATAATCAAACATTTTTGGTTTTTGGTTTACCTATTCAACCGCATCTACGTTTGCAAGTATGACTAAAACTACAAAAATTAAAATACGTTAAAAATTTAGTGATATGGATTTTTTTATTCGCGGTTGCAACTCACATTTGGCAAATGTTTTAAAGTTTAAATTTTAAACCATCGCGTATTATTCGCTAATGATCAGACATTAGGCTTATAAGATGGCGCGGGTGAGCTCGTTATCTTTAAAATTGCTCATCTTCACCCCACGGATTTGATGACTTCAATTGTTTCGGTTTGATGGCAAACATTATCTTTTGAAGCTTTAATGGTTTTTATTAAAAGACAGCATCTATAAGTGTCCGCTAGTAAGAACATGTCTGAGACGAGTGTTAAGTCAGTAACATCGAATATATATTTGCATAGAGAACATATATCTAAATTAGCAAAGACAAAACATATATTTTCTTTATATTCTATTTTGCTAACGCGCCGCTCGACCGAGCTACTCGTCGAATTGGGACACACAGAAAATCAGTGGCCGTGGTTCGCTGCGGCGAGGCTGAGTGTGGACCCTTTTGTTAATTTTACTACAGCAATGGTCTGATGTAAAAGTAATGTATGCTGTTATTTATGCCACATTATGTTGTAGTATTTTTTTTACAAATAAATATTTCTTTCTTTCTTTCTTTCTTTCTTTCTTTCTTTCTTTCTTTCTTTCTTTCTTTCTTTCTTTCTTTCTTTCTTTCTTTCTTTCTTTCTTTCTTTCTTTCTTTCTTTCGTCTTTCGTGGTTATTAGTATATTTGTAGTTTACATTAGCAATCCGATTTTGTTATGATAGTTTCCAAAAAAATGTAGATTTTAAAAGATAGATGATCGAATTATGACCACGATGCTTCTATTTGTATTCATAAAGGCATGTGAAGTTTAAAATCAAAACAAATCCATAATCAATTGTATAGTTAATGCCATATAGAAAGCGTATAATGTACTATTCACCGGCTTGCACTTGGCCAGAGCGGTGGGCTATGACCTAAACCCCTCACTCTAAGAGGAACAAGTGCCCAGCAGTGGAACAGTAATGGGTTGACGACGACGACATAAAAAATATCGTTCTGGAATATATTTGATCGCAGATCGCCCGCGATACAGCACTTAATAAGTTGGGAGCGCTACCAATAATTTAGACTATGACTTGAATAATAATTTTCCTTGTACCCGGCTCAATGATTATATTTTGAAATTGACCGCATATTGATACCAGTTACATGATATTCGTTTTTTATTTGATTAAGTTGGAGATTGCGGTGATTTTTACGACGCAGAAGGTCTGGATTTTTATTAAGATTACAGTTTTTTATTTATTAAGATTTTTTATGGTTTTATTTTGTAACTAGCTGAACCTCGCAGCTTCGCCCGCGTTAAAAAAATGGATGTATCGATTGTCCCGTGGGAATAAGAAACACACAGTAAAAGTAGCCTATATGTTAATCCAGAGTGTCAGCTAACTCCCTATCAAATTTTATAAAAATCGCTTCAGCCGTTTAGACGTAAACAAGTAACAAACATACACACTCACAATTTTTCACCTTTATAATATAAGTATTAAAATTGGTAACGTATTTCTAGTTTATCTACTACATATGTACTATAGAGAAAGTAAACGGCAAAGGCCACTTGGTACGTGGTACGTGGTCACTGCTACAAATTGACGTTTGTTAGAAATTTCATTTTCAACGTGACCAAGTAGTTCGACCGAGGCGGTACCACCGCCACACTTAGGCACCACATGACACAACTATCTTAGTCCACGGAAGTGGCTGTTCTACCTGGAGGACTTCAGATAGAACCCATATTTTATGTGTAAATAACAGATTTCTACAGACGACAGTGACCGCTTACCATCAGATGACTGCGTGTTTGCTACTTCACTTTTATATATTCCTGTGGGATAAGATGATCAAGTCATGTAAAAGTAATCCATATTTTACTTAACAAGGCAAAACACTTCCTAACATTATTACGTTTATAACATAAAATATGTATCAGCGCGGTCCAACGCCGAGTGTGCTCTTAATTACTCTGATTTACAATTAACAATAAATTCAGCCGCAGCATGACGTATGGCCTGTAATTATAACAACAATACTTTCCAAACAACTGCCTTTCGCTAAAAGTTAATTATACAAAATTAAATTGTGTTCCGGCAACGATGTAGCTGTTGTGCTACTGTACTGGTTTTGTCTGGCATATAGGTGTTTGTCGTCAACCCATTATTGTCCCACTGATGAGCGCAGGTCTTCTCTCAAAATGAGATAGTTTTAGGGCATGGTCTACCGTGCTGGCCAAATGCGAATTGGTAGACGGAGGTGTCTACCAATTCACGGTTCACACCTCCGAGAACATTTTTTTTAAGATCTTCTGTGTGTACGCTTCCTGACGATGTTTTCCTTTACCGTAAAACAGCGATAATTAATTTTTAATTAGTACACAATTTTTGAAAAATCAGTGGTGCCTGAGATTTGAACCTCGGATTCTCGATCGAGATGACAAGTTTCAACCATTAGGCTATCACTGCTCATAGGGATTTTTTATAACATTGAAGTAGCAAACGAGCATGCAGTCCGCTTGATGGTAGTAAACACGGCTCATGGTCATCTGCAAGAACCTTCACCCAAAACAAAGCTTATATTTGAACCTACTCGTGAGCTACTTATTCTATCACGTTACAAACAAAAGGAGAGACACTAAATACTTGTCTAAGAGTCCCTGATTTTTTCCATCTGGTGGTCCGTCTACTATATCAAGAGGTTTATTTATTAAAAGATAACAATAAAGATGAACAAAATTAAATTGAAAATCTTCTTTTAATGAGGTATTTACAATCCTATTAGACAACACTCTAAGAACAAGTGTACTCTCGTCCTTACGATTCCATCATTAAATATTAAAAGATTCGAAGGTTACAATATAACGAGAATCAAATAATACTTCAGAAGTAAAACGTACTCGCTAGTCGTAACAGAGCAGCGGACTATAATTTTGAATAAGACGATGCCATGTATTTATTTGCTCATCTATTTTTATGGAACATACTTTTTTCACGGAGTAGCAAAAATAAAGGTTATGAATACATTTATGTATGCATGTATTTTCACTTGTTTTCATGTAACTTATTAACTACTTGACGATCCGTGTGCCCGAGCGGTTACCATACCGCCCTGACACGCAGTGGGTCCCGGGTTTGATTTCCGGCCAGACAGGTATCTGAATGATAAGTTTAGATTCTTGTTTTGGGTCTGGGTGTTTGTGTATTTGTCTTTGTGTGTATCCATGGCACCCACGGAGTAAACCCTACTGGGACTATGAGTGTAGAAAGCGTTACTTATAAACATTCTGGCGTGTGAATATCCTGTTAACGCACTAGATCAGGAACCTTAAAACCATTTTGAGCAAATTTTTTTTTCCAAATGAACTTGTACCACAGATCACCATAGCCAAAATAGGTAAGATAATCATTTATTCGATCTGCTTACACACATTTAGTTATTATACAAGAGTACAATATAACAAAAAAGAAAAAAAAAACAGAAAAGAGGGTGCAAAGCATCACGAAAGGGACACTGCTCAGCATTATGTATCCAACCGGTAAATACATCCTATCTTATGTTTTCTATTGACACAAAAAGCTTTTCTAACCTTATTTGTTACTCTTAATTTTTTCGATTGTCGGTTTCCAAGGAAGGATATATTATCCTTTATATATATTATTGATCCTTTTAAGAATGCCTGATCTAGATCATCCGTAGATTAGAGGCTTTGTCACCTTTAATTCAATATAGCGCCCTCCATAAATATAAACATTTCTTTGAGAAATAATAATAAAATCTAGGACACGAATATCCTCTCATAGTCATGTCCAGAGGACAGCTGTGGTCGTATACAAGAATGTATATTTGTCTTAAAATTGGCACACATAGTTTATGATCTGGATTAACACATAATATGATAAACGTTCGTAAGATAAACGTTTTAAGGTGGTAGAACCAGTGTAAGTCGGGGAAGTACCACCGCCGCAACTATTTCTGGCGTGAAACATTTCTTGCGTTTCGATAGCAGGGTGGTTGCCGGCATACTTTCACATGTGGCGACCATCATAGTCCTCGGGAGTAGCAACGCATCTGTGATTGACTTCAGATGGAACCCATATTCTGTATGAAGTTGATTACAGATGTGCATGGGCGGCAGTGACCACTTACCAACAGGTGGACTGCATGCTCGTTTGCTACAACAGTCAGGTAAAAAAAACGTGATCAAAGCTAAAGCATGGTGGAGCCGCGAGAATAAGCTACTTAAACTATACTTAAGAAGAGACATTTAATATGCTTTATTATATATATTAGTAGTTATATAAGGTGTCCAATAAAAATGTTCAAACGTGTATGTCAATAAGATATATTTTTCCTTTGAAGTGAAACCTTTGTAGGCGCCAAATTGAAGCCTTGTTAAAAGTTGCGATCCTATACTATTATTGAGGTATCTGTACATCTGTACAACTTAATGTAAAGAGCCGTAAAGGGATGAATAGTTAAAGAAAGTTCGTTAGTTCACTATTGATTGGTTCCTCACGTCAATTGATTCTCCATTATCTTCATATTTAAAACAAACGATAATCGATTTTTGTCACGCACATTAGTTTCAGGAATCCTGACTGTAGTTTACTGGACTGTAATTGTTAGTGTTAAGGAACTATTAGTCCTGGTGCCTATGTCAACCTTTCTCCACCTTAACTCTTGCCGGAGGGTGAAGATCTATCCACACCAACTGGTCTTGTAGCAGTCCAGTGTGATTTGGATTGCACATACTGCCAAGATCCTTCAAGGTGTACTTCTACCTCTTAATTTACTTCTTCTTAAAGTATTCTTGAAAAGCTACGAAATCGTGCTCGTTAGAAATAAGCAAACACATCTGTTCTTCAAAGTCAGGATTAGATTGTTGACTCCTCTGGTATTGCAAAGGTCCTTATGTGATAATGGCTACTTTCCATTAAGTAATCCATCTACTGTACTAAGTATAAAAAGACAGAAATTTGCCGTGGATTCAAACCCTGGATATTCACAAAAAGATTAAGATATATTCCAAGAGGAAGACAAAAAGACAAATAGATATCCGAAAATTTTAGATTTTATTTTCGATATAGACAAAGTCGCGAGCAAAACTCAAATTTCTGACTCTTTACATAACATTGAGAGCCTTTGACGTATTTCTCGAGAATATTTACTTTTGAAGCATCATTCGATTCCTTTGGAGATGTGCTTTGGAATATTTTAGGAACATTTAATATTTTTTATTGACATTTATGTCATTTATGTTTAAATAATAAGTAACATGTAATGAATCGGTAGTCTACAGTTTAAAGGGTGTGTGTGATACTTATGAAGAGCATTCCAGTTTGTTTGATATTTCCGTGATAAAAAATATATTATTAAATATGCTGTGAAGTCTTGTCGTTATATGAAAGCTTTTCCGTGATCTTCCGAGAGATTCCGTGAGATTCCGAGTGAGAATTTAGGACCTGTTTTTATTGGAAATTGCAAATTTATATTTCTTCTCCTCTTCCTCGTATTCTTCTATCGAAGACGACAATTAATTTGTTTCAGTAAATCCTAAGCTGAATTTAGACTCTTTTATATGAAAATTCCGGCCTCATTATGGACGTAAGACCAAGAAACAAAAAAAAAGGTTTTTAAAACATGGACAAGCAAACATTAATTGTATTAATATATATTTTCGCCCTTGAATAATAATCTAATTACCTACGGTAACATTGTCAGAAAGTTTTGTTGAGAATATAGTTAGAAAATTTCTTGAACATTATTTTAATGAACTAATAAGTATGCTAAAGTTTCCCAAACACAATTTTCTGTGACGAGATCTTGTTTTACGTGAGACGTTAATGAAATGAAATAATTTATTTCATCACGTCATAGTTAAAATTAATTAATTTCTTGCTTTATATGAATTACAAATATTGACATTGTAAATGTGCTATTTTCAGAGAATAGCATAGTTATTAGCTCCTCCAAACAAATATAAAAAATCTTACTTAATAATACGTGGGCATTTAAATGAAAATGTTTGAATGCTCACATGTTTAGACAAAAGGAGCACAGGTCCGACCGACCTCTTCAGGTCAGCGGGAAACCGTTGGATTCAGAAAGCACAGGACCGGTTGGAGTGGCGTCATTTAGGGGGGGGGGGGCTATGTCCAGCAGTGGACCTCAAAGGGCTGATGGATGGATGATGTAACAATAATTTGACTTTTGTCCATTTCTTGTACGGCTTACATTTATCTCGCATGAAGAACCATTGCATTTTCTGTTTTTAATATTCAAGAATTGAAATAACTGGTCTAACTGTATCATTTGCATTTTTATGATAGATATACAGTCCATTTTAACACAACTAACGGACTTATAAAATAATTTAAGCAGATTGTTATTTTAATTTACATTGAGAGACAGTTTTTTTAGCTTCTACTTGGAAACCATATACTGAATGTAATCAACATCTAGTAGGTGTTGTAGGAGTGGGTTGTATATAAAATAAAAATATATTTTTTATTTAGAATCTTACATTATTTAACACTCCCTATAAGTATGATTGGATTCTACTATCGTTTTTAAAAAAATGCTTGCTACCACTATTCTCAGAACGATGTTTTATCATAGCAGTATTGATATAATTTTGGAAGTTAACCATTTATATTTTATGCATCATGTATATATCATACAATTTACATACCCTGCTTTTTATATTCGGAGTAAAATCTTAAATTAACTGTTTTGTTAACTACAAGTGATTAAAGTCTTTCGCAGTGGCGGATTTACCAGCAGGCTGAGTAGGCTGGAGCCTAGGGCGGCAAATTTTAAGGGGCGGCAAATTTAGTTCATAAATTTTTTATTTCGGTTTACAAATTAAAAAAAAATATTATACACACATAATACGAATTTCGAAAATTGGAGAGAAATTAAAATATTTAACAAAAATCGAAATATTCTCATATCCAGTGCTAATTTATAAATATTTCAACATCTCTGCATGAACAATTCCTAAACGCTTTACTAATTATACATTACTGATTATGAACTTTTAGAATATCGCAATAGCGATTCGATATTATAATCGAAATTTAGTAATTTTTACATATATTCACTGATAACTGCTATACTTTTTTCTCCGTGTACCTAATAATTATGAGATCTGCTTACCCAATTCAATCTTGATATAATATCGATGGTCTAACCATGATTGCTGCAGCAAGTTTGCAACTTGTCAAATTCAATTTCAGAAAGTAATTTCTTTATGCGTAAAAAATACTGACTAAAATTGACTAATTTTTATTAAATAAAAAACTAGTTCAATATCTTATAGAGATCATATTAATCGAATAACTGATAGTTGAACGACTGTGACTTGACAATAAAAAAATTCCTTCCACAAAATATGAAGTGAGACAATTTGCTCATTAGAAAGTTGATACATTTTATCAGTTAATTATTTTATTTGTAGTAAGAAAAAGTTTTGAAAATCCAAATGAGCAGGCCACGATCATCCAAAATCCATACGATATGGCATTAAAATTACTTCCTTTTAATTAAAAAAATAATTAATCATAACCGAAAAAATAATTTTTATAAGCTCAGCGATTATTTTTCTTTCTGATAAGTTGCTTTTTAAATAATATTCATGTACATCATAATTGTTAGGTACGGTTCAATGTGAGAAAATATCGGATTTAGATTTTTAGGCAAGAATAGAGCATACCTACTACGCGCTTCGCACTTAAGGCATGCAATTGCGTAGTCGTATTTGTATTGTAACGCCAGAACAAACGACATGACGATTCGGTAATTTCGATATTTTTTCCTTAAAATAATGTTTTTTAATAATTCTTTGCTATAAAAATAACCAAGGATCTAACACGGTACCATAGTTCTCAATAATAATAACTATATGGGAAAAGTTGATGTAACGAGGATGATGGAGCACAAATTATAAAGTTGAAATTTCATTGATAGAAAATTGATATGATTGTGGACTAAGATTTAAAAATTTAGAGGCGGCAAAAATTGAAAAGCCTATGGGCGGCAAATCTATAAATCCGCCACTGGTCTTTCGTTTCAGTCGTTTTCACCCTTAATCCTAACATTTTCATTGGACAACATCGTCGAAATGTTTGCAAAGCAAAAATCCTTTTCAATATAACAAATTTCCATTGCGAGCAGTAAATTGGTTCGAAAGATTTCTAAGCGCCGCAAATTTAGAGCACTTTACGAGAAAAATGTCTCGAACCCCGTCGTACAAACTACCGGCAACCAATACAGAGACCCTGATATATGGGTCCGCATTAAAGTAATCCGAAGTACCGCCCCGAGGCTACACTGTCCCAACTTTTCACTTCTACTCATTACCTTTTCCTGCACTTGGAGCTATCGGGCCAATTGATTCTGCAAGCTAAAGTATCTCCTATATATTTCACATAAGAACTACTATCCTATCTACTTCATCCCGAAGAGTATCCTGATGTTTGTTACTTTTAAAAAGTACTGAAAAGTAACATATCACATCCATTGCTTCGTGGATTTGAATTCTCAATCACTCTGAAACGATTCATTTTTCAATGTACAACGTAGACGCATCGTAAGGACAATTGCTTCGGAATTTCAATTTTGTTTCCAAACAGATTTAATTCAAAATGAACAAGTTTGGAGATGTTACTCTTAGATTTATGTTCCTTGTTCACAAACATTTAAACAGTAACAGTACTGTTGGTTGTTAATGAGTAATTTGTTTTTTATTTAGTTATTTGAGACAAAACACACTTATCTGATGCTATAGACACCAGACATTTTTTACCTGTTCACTTTAAAAAATCATGAACGCCCTTAAGGTAGATTTCCATTATATACTAAAACTCGAATAAAATTGTAAACATTAAATCTAACTAGGTATAGGAAGTGTTTCAACTGCGAAAAAGACAAAATTTTTATTGTCGACCAAAAGAACGAAATCGAGAAATCTAAACGGTCTATGAGACTGTGATATGACGATCAAAAACAAGGTCTCCAAATTTAAAACGGCCTACATTGCTGAAGTAAAGCCAACATTATAGTACTTCACTATCGAAAGTAGATAAATTAGAATTTGGACCCATTTTTAGTAATCCCCCAAGAACCAAGGACCCCTTTAGGTGGACCCCTGGGGGACCACCTGAACCACTTTGGGAACTTTTTTTTATCTAACTGAAGTAGCAAACGAGCATGCAGTCCACCTGATGGTAAGTGGTCACTGCCACCCATGGACTTCTGTAATCAATTTCATACAGAACATAGGTTCCATGTGAAGTCAACCACAGATGCGTTGCTACTCCCGAGGACTATGATGGTCACCTCATGTGAAAGTGTGCCGGCAACCACACCCTTCCAACGAAACGCAAGGAATGTTTCACGTTAGAAATAGGTGTGGCGGTGGCTTCACCAGTCGAACTACACTGGTTTTACCACCTACAAGGAACTTAGAAAATAATGCTTATTGGTTAAGAATAGCTAATGCTTAGCTATTCATTAGTTTGAATTGTATGCTCGAAAAAGCCTCGGGTTACGAGACCAATGAATTCAATATGTAATAAGCATAACCATAGTTTATTTACAATAATCATACTTTCAGGTTTCTAAGTTTTCTTGGTAGCTGTAGGGAATTAATTATTTATTAAATACGAGTCGAAGTATTCTGTTATTCATTGAAGAAGTTTAATATTTATGAGTCTAGTACTTTTTGTTATATAACACTGTTCATTATTAGACACTTGTACATATTAGATATTTAATGTATTAATAATGATCATGAATTAAAAAAAAATCTAAGATTGTGAAGCAATTGTGCATTTCGGTGGAAGAGGGTGGTTGCTGGCTCACTTTTATATATTAGGTAGTAGCTCTTACCCGCGGCTACGCCCGCATGGTCAAAGGGATTTAACAATGAGATATTGAGAGAGCGCGGTAAAAAGTAGTCACTCTCCGTCACTCTCCGTCCTCCTATCTCCTAACATATAAACCATATCATATAATAGCTATGTGGCGACGTGAAAGAGGAACAAACAAACACACTTTCGCATTTATAATATTGGTATGGATAATACCATCTTCATCCTGGGTCCCCGCACTCATCTGTGATTGACTTAAGGTCGAGCAACTGTTCTAAATAACTTGCTTACTGATGTCCACGACGGGCAATGACCATCCGACTAAGCAACAACATTTGTTTTGTATCTTCAATAGGATAAAAGAAGCCGTGCAAGTCAGGCTCGCGCACGAAGGCACTCATATAGGACACATCTACTCGTAGTTTCATCGTGATCCAGCGAAATATGGTGAGCGCCGACTTCGGGACTATGTACTAAGTACTGTGCTCTAAACTAACATGGCATGGAAGTTGGTGGTATTTTTTTATTTTTTAGTATTTGTTGTTATAGCGGCTTAAGAAAAACCTAATCTTGTGAAAATTTCATTGGTCTAACTATCATGGTTCAAGAGATACAGCCTGGTGACAGACGGACAGCGGAATCTTAGTAATAGGGTTCCGTTTTTATCGAGTAAAACCTTAGAACCAACTTAATTTGATACTATCTCGAGTTTACTAAATGCAAACTCCTCACGGTGCCTGTGACGCGGAGATACTGCGGTAATAAAACGCCTTTGCAGCTTCATAAAGCATTAATTAAGGGGAACGGAGCTTATTAGCAGTATCCGAACTAGTATTAGTTTATCAGACTAGGCGTAATTGAATCTGCCGTGAGATTAGGTACGCGTTAATGTGTGGGAGGTTAAGCGAGAAGCGAGTGATGCATTGAAAGATACCTACAAAAAATTGAGAAGTACGAGTATGTTGTAAATAACTGTTATTTGTCTGTATCAAAATATCTATGCTTTTAATAGTCTGTGTTTACTGTTTTCTTTTTATTATCTTTGTGTATGTTCTTATGTTTTATTTTAATAAAGTTTTTATTTGTAATATGGAATTAGCAAGCAAGCATGTCTTGGTGCAAGTGGTCACTGCCGTCCTTGGACATCTGAAGATCGTTGTTAACACGTTGTTACCACTGCAGATCAAATTGAAATGCCTAGGGACGTATCACCACACTTTTGAGACCAGTACAGATGTGTCAGCGGTGCTTCCGGACTGAAACCCCAAAGAGTTTACCTTTAAATGACTTGGTCTATACTACATAGAGTTTTCAATTTGATCCCAATAAACATAACAAAAGAATACTGTCCTTGCTGTTTAAGAGGGCTTATGCACTAGCGGCTAACCGCGGGCTTAACCCAAAATTTTTAACGGCTGCGGTAGAAATTTTGTGGCGGTTTCATATTAAACTGCAAAAGCGGCTAGTCGCGCGGTCTGCCGCGCCCGCGGTTAACCGCTAGTGCGTAAGAGGGCTAAGAGGGCTTAGACGTGTCTCTCTGTGTGTATAACTCCCTAAACTGGAAATCCTATGAAAATATGACAGGGTAAGGGTGTGGGTCGGGCGAATTACGACGGTGTATCCTTTATGAGTAGTGTAGGGTTATAGCATATAAAATTAGTTTATTGGAAGTAACACACACGCATAAAATTACACGACTCTGCATTTGTAACTTCAAGCTCAACATCCAGAAACTGTATCTTGAGCACATCTGAAATGTTTTTACATCTTCTGTACCTAAGGAATCAGACGTTTGAGAAAAGATTAATGGTTTTATCGTAAAAGCTTGACCTCATGTCGTTTTTGTGCTTCAGAAGAGAATCGAAGCAAACGACCTTAGTTTCTTAACATCATTGGTCATTGTGACCTTAGAATGGTCTTACTATAAATATTATACGCATTGTATTTGCTAGGAACTAAATTTGAACGCTTGTAGTATCGAACTTTGCCTTCCCGAATTGTTCAAATCCAACTATACAATTTTAAAGAATTAAAATAACACAGGAAGATGCAGTTTATCTAATGGTAATTGCCTCTCATGGACATCTGCAAGCAACTTTAAACAGAACAAGGTTTATCTTTGATGTCAATCAGGAATACGTTGCTTCTACCAAGGACTAAGATGGTCGCCGCTAGTAAAAATGAGCTGGCAGCCACGCACTTTCTTCAAAATGCGAGAACTGTTTTGAGTTAGAATTCGGTGTAGCTGTGGTAGATCCCAGTCGAATCGTTCTACCACTTTGTCAAAAGTGGCTAGGTACAATACGTCCCAGTTTATTTCTTAGGAGTGTACATATGTATCTGTTACAAGGCAGTACATTAGTGACTTCTTATAAAGGCTGCATGTTCGCTTGACACTTTTCGTAACAAAAAGTGATAAAATCTGACCATGAAACATTAGTACAGTGTCTGTAAAGCCAGTTTTAATGTTCTTTGTTTTTCCGCAACATTAAGTCTAGTCTAGACACATCAATTATGTCTTTATTCATGTAATACTTTGATGTCTCGTTGAAATATTAAAGCTATATAATTATGTTGGTGGGTGGTTTAGACTTTTTTAAGATTTAAATAGCAAACGAGCATGCAACCCACTTGATCTGTAAGCAACTTCATGCAACGTTCTAAAGTGAGCTGGCAGCCGCATTCTTCCACCAAAACGCAAGAATTGCTTTACGCTAGAAATAAGTTTGGCGGTGGTACCTCCCTGGTCGAACTATACTGGTTCTACCACCTTGGTTTAGAATTCAGCTTTCCAATGTTTAGGTCTGAGTTTCTAATCTCAAGCACTTCAGAGTTTTATAAAATGAGACTATTTCTACTTAATTATCGCTTGCTTTAACAGCGAAGAAAATATCTACAGAAATTTCATGCTTGAGAGTACTTATAAATATAGTTTGTGCAGTCTTCCAGTCTTCCAAACCCAAAATAATATTTAACGATGATGCCGTTAATAACATATTAAAATCATAATATCTTATCCTATTAGTCTCGTCACTCGCTGGTGATAAGTCAAGAGGTTTAACCACACCGCATCTAAACTTTCATTCGCAACGAGAAAACCCACTACAAGCACTGTATCTTCGCTGTAGTAAATCTCTGAGAAGAATTTATACTAAAGCAGTTATAACTCAAGTGGTAAGAAGCAGTGATAGCCTAATGGTTGTAACTTGCCCTTTCGATCGGGAGGTCCGAGGTTCAAATCCAGGCACGCACCACTGATTCATGTGCGTATTAGAAATTAATTATCACTGCTTTCCGGAGAAGGAAAACATCGTGAGGAAACCTACACACCCGAGAGTTCTTTAAAAAAAAAGTTCTCGGAGGTGTGTGAAGTCCACCAATTGGCACTTGGCCAGCGCGGTGGACAATGACCTAAACTCTCTTATTCTGAGAGAAGACCCTTGCCCAGCAGTGGGACAATAATGGGTTGACGAGAGTTATAACTCAGTCGTGATTTGCTATCTCTTATAATAAATGTCGATTGTATCTCGTTTTTTTCAAAATCGCTATTAGATAAAAGTGACGAAATCTAATTAGATTTTTTTAAAACACATAAAAAACCGTAAGGCACGTTTGTAACGATTTCTTTGCTGTTCGGGAAGATGCTTGAAGTCTACCAACCAATCAACCAACCAGAGTACTGGAATAGTTCTTATTCTTACAAGAGACTATGCTAAGTAAGTAATGGCATTTTTTTAATTAGTATGGAAGTAGTAATCGTCCACCAATTCGCATTTGGCCAGCGCGGTGGACTACGGCCTAAAACTCTGTCATTCTGAGAGAAGATCCGTGCCCAGCAGTGGGACAATAATGAGTTGACGAGATGGAAGTAGCAAACGAGAACGCAGTACACGAGTACGTGGCCAATGCGCTCAAAGACTTCGGTCTTAAACCTGAGTTAGTGCCAGAATTTTAGTTGAGGTTGTTAAATACGTTGCAATCCCTAAGAAAGTTGGTGTGCTTCTAATAAGTATGTCTCTTGTGTTCCAGAAATTTGAAGAGACGAAGTAAATATGATATTGTTGGCCTTTGCTGATATCCGCTTTGTTCATAGAGATATGAATAGATTTCTAATACGACTAAGACTTTCTATTCATCTTCATAGACAAATACTTACAGATCATTCTATCATCAAATTTTGCTGGTACCGCTACATCTATTCCTAGCGTGAAACAGTTGCTGGTGCCGGTACCGCTACACCTGTTTCTAGCGTGAAACAGTTTCTTCGTTTCAGTGGAAGGGTGTGCTTGCCGAATTTATACGAGGCGAACGTTTTAATTCTCGTAGCAAAGCATCTGTAATTAGCTTCATTATAACGTCTGTTTTGAATAGGCTGCCGCTTATAGATCACTAACCATCAGAAGGACTGTATGCTCGTCTGCCACTTCAAGTGCCTATAAAAACAATCCATTGCGATGTAACAAATCCAAAGCAATTGAGTAAAGCCACGTGGAAACGCCTCACTGTAAGCGTTTGGAAGATTATAACACGACTAGCTGTGCCCACGACTTCGTCCGCGTGGCACGCATCGCAAGCCCTCAAGGATGAATAATTTTCCCCGTTTTTTTCACATTTTCCATTATTTCTCCGCTCCTAATAGTTGCAGCGTGATGTTATATCCTAAAGCCTTCCTCGATAAATGGTCTATTCAATACAAAAAGAATTTTTAAATTCGAACCAGTAGTTCCTGAGATTAGCGCGTTCAAACAAACAAACAAACTCTTCAGCTTTATATATTAGTATAGATAATTGAAGCTTGTTAGGAGCAACGGCCGAGACAAAGCTCCACAAAGAGGGAGCGGACAAATGAAATTCTTTACCGAACTTATTGATTTCGCCCCCGGCGAGCTAAATTGATTCTTCTTGTAACATTCTTACGAGAAATTAGAATTTAGAAAACGCGTACTATCCATATTGCTGTTAGCAGTAATTGATTATATGGCGTGTGAGGCCAAAGTGCAATACGTGGGTGCCGGCTCGACCGAAGAATACTCTCCAATAAAACCTCCAGTGCTCCTTTTCTTAGCTTCTTTTATTTGTTTCCTTGTCCGAAGTCGCATTCCGAATGAATGCTGGTCCTACATTTGGGTTCTATATATATGCCCCGAAATAGGTTAACAAATGTCAACTACTGTAACTAGTAAAATGGCCCTTTCGGCCAATAGCGTTTGATTTCTCTGCCATCCCGCTCTCGCAATTCGCTATCCTGCTCTCACAAATTCCTTACCTGTCGTGACAGGTTCGGACGTGTCTCGACCTATTTCGGGGCTCACAAATATTCCATACGTATAGCTACTATCTACTCATTACTTTTAATACTTACTAAAATAAAAAACAACCTAGCTAATACATTTTTATCCCTACTCTATGCTAATAATCATTTATTCAGTAATAAACTAAACTTACATACTACAAAACGCTTATTTTACAATACAATTGAATACTTATATGCTACGTGATACTGATATAACTCAAAAATGCTTATATACTACGCGGAAGACGTCGCTTACAATCTCCCCCCAGTGTCCGGCGGTCCGCACACTTCATCTTCGGGTTGCGGCGTCTTGTTCATCAGGATGAGGCGGGAATTGACCGTGTGTTCGACTTCGGTCAGCAGGGTGTAAAGGACCTCTTCAGGTGGACTCTTCTCTCCGAGGACGGCGATCAGTGCGGTTTTCACCGAGCGCACCATTCTCTCCCATGCTCCCCCCATGTGTGGAGCCCCTGGTGGGATGAATTTCCATGTTATACCTTCTCGTTCCGCGGACTCGACGAGGTCTTCGTTTTTTATTTTCTTAATTTCAGTTTTCAGTTCGTTATTCGCTCCAACGAAGTTCGTGCCGTTGTCACTGAAGATGACGCGAGGGCTTCCCCGCCGAGCTGCCAACCTTCGTAGGGCCATAATCATAGAGCTTGTACTGAGAGACGAGGCTAATTCTAGGTGTATTGCTCTAGTAGTAAGGCACGTGAAGAGAGCACCCCAACGTTTCTCGCGTCGTCGACCAATTGTTACATGCATCGGTCCGAAGTAGTCCACGGCTGCGCAGGTGAAAGGAGGCTGGTGATGTGCTAGTCGCTCGTGTGGTAAGTCGCCCAGTGGTGGAATCTGCGGTTTCGTTCTTCGCATCTTGCACCATTGACACTCGAAGGCGATCTTCCTTACAGCCTCGCGTAGCGATACAATCCAGTACTTCTGCCGTAGCTCGTTAATGACCGTAGCGTGACTGCCATGAAACAAATGTCGGTGATAGTGTTCTACGATGAGTCGGGTCGTGCGTTCTCTTCCATCTAGGATCGGCAGTCCTTGTTTGCTGGCTTCGATCTTCGACGTCCGGCTTCGAAGTCGTAGAATCCCATCTTCACTAAGCGCGACGTCGATGTTTCTTAGGCGGCTTGAGCGTTCAATCGGTTTATTCTTCCGTACGCTATTTATTTCGCGCTCGAACGATTCCTCTTGACTGCTTCTTATCAGTGTAACTTCCGCCTTTTTCAAATACTTTCTGTCAATGGGCAGGCGGGCTTTATCATTCTTATTTTCGGAGCGTTCTTTGTCGACTTTACTTCGACACATATCTATGAACATGTGTACCCTCGCCATTGTTCTTAGCAGGCGCCACCAATTGCTGAACTTGCTGGAGTCTATCAACCTTTCTTTTTCTTTGACTACGGCGATGGTGCAGGCGTTCTTCTTTTTTATTTCTGAGTCGCCTTCTTGCTTGCGTATTTCCTTCACGGGCCAGTCAGACTTCGGGCCGTAAAGGAATGCAGGACCTCTGAACCATCTTGACTCTTTGTTAAAGTCTCGCGGGGCGTTCCTAGTCGCGTCGTCAGCTGGATTGTCCTTGGTTGGTACCCATCTCCACTCGTTCGGCTTGGAGAGCTCTTCTATGGCGGCGAGTCTGTGCGCGACGAACACCTTGAAGCGTCGCGGGTCTGCTTTCAGCCATTGTAGAACCGTCGTGGAGTCCGACCAGAACACTCTATTAGTAACCGTGAGGTCGGTTTCTTCGCACACGGACGCGGCCAATCTTGCGCCCAATAGCGCAGCTTGCAGTTCTAGGCGGGGAACCGATGTGGCTTTGACGGGTGCCACTCGCGCCTTCCCAGCCACCAGCCTGATGTTGACTTCTCCGTTGTCAACCGTAGATCTCCAATACACGGCGGCGGCGTATGCGGTTTCGCTGGCGTCGACGAAGGTATGTATTTCGCCCGATCTCGTAGTAAGCGCCAGACATCGCGGTATCTTGACATGATTTAGAGCTTCGATGCTTTCGGCGTATTCTTCCCAGGCGTGATGTTGTTCCTCGTTGACTTCTTCGTCCCACTGGACTCCGGATCTCCAGAGGTCTTGTATCATTTTCTTCCCCATTACCAGGACTGGGGCGGCGAGTCCCAGCGGGTCGAAGGTGGACATCACGGCGCTGGTGACTTCCCTCTTTGTTGGCTTCCTCTTGCCATTCTTGATTTCTATTGGTATGTTTCTAAGGCCGACGTTAAAAGCTAATGCGTCTCCTTGCACGAGCCACCTCATACCCAATGTCTTCTCTTCTTGGCCAAGTCTTTTCTCTTCTATGTTTTCGCTCGCATCGATCTTGGCCAAGGCTTCCGCTTCGTTACTGGCCCATTGCTTCAAAATGAATCCAGCTCTTTTGTGCACTCGGTTTACTTCGTCAGCAACAGATGCCGCCTCCTCCGTGGTAGAAAAGCTCTGTAGGTAATCATCCATATAATGGTTACGGACGATAGCTCGGGCCGCTCTGGGATGTTCCCTTGCATGTCTCTCCGCGTTGGTGTTCTTTACGTATATGGCGGTTGCTGGAGAAGACGCTGCGCCGAAGATTACCGACTTCATTCTGTATTCTTTGGGCTTCGATTCTCGGTCCTCTCCTCGCCAGAGAAAGCGCAGGCTGTCGCGGTCTTCCTCTCTAATTTGGATTTGCAGGAACATTTCTTTAACATCGGCGACGACTGCTACGGGCCCCTCTCGGAATCGTATGAGTATCCCAAATAGAGACTGGAGCAGATCCGGGCCGGGGAGCAATGCATCGTTTAGGCTCTTCCCTTCATGCTTGGCGGCAGCGTCAAATACTATGCGAATCTTCCCCTTCAATGGATGCGTCACGGCGAAATGTGGGAGATAGAATGTCCGACCTATTGTAATATTCTCAGGTGCTTCTTCGGTATATCCACTTGACAACAGGTTGCTCAGTTGCTTGCTGTATTCTTCCTTAAGTGTAGCATCCCTATCCAGTTTCCTCTCAACGCCGAGTAGCCTGCTTCGAGCTTGAGTGTAGTTGTTTGGTAACGTCTCGCTCTCCGATTTCCATAGAAGTCCGGACTCGTATCTTCCATCTGGTAACTGCCTTGTAGATTCTTTCAGTATTGTCAGCGCTCGTTCATCCGCGTCGTTGCTAGGACGTCGTTCTTGTATTCCGATCGAGTCTAACGCGAAGTGCTTCTTAATTAATTCTTCAATAGTTTCTTCGTTGCTAGCAGCTCGACAGTGGTTTATGAAGTTGACTGAAGTTATCCCGGCGTGGCCCCCATGAAGTACCCAACCTAGGCTCGTGAGAGAAGCTACAGGTTCGCTTCGTTTTCCCTTCAAGATCTTCCTAGAGACTATGAGGTCCCAGTTGTCTTGACCGATGAGCAGTGCGGGCCTTTCCTTTTCGTAAACCAATTCGTTATTCAGACTTCTCAAATGGTTACATTCTTCAATTGACTTCTTGTCGACGTATTGGGGTGACAACTTCAGTTCTTCGACGGTGCGCACGCCTCTCAAAGCTCGCTTGTCCTTCCTGTGTATGCCTCTTATCTTCAGATCCATCTTCTGTGACCTCTCTTTGGTAATTATTTTCCCACCGACGGTTTCCAGTATGAGTTCCTTTTCTTCCCCGGTGGCCCCTATGCGTGAGGCGATGGAGGCGTCTACTAGTGAAACCGTTGAGCCCTCGTCCAGTAGTGCTAGCACGCGGGCTGATCCTTTGGGTCCATAGATCTCGACAGGCATCATTTTCAAATAGACTCTTGTTCCGTCCGCTGCGGCGTAGACGGGTCGAGCTTCTTCAATTTCTTTCGCTTGATTACACGGTGACGGCGTGAGCTGCTGTTGTTGCGTAGACGGTGCTATTGTGTGAGTAGGCTCCGAGTGCAACAACGTATGGTGCGGCTTCTTACATCTTCTACACGGTTGCGCTCTGCAATTCGTTCGTATGTGTCTCAATCGCAGACACTTAAAACATAAACGCTTCTGTTTTGCTATTTCCCATTTCTCATTGGTAGCAGCTTCTTTAAACTTCCTGCATTCGGTGAGCCAGTGGTCTCCATTGCAATGGAAGCAATTCTTCTTATACGTTTCCGATGACGTTGCTACCGTATGGGTCTCTTCTTCTTCTCGCGCCGCATGAACGGGGAATCTTCTTTGCGCGAATCTTCTCTTATTGATTTCCGGCAGCGCGAACGATCCGCATAGGTCCGCTTCGGAGTTCAGAAACTTTTTGAGCTTCACTAGTTCCGGTTCGTCGTGGTCCACGCTGGCATTGAAGTCGAACCAGCGATACCGAAGTATGGGCGACAGCTTTTCAATGACGATTCTTGCGATTTCCGGCGAATACAAGTATTGGGCCTTCTTCAATGCTTCTATTGTTGTGACTGCGTTGCTGACTTGACTCGCGAATGCGCAGATGTCCCTCGGTGTATCGCCGATGCGCGATAATTCTTTCAGCTTTTCGACTTCGACGAGAACCAATTGCTCTGGTCTTCCGAAGCGGCGTTCTAAAGCGGCGAGGATCTCCTGAGGTTCCGACGACGCGAAGAGCAGGCTTCGTATTGCTTCTCTTGCGGTTCCTTTTATCGTTCTTCTTAAGCGAGCCATATTCTGTACGTCGTTGAACTGCTCCGCGCTGTCCACATATGACCTCTTGAAAGGCAGCCATTCTTCATTAGCGCCGTTGAAATCGGGTAGGTCCCATATCTTGTGCGGCGCGGATGTCGGTTGTACTGTCCGCGCGGCGGTGATGATCGCGTCGGCGAGGTCCTTGAGTTCGCTCTTGCTCGAAGGTACTTCTTTTTCTTCGGCGTGTTCAACATACGACGTCGTGTGTCGCACCCATTGTTCTACGTGCGATTGGTGTTCGACTTCATATTCGTTCCCCATTTCATCCTCGGAGTCGTACTGGGCGAGTTCCAGTTCGGTGCGTGCGAGTGCCGCGGCGGTCTCCGCGGCTACCAGTTGCTTCTTCTGAAGTTCCGCTTGCGCTTTGAGTTCTGCTTTCCTGGATCTGGAGGATCTGGTCGTCCGGGGAACCACGGTTTCTGAAGACGCGAACGGTGGGACATTAGGCCTTCCAATGTTCTTCAGGTGCGCGCGTGGTTCGGTGCTTGCAGGTGCGGGCATCATCGATGCGGGCGTCGACGTAGTCGCAGTCGGTGCGGTGCGCGTAGTCCTACTCGATGTCATAGTCGTGGTCGTCGTCGCGGTCGTCGTCGCTCTCGGTGCTTCGGTCGTCGTGGGTTCGACGGTGGCCGTGGTCGCAGCCGTCGCGGCGCGTGTTCTTCTTCCGCGGGTTAACGCGGGTGCGGCGGTCGAGGCGGTGGCGGATGTGGCAGTCGAGGCGGCGTTGGACGCGGCGGTCGAGGCGGTGGCGCTTGTGTGATGAGCGGTGCTTGCTTCCGTGGACGTTGATGCGGTTACTGTATCTGCAGGCGTATACATCGACCAGTCTGTTCTTGATTCTTCGGAGCTTCGTTCTTCTTGCTTGGAGCGTGACGGTGATCTTGAACGGATGGGCATCTTCGGTTTGCTTCTTTCTTCCTATCCGGCGCTCGAATGGATCAGCAATTATGGCGTGTGAGGCCAAAGTGCAATACGTGGGTGCCGGCTCGACCGAAGAATACTCTCCAATAAAACCTCCAGTGCTCCTTTTCTTAGCTTCTTTTATTTGTTTCCTTGTCCGAAGTCGCATTCCGAATGAATGCTGGTCCTACATTTGGGTTCTATATATATGCCCCGAAATAGGTTAACAAATGTCAACTACTGTAACTAGTAAAATGGCCCTTTCGGCCAATAGCGTTTGATTTCTCTGCCATCCCGCTCTCGCAATTCGCTATCCTGCTCTCACAAATTCCTTACCTGTCGTGACAGGTTCGGACGTGTCTCGACCTATTTCGGGGCTCACAAATATTCCATACGTATAGCTACTATCTACTCATTACTTTTAATACTTACTAAAATAAAAAACAACCTAGCTAATACATTTTTATCCCTACTCTATGCTAATAATCATTTATTCAGTAATAAACTAAACTTACATACTACAAAACGCTTATTTTACAATACAATTGAATACTTATATGCTACGTGATACTGATATAACTCAAAAATGCTTATATACTACGCGGAAGACGTCGCTTACAGATTAAGTTTTTGAAGACGTTGAAATAAAAATAAAAAACAAATTTTCAAAGTTTAAATTCTTGTCAATCTCTGACAAAAATGTTTTCGTAAAAGTTCTTCATTTTATATAATTCTGAAATAATATATAAGCGTGTATCAATCTGGAGATGGTCATTGACCTGTATGAATACCTGTAACAAATTCAATGTAAAGAATGGGGTTTGTTGCCACTTCTAAAAATTAGATAATCGCTACATAACTATCGTAGTTTGGTATTAAAATTAAAAAAACAATTGCTTGAATCTTCAAACTTCAATTCAAAACTTCAATTCTTCAATCACTTTTTCTGCGAACTTTACCACCTTCTGCCAGCTTTCAAAAAAGTACTCTAGTTGGGCACTCGCTGTGGTTCATTGACTTTTTTTTTGTTTTCGAGTGGGAAACCGTCAAAAGGTACCCGACGCCGTGGGAGTCCAGCAGTCGGGTCGGGGCGTTTTCATAATAAGTTATTATTCAAAATTATTTTAAATTGATAATAAACCAGAAATAAAATTGTATAAATTGAAATTTCCTACTCAATTTAAAGTTACCTAATTTCAAGGCTCATGTGACCGGACGAGTGGCTACGGGTCTAAACATCGTTAGCCATTAGGGTAGCAACTTTAATTACTTGTTGAGTTTTAACTGATTCCTTTGTTTATTTAACTAGTTCAGGTTAGTATATCCCGGGCTCTCTGACAATTGGGTCAAGGCACAGAGTATACATGTATAGAAATGTCGTTACTTTAAGTGTAATATACGACGTAGAATTCACTTTTTTGAATTCCAGGAATGGTACCATGATAAGGAAACCAGGATCTGATGATGTCATTCTAGAGAAATCGAGGGGAACTTTCGAAAATCGTAGGGCTGAATAGTGCGTTTGTTAATTTTTCTATTAAACAATTTAAAGTACTATAATAAATATAATGATGGTCTGAAGTCGATCTGATGATGGAGCCGAAAGACAGTCGAGGGAACTCCTCAACGATTTACAGCAATTACCTTGTGTGTGAGCTTGATTAATTTGTATTGATGGAAACGTTACACCTGTCTAGTCTGATGATGAAGACAAAGGACAGTTAAGGAATTCTTCAACGGTTACAGAACTATGTACTAAGTACTGAGTATGTTCTAAACCAAAATTAATTTAAATTATTTTTTGCTTTTTGTGACATAGAAGTCGGTAGATATTTTTTGTTATTTTTTTCATTTTTGAAGTTATACTTCTGTGGCGACCTCTCGCAACTCGTCAAGAGATGGCGCTACTAGTATTCTGAAACACGCTATCGAAGTATTCTCAATACCCCGCATATATACAAGTTCCGAACAACGACTATCGGAGCACGGCCGCTCCCCAGGCATGATCACCTTGATGACAGATCTCCCTTTGCCAAACTTCTTTTGGTGCGTTAGGGAAAATGATAGTAATTTTACGATGCGCGTGCACACCATCACAAAAACCGACACCCTGAAGTTAGCTACAGACAACATTTTAGTTTTTTTCAATTGTAAGTGTCATTTTTTCTACCAACGTAGAGTAAGGCGAAAGTTTTTTTTTATATTTTTATTTTGTTACGCTAAACAAGTATAACTTGTCTAACGCATGTACATAAGTGTACGCACACTTTCTTTATTCTTTCTCTTAATAGATTGAAGTGCCAAACGAGCACGCGGTCTATCTGATGGTTCCGGGTTTAAGAATGCAAGACACGCAAGTGTATAATTAAATTTGGATTTATACATACATATTTTTTTACGACGTACTGTTTACACATTTCTATAGACTACACCAACCTTGTTATTAAGCTATTGCATAGCTTTATCGAAGGCTTAGAGCACAGCGATCAAATCAAGAAATTCCGTAACGAAAAAACCTAATACCCCCCACTCCGCCTACCATGTAGCGCGGCCGAGCGTTCGCTTAACGTGTATGCATGTACAGTACGAAGCTGGCACGGATCGAGACGAGCTTCTCGGAAATCGGATGAATATGTAAGCAGCTGTTTGTGAGAAAATACCAACAAAGTATATTTCAGAGAAATAAAATACTACACAATTAAATAAATAATTATAATTGCATAAGTTGATAAAAAAATGTTATGCAAGTTATGTTATGTTACCGCGGCAGTCCGCGGTAACATTATTGCATAACATTTTTTTAATAAATAAATAATAAATAATAATAAAAAATAAAAGTGCACTCGGGGACTGCCCCGAGTGCACTTTATTTTTTATTATGAGACTCTTTTATAGGTAAAACATTCCAAATTATTCATTTTAAATCATACTTACTTGTCGTTGTAGTATCATGAGTAACCAACATTCAATTTTTCGAACATAGAGCAGTTACGTAGCAAGTAACACCGCCGTTTCTACCGCTACGCACTCTATGGTCAACAGTCAAGACGTACATTTCCGTAATCTTAGCTTTCGGCTCCAGCCATTTTGTGTAAACGACTTCTGATTTCCTTTTATGTCGTGGAATGGAGGAAATGTGTTGTCTGCTAGAATACAAAGAGGGCAATTAACTCGCATCTGTGTACAACGCATAACCGAGTTTTTGGCTCTTTGATGACGTCACATTTGTACTTTAACACCCTGCGACGAAATAATGACACCACGATAAAATAGACGCTATATGTTTTCTTTTCTAAGTCATACTTTCAAAGTGGCAGAACGAGTACGAAGAGAGGAGGTACGACCACAATTTTACCACTCGCGTGGCGGAGCGGTTAACATACCGGTCTGACATGCAAAGATACCCGGGTTCGATTTCCGGTCAGACAGGTAACTGAATGATGAGTTTAGATTCATGTTCTGGGTCTGCGTGTTTGTGTAATTGTCTTGTGTGTGACCATGGTACTCACGACACAGGAGAAAATCTTGGTGTTGGGTTATGAGTGAAGAAAGCATGTGTAAAAATTTTTCTAGCATGAAATGTTAATGCGTTTTGTTGGAAGGTATTTTTCCTTTTTATCCGACTACGTAAGAAAGGTAATTATTTCGAGCGAATATATGTATGTTTCTATGTTTGTATGTCTATTTATTTGGCATGCGCCCAAACGGCTTGACTTGATGTTTTGCGTATTTGAAATACATTATAATTTTTTATACCTTAGGTTCTCTAATAAAGGCAAAAAGGTCTAAAAGTTTGACAATTCGCATTTGACCAACGCTTGGACAAGTGCGAACTTTGACCCTCTTCTCACTCTAAGAGACCCGTTCCCAGCAGTGGGACATTAATACGTGGACGAAGAAATATGACTGTTATTCTAGAAAGATCACGAATGCAGCCCTACCGGCAAGACTAAAATATTTCAAGGAAAAATAAAATGTTATCCGTGAAGAAACTTCGGAATATTCTCACATACGAGTTATCTAGCAACTCTGCGAGTTTGAAGCCACGCGAAGAATAACAAGTCTGAATTTCAGCTGAAATAAGAGAAATGCGATGTTTGCGCGGCGAGGCTTCCGGCGCCGCGCTGCAGGTTGTGGCGGTTTTACCTACATTCTATTTATTTTAAAATATTTTTTGCGTGATAAATAAAAAAACATGCGTTGCACATCCAAATACAAAATCAAAAAGGAAAAATCTATCTACGTTCTAGGCAGGAATTATTTGTAAACAAAATTAATCGATCGATCTTTAAGGACCTAATATCAAGATAAGTAACTATTCTTAAATACTACATGTAATTTCGTTGAAAAATCTATATTGAAAAACATTCAGATCGAATAAAAATGTTTTAACTATGTTTGAATAAATGAAAAACATGTAGACTTTTTACACTTTTTTGATAACAAGGTTATATTTTATTTTTATTTTTAAGCATTAATTTAAGGTAGCTCCTATGTCCTGTAAATTACAAAATTGCTTTTAACCTTCCTGAACACCCAAGAGGAAGAGAACGTCCAAAAGCTGGTCAAAATTCATCGTGGTGGTCCAATATCAGAAAGGACAGTGCGACCTGGAGCAAAGTGCTATGGAGACCTACCCCAAATAAAGGGAAAAGGGAAAGATGAAGAATAAGATTAATTATAGTACTCATCCAAATATAACGATACTTTGACTTTCAACCATTAATAAATTAATAGACACAATAATTATCAAAAAAAATCTGTGAAAATACCAGTGTACATAGTCTACAAACCAGTCTAAATTATGCAGTAGACTATTAAGCAAATTATAAAGTCGTATTTTAAATAACCTCGGAAAAATGTGCAATGATACATAATAAAGAAACTAATGTACTAAACATCTCGTGAACCCATTATTGTCCTCTGCTGGGCACGCGTCTTCTCTCAGAATGAAAGAGTTTAGGCCATAGTCCACCGCGCTGGCCAAGTGCGAGTTGGTAATATTAAACAACTGGAACTAAACATATTCATACACATTCAAAAATAAACATAAAAACCTGTGTATGAAACATATGCGAATCAAGAATCTTTTTCATTTCGAAATTCGGTTGAAAATATGGAGACATTTGTTGAAAACGTAAACTTTTCTATCAGAAGTCAAGTTTTGAGAATAAAGTTGTTACTTGGCACGCGACCCGCCACTTCCTGCTCTGTATTTGTGATAAAAATACATTTTGCATAAAAATATACGCATTTGAAAGAGTTTAAATAACCCCGAGTGGATATAGGGAAGTGCACTTTTCGAAGATATATACTAACTCAATATGGCGGCTTCGCCCACTATAATCACGTTTCCAATGTTAATTTATATATATTACTATGGGAAACGTTTTTTTCCTTTTTTTTGTTTTCATGTGCATCATTCAGTACATCTCTCGTCAACCCATTATTATCCCATTGCTGGGCACGGGTCTTCTCTCAGAATGAGAGAGTTTGCCAGAGTCCACCGCGCTGGCCAAGTGCGAATTGGTGGACTTCACACACCTCTGAAAACTTTTTTTTTAAGAACTCTCGGGTGTGTAGGTTTCCTCACGATGTTTTTCTGCACTGAAAAGCAGTGATAATTAATTTCTAATACGCACATAATTTTAGAAAAATCTGTAGGGCGTGCCTGGGTTTGAACCTCAGACCTCCCAATCGAGAGAGCAAGTTTCAACCATTAGGCTATCATTGCTCGTTCGTGTGCATACCGCATATGCATTTAAAACTAACACATAATTTCTTATATTGAGCCTGGAGGTCTTACTTTAGAAACATTTGAATTATGGCACTCTGGGGATTTATAATAATAAATAATAATAATAATAATAATAATAATAAATTTTATTCACGGAATACACAGCAGCATACACATGAAAAAATAAATATAAAATAAAACAAAAACATAGTAAACAAAAACAAATTCTTACAAAACTAGAAAACATATATATGGAGGGTACCGCGCTGCGAAATAATAAACCGTGAAACGGACTACCCTCAGCAAATGCCATGGAAGTAGGTACAACCAAGGCGCTGATTTTCAGGGTAACCCGAAATCAGGGGACGAACACGGACGGCTGTCACCGTAATACACATCAATTTATTAAAGCCTAAAAAACAGAATATAATTAAAATAAAAGGTAAGCATCGACTGTGATAATATTTAGTCATTGCACTAATTATTTATAAAATTGATCTAAACAAATTATTATATTTCTTTAGGTCACGCAGATACCGACATATTGAGGTAGAAATTAATTCATAAGGAATGCAAGTTGTTCTTTTGGTCTGCAAAGTACTAAAGTAGAACGTAACGAGGAACGAAGAAAGAAAATATCATGACGCATACATATAATTTTTGGAGCAAATATACATACAGCGGGCTTAAATGAGGCGCGAATTGTCACTGACTATGGGAAGAAAATGTCCGTAAGTCTATATTTGATTCTTATAATTATAATGATTTTGAAATTTGAATACAATTGCTAAAGATAAAAATAAGAATATTCAACGATTTAATATTTGATTAATACCTAATCATTGCTATTTATTTGTTCATTTATTAGTTGTAATTTATATTTAATTTTAAATAACCCTATTGTTTTTAGGGTGCGAAGTGGAGGTGGGAGATTGTTCCAGCACCTCGTGGCGCTGTACTTAAAACTTCCCCTAAAAGCAGCCGAGCAATAAGAAGGATATACCAGTTTATGTGAAAACGACCTTGTGCAGTGCTTCTTAATGCAATCCTTAGCCCAAATAAGTAAGTATATAAGATTTCAATTTGTCATTGTCGCATCGTAATGAACGGAGTTATTGACACTCCGAAATTCTCCGCCTATAGCGTAACCATGTATTCAGTGACGACATAGACTCCGAATATGTGACATACTCTTTGATATCTCTAATGTGTATGGACGAAACTGAGAATTACATCTTAGAATTATATCTTACAGAATACCAGCTGCAGGTGACCACGATTACCTGCAGCAATAAGCTGAGTGGAGACCCTTTCGGTCAATGTAATGTAACTTACATCATTAAGTATGACTTAATAATAATAACACATGTTTGCTATTAGATGTAGCTATCTGTTTTTGTATAACTTTTTGTACTGTACCGAATAAAGTTTTTTTTTCTTTCTTTCTTTATATTAAATAACCCGTAAACATTGAGACAAACATACATATAACGATAATAATAAAAATATTTCATATTATATATAGCTTATCCGGAAAACGTTGTTTTGTGATATAAAAATTAAAAAAAAAAAAAAAAATAGGGGTGGACTAAGGACTACCCTTATCCACGAATGGTATCAAAAATAGATGTTGGTCGATTTCACAAAATTTCATGACAATCGGTCAAGCTGTTTCGAAGGAGTACGAGAACGAACATTGTGACACGAGAATTTTATTTTATTAATGATTTTCTCTCGTCAACCCATTATTGTCACACAGCTGGGCACGGCTCTTCTCTCAAAACGAGAGAGTTATAGGCCATAACTTTCATTACCATGTAAAAAAACATGATTGTAATTATATAAAAAAAAATAAAAAAATTGATATAAATAAGAAAAAAGACAAACCCGCTGAGTTTCTTGCCGGATCTTCTCAGTTGAGGTCGTATTCCGATCCGGTGGTAGTGTAAGAAAAAAATGTAACTGACAATTTGTAAGTGCCCCCGTAGACCTATACAAAATAAAGACATTTCATTTCTTTTCATTTCATTTCATTTCATGGTCCACCGCGCTGGCCAAGTGCGAATTGTTGGACGTATCATATTGTATATATATAGACCTCTTAATCAGAGGATACGACGTTCAAATCCAAGGCACGCGCTGATTTTATTTCTAAACATGAGTCTATTTATTTGTCCTCCGTACACAGTAACTCATAACAAGGCGTTCCCAGCCCCGTATCCCGCGTCCCGGATCCCGCGTCCCTGTTCCCGGGATGTTATTTGATTATCCCCTTCCGCCGGGACTGAAACTGATTGATTCTATTCGTGATACATACGTGTCACGTCATATTGTGAAATATATTATGTACTTATATTATAGTGGACTATCTTGAAGCTTCTCCAGCCTCGGTCACTTCTACCATGCTAATCAGTATCCTATGTGTTAATCTTTCGAGGGGGAAACCTTCAAAAGATACCCGATGCCGTGAGAGCGACACAGGGTTATGTGGGATTTTTACCGCACTAAAACCCCCGCGGTGGCCGTCCTCGGTGCTATAAAGAGGACTCCGGGACCTCCAAAGGAGTGCAGCTGGAATCCTCTGAGCGCGTTGCCCCATCGGGCTCCTCTCGCTCCGTCTAGTCTTTACGACGATATGCGACCACACACCGCCGTTCTTCCTGGGGTCGCCTGCCTGGACGGTTCGAGCTCCCACTCTAGCCGCCCGCAACCCCGGAAGGCTATTTTAGTCGCCTCTTTCGACAGGCAGGGGATACCGTAGCTCTTTCTGATTCCGGAACTACAGGGATGATCCTATGTGTTAATCTGGCTTATAAAATAGAAGATGCTTCTGCCCGTAAAGTTATGTGCGTATTAGAAATAAATTATCACTGCTTTTCGGTGATGGGAAACATCGAAAACCTACACACCCGAGAGTTCTGTAAAAAGGCGTTCTTAAAGGTGTGTGAAGTCTACCAATTCGCGCTTGGCCAGCGCGGTGGACTATGGTCTAAAACTGTCTCAATCTGAGAGAAGACCCGTGCCCAGCAGTGGGACAATAATAGTTTGACGAGGGACCACTGAAGAAAAAGAAAGTGGTTTCTATAAATATCGACAATACACATTGTCGCGGGGCGTGCGTGCCGTGCGCCCCACGTGCGTTGTCGTGAGTGCGCAGGCGCGTCCGTCGGCTAAAGCGAGTCCTCACCGACGGCTCTTACCGCGACGGAGGGGGGCGGGCGTGATGTTGATACGGACGGACTTTCGCTCGTCCGGCGCCGGAAGCCCGCTCGTGTGTGTACTTCGCGTCGGGGAGTTGCGCCGTTCTCTTCCTGCGTCGATGTAGAGGGTGCGGGGGGTAGGTGCGGGGGGAGACGTTTTTAAAAGAAACAAGAATGACGTTATCTGTTTAAGCCGTAGTGGACCAGCCAAAGCCTAGCCCTAATCCCCCTTGCCTAGCCCTAATCTTCTTCGCTCTTCTTTCGCGGAGAATCTTCCTTCTTCCTGCTGCAGAAGGTCCTTCCGTCCTGCAGAGTTTCCAGTCTTCAGTCTTCAGTGTCTTGAGTCTTCTTTCTTCTTCAGAGTCTTCTTTCTTCTTTTTCTTCTTTTCTTCTTGGGAGTGCTTCTCTCTGGAGGCCATGTTCGCAGCTAAAAACCCGCCGGGTCCGCTACCCTTCGGCTTTACCTTAAAGAGAGCCGCATGGCTCTAAGCCCATATTGCCTAACATTTCGACATAATTTTCACTTTGGCTGACCCATGTCCGGCTAATTCTTTATTATTTCCCAAAGTCTTACATTCACATGCCATACATCAATAGATTCGTCTTAAAAAGATCTACAAAGTCATACAATTCTTATTCTTACATCTAAAAAGACAAAAAAGTTATTCATAAAAAACATCGTAAAAACATAGCAATTTTGTCCTATCCTACAATTATTTTCCTTAATAAATCCTAAGTTCTAAACCGTATCCTTATCTATTGTATATAAAAATGTAGAGAAATGCTTAACCTATCGATCTACACTAATTACAACAATACAACTTAATTAGAACTATCAAAAATTACGTTGAATACACAACTTTCATAAAACTTCCATAAATCTTACGTAAACTTATTCTCTATCTCGTATTTTCATCTTGCATCTCTTTCATATCGTGTTATAATCTTAGCTTGAGTATGTTGTGATCCTATCGTAATAAACATCGAAATCTTTTAACTAAATACAATACTTCGTAATCATAATTCGATACATAAGGGAACTTAATCTAATTAATTAGACGAGTCGCCGACATCCTCCCCCTCGTGCGTAGCACCAACTCCTGACCCGGCGACTCCGTGCTGCTGGCCCGATGCGATGACCGCCTCCCCGCAGTCTGGCTCGCTGTCCGCCGACCCGCTGCTCGGCTCGACGACTGCTCGCTCCTCGTCGCGTTGCGCCGGAACCAGTAGTACCACCTTGGAGCTGGGACGTTTCAGGACGCCCCCTGCCGTGCGCACCTCCAGTACCCTGGTGCGCCCGTCGGGTCCAGGATAGGTTCGGACCACCTCACCCCTTGGCCAGACTCCTCGCGGCAGCGTGGCGTCCACTATGAGGACCGTATCCCCACACTGCAGCTCTCGCGTCGACTCTTCTCGGGATCAGAGTAGGAAGGTACTCTTTCACCCATCTGCTCCAGAAGTGGTCGGCTAGTCGTTGCGCCGTCTTCCATGTCCGCTGGCCGGTGAGGTCTTCGTCGGTGAATATTCCCAGTCTTGTGCCGCAGGACCTCCCAATGAGGAAATGATTGGGAGTGAGGGCCCCTTCTTCTGTATCTTCGTCGGCTTCGATGAGAGGTCTTGAGTTCACCAGGTGCTCCGCTTCCAGTAGGTGAGCGTGCAGGACTTCTTCCTTGGGATGCCTTCTCTGGAGGATTACCGCCAGGGTCCTTGTTAGGGACCAGACGAGGCGATCCCATGTGCCCTCCTTGCTGGGAGCCCCAGGTGGTATAAGTTCCCACCTGATGCCCATCTTCTCCGCCGCGGTGATGATGTCTTCTTTGTTGAGGTTGGTGACGGCTTCTTTGCTTGATCGGCGGTTCTCCCCCTCGTGAGGTGTCCAGCGGGAACCTCCCCAGCTGCTGGAACTCTTGTGTGCCACGGCGCTCCCTGCACCATTGACACCGATGAACCGTCGACTTGACCGCAGACCGTAGTCCCAGGATCCAGTAGCGTCGCCTCAACTCGTTGATCACCGTTGCTTGGTTACCATGACCCAACTTCTCATGGTAGTACGTGATGAGCAGCCCGGTGATGCGATGCTGGCTATCCAGCACCACAGGTCCCTTCTCTTGCCGCGTGTGTACTGCTACGTCGATTCTTCCTCGGAGTCGTAGTATGCCATCTTCCATCACGACGTCCAGTTCCTGAAGCCGGCTTTCCTTCTTCAACGGCTTTCCTTCCCTGACGCAGCGTACTTCTTCTTGGAAGCTCTCTTCTTGGCTTCTTCTTAACAGGATCTCTTCGGCTTCCTGTATCTTGTCGTATTCGAGGGGAATGTATCTTCTCTCTTGGGTCTTCTTCATCTGCAGTAACCTTGCTGTTGCCCCCACCAGTTGCGTCCATCTTGCGAACTTGGCTGGGTCTGGATCCGGATGCTGATCGACGGGCTGGGCCCCCACAGTCGATCCCCCTTTCTCCATTCCCGTGGGCTTCTTCTTGAAAATGCGCGGTTTCTGCCAATCTTCCTTGTTCCTTCTGCTGTCGAGAAGATTCCCCTTCCGTGCGATGTCCTTGCCGAATTCTTCTTCTCTAGAAGACAAGTGCGCGCTGGTCTCGAAGTTCACGGGTCTCGTCGTTGCTCCGTTGGACCCGTGTAGCACCCACCCCAGATAGGTCAATGATGCTACGGGTTGACTTCGCTTCCCCTTGCGCGTGGCTCTGGACACGATGAGCTCCCAGTTGTCTTGCCCAATCAGCAGCTTAGGTGATTCCTCTTCATAGTACAACTGGTCAGCCATCGACTTGAGGTGAGCACACTGCTCAATCATCTTCTTATCCAATCTCTGAGGCGTCAGGCATATGTCATCTATCGTACGCGCCCCAGAGATGGTCCTCTTCTTTGCCTGGTGCATCCCTTTAATCTTCATGTTCAATTTCATGGAGTCTTCCTTGGTGATGGTTCTTCCTCCAACGGTTTCTAGGGTGAGCGCCTCCATGGGTCCCTTGAGTCCAATTCGCCGCGCGACCGCCGCGTCGAGCAGCGTGACCGTCGAACCCTCGTCCAGCAGCGCCAGCACCTTGGCAGCCCCCCTTGGCCCGTACAACTCGACTGGAACCATCTTCAGATACGCCCTTCCTGTCCTTGCCGCATTCACCGGGAGCATCACGTTGTTGGCAACTTCTTTCTTCTCTTCGCGCTTCGGGCTGGGCCCCCGTTGCTCGTGAAGCACGAAGTGGTGCCACTGGTTGCACACCTTGCAGGGAGGACGCCGACATGTCTCCTTCTGATGCCGCCCTTGCAGACACCTGTAACACATCCGTGACTTCTTAGCGACGTCCCACCTTTCTCTTACCGGTAGTTGCAAAAACTTGCGGCACTCGTGGAGGTGATGCTCGTTCTGGCAATGTGGACAGGAGGTCTTCCTTTCTTCTTCGACCCGATCAGACGTGGTGTGTGCGAATTGACGCCGGGGAGGCTGCCTCTGGTGCACAGTCTCCTGCGTCGCGTAGGGTCCACACCGGTCCGCTTCCCTGTTGAGAAACTTCATCATTAGCACCAGGTCTGGATCTTCTTCTTCCTTCTCGGCGGCATAGTCGTACCACCGATAGCGCAGCACCGCCGGCATCTTATCCACGATGGTCTTCACCATCTCCGGCGAGTGAAGGTACTGCGGTCTTCGAAGCCCCCGAATTGTCGCGACAGTGTTGTTCACCCGGCTGGCAAACACGCAGACGTCGCGCGCACCTTCCGTGATGCGTGGCAGGTTCTTCACCTTCTCCAACTCCATCAGGATCAGGGCTTCTGGTCTCCTGAACCTCCGACGAAGAGCTTCCAATATTTCCTCTGGTGGGCACTCCGAATACAGGAGACTCTTCACTGCCTCCCGTGCCGCACCCTTGATGGACCGCCGCAGCCGCGCCATGTTGAGAGCATCTGAAAACATAGGCGCAGTATCTTCATATACCGTCCTGAAGGCGATCCACTCTTCGCTCCTTCCGTCGAAGTCCGGCAACTCGTGCACGTAGCTCGGCGCACTCCCTGGCGCCGCGCTGATTGCCTTGATGATGGCCTCCGCTAAATCCTTGGTCCCGTTCGTTGAAGGTTCCACTTGATCCTCTGGCTTGACGGCGGCAATTGGAGGTTGGATGGCGCGCCCCTCCTTGGACGTGCCCTGCTGGTGCCCCTCCTTGGGCACCTCCCCCCGACGTACCTCTTCGGACATCCGACCGACCGTCGACTGCACCCATGTCTGCACGTTGGCGTCCCAAGCAGGATTCCCTTCTTCATCTTCGGACTCCTCATCTTCCACCTGGGCCAACTCCCATTGGGCCCGGGCGAGTTCCGCTGCTGCTTTCGCTTCGTCTAGTTGTCGGCGCGCCAATTCCAGCTTGGCTTCACGTTCCCGACGTCCCGTAGACACGACGGAGCGAGTCTTCTTCTTTGCTGCAGGTGCTGCCGTTGCAGCAGCTGGAGCAGCAGGAGCAGCAACTTCCGTCTCTGTAGTGACTCTTGACTCGTACGTAGTTAACGTTCCCTCTGTAGTTGTGCCCGAGGTTCCCGACGTTCCCGAAGAGTCAGTTGTCCCTTGTGCCTCTTCTTCAGCACGGGGCGCAGTCGACTGGTTCGGCGGCGAGGTACCCCTCTGGCTCCTGGTGACAGGCATGACGACGTCAGTAACCCGATGTCTCGACGAAATACACGTAGATCCGGCTCGAAGGACCAGCAGATGTCGCGGGGCGTGCGTGCCGTGCGCCCCACGTGCGTTGTCGTGAGTGCGCAGGCGCGTCCGTCGGCTAAAGCGAGTCCTCACCGACGGCTCTTACCGCGACGGAGGGGGGCGGGCGTGATGTTGATACGGACGGACTTTCGCTCGTCCGGCGCCGGAAGCCCGCTCGTGTGTGTACTTCGCGTCGGGGAGTTGCGCCGTTCTCTTCCTGCGTCGATGTAGAGGGTGCGGGGGGTAGGTGCGGGGGGAGACGTTTTTAAAAGAAACAAGAATGACGTTATCTGTTTAAGCCGTAGTGGACCAGCCAAAGCCTAGCCCTAATCCCCCTTGCCTAGCCCTAATCTTCTTCGCTCTTCTTTCGCGGAGAATCTTCCTTCTTCCTGCTGCAGAAGGTCCTTCCGTCCTGCAGAGTTTCCAGTCTTCAGTCTTCAGTGTCTTGAGTCTTCTTTCTTCTTCAGAGTCTTCTTTCTTCTTTTTCTTCTTTTCTTCTTGGGAGTGCTTCTCTCTGGAGGCCATGTTCGCAGCTAAAAACCCGCCGGGTCCGCTACCCTTCGGCTTTACCTTAAAGAGAGCCGCATGGCTCTAAGCCCATATTGCCTAACATTTCGACATAATTTTCACTTTGGCTGACCCATGTCCGGCTAATTCTTTATTATTTCCCAAAGTCTTACATTCACATGCCATACATCAATAGATTCGTCTTAAAAAGATCTACAAAGTCATACAATTCTTATTCTTACATCTAAAAAGACAAAAAAGTTATTCATAAAAAACATCGTAAAAACATAGCAATTTTGTCCTATCCTACAATTATTTTCCTTAATAAATCCTAAGTTCTAAACCGTATCCTTATCTATTGTATATAAAAATGTAGAGAAATGCTTAACCTATCGATCTACACTAATTACAACAATACAACTTAATTAGAACTATCAAAAATTACGTTGAATACACAACTTTCATAAAACTTCCATAAATCTTACGTAAACTTATTCTCTATCTCGTATTTTCATCTTGCATCTCTTTCATATCGTGTTATAATCTTAGCTTGAGTATGTTGTGATCCTATCGTAATAAACATCGAAATCTTTTAACTAAATACAATACTTCGTAATCATAATTCGATACATAAGGGAACTTAATCTAATTAATTAGACGAGTCGCCGACACACATCAAGACGATTACGTGATTTGAACGACGTTCAAACGATGTTGGAAATCACTACACTTAGAAATTTAATATTAGAAAAACCTTACCGCAAATCCCTCTTAAATCTCTCCATGAAAGTGCAGTTTAAATCACGCCGTGTCCGAGATAAGCCGAAACAAACAAACACACAAAGATCTCATATGTACAACGCTAGACCGCAGAATCCAATTTCCGGAGAGACTCAGTCCGTGTGATTATGCCGCCGCTGGTTAAAACAAACAATTCTCTTTCTAGTTTCATTTCCTTCATCTGCTAACAGATGGCGCTACACGATTTCAGAAGTAACCTTGTTCAATTATTGAAACAAAAACCCGTCTGTTTAGAAACGATAATGTGCTTTCAGTTCAAGTTTATCCTTATAGTTCCTTGCATACTGATTGAAAAGCATTAAGATTGCCTAATTCTTAAAAAAATAAAATAAAAAGAAGACATTATTTATGAATGACAATTCCCAACGATTTCTTAACTTTTTAAAATATCCGTTGTTTTCTACGCTACAGTCAGAATGATAATTATATCTAACTATTAAAGAGAATTTTCTAAAAAGTTCGAGAAAACTCCAACTTTGTAAAAAGTTACAGCATTTGCTACTGCATATTGCTGTGAACATGAAAAAGATAACCTTATGTAAACTTTGCCTAGGACAAATCTTAGTAGTTTAGGATCAATTCGTTATTCAGCCTATCTGGAATAGAGGTAGTATAGTTTAATTAATGTATGATGGAGTTCGATTTGGGTTCCGAGGGATCAGAGTCCTCTCAAGATGTTATTAGTTTCGGGAACGTTGCTTAAACTCAAACTGATGTTTGTGCCTTTATTACATAACCTCTTTTCTATTTTTTATGAATCTTATCTTTAAATTTTGATGTATTATTTGAAGAGCAAACGAGCAATATACAACTTAATAGAACAAAATTGTCGTAGCAAACGAGCAAATTCATACAGAACAAGCGATCTGTCTGAAGTCAATCTCAGATGCGTTGCTACTTTTGGACTAAGATGGTCGCCTCATACGATGTTTCTACTTTTTAGTACTAAGATGGTTACCTCATTTAAAAGTGAGCCGGCACAAGCCTTCCACCGAAACGCAAGAACTGCTTCACGCTAGAAATAGATGTGGCGGTGGTACCTATCTGTTCGAAACAAATATGTTCCAAAAGTAAAATAAAAATTCTGATATAATTGACCTTGATCCAATTGTGAACATAAAAAACGTTTATGTAAACTTTGCCTAGGACGAACCTTAGTAGTCTGGGATCAGTTTCTCTATCAGTCTATCTAGAATGGACGTAGTATAGCTTAATTAATGTATCATGGAGTTCGATTTGGGTTCTGAGGGATCAGAGTCCTCTCAAGATGTTATTAGTTTCGGGAACGTTGGCCTAACTCAGTAAAACTAAGACTCTATATTACATAACTTCTTTTCTATAGGTCATTTTTAAATTTTGGTGTATTAAGCTGTATTTTGAAAAGCAATATGCAACTTAATAGAACAAGCGATCTGTCTGAAGTGAATCTCAGATGCGTTGCTACTCTCTTGAACAAAGATGGTAGCATCTCTTCTACCGAAACTCAAGAACTGCTTCACGCTAAAAATAGGTGTGGGTCGGGTCGAAACATACGCGTTGCAACAGTAAAAGTAATATCCTGATATAAATGATGTTGATCTCATTGACCTTGATCCAATTGTGAACATGAAAAACGTCTATGTAAACTTTGCCTAGGACGAACCTTAGTAGTTTGGGATTAGTTTGTCTATCAGTCTACCTAAAATGGAGGTAGTATAGTTTAATTAATGTATCATGGAGTTCGATTTGGGTTCCGAGGGATCAGAGACCTCTCAAGATTGTGTTAGTTTCGGGAACGTTGGCCTAACTCAGTACAATTAAGGCTTTATTTAGTTTGATTCAATTTTTTTTTATAATTTATAGGCAGACATTTGATCGCAATCTCACCTGATGGTAAGTGGTGATGCGGCCGAAGATATCGCACGCCTGCCTAGCAGTCTATTCATTCTGGCTTTGAAAAGGTCCAAATTGTACCTTTCGGGAAATACGCTCGCGGGCAGCGCATTCCATTCCCTAGCAGTGCGCACCAAAAACGTTGAAGCAAAACGGGACGTGCAAAAAATTGTGAACATGAAAAACGTAAGTCTATGTAAATTTTGCCTAGGACGAACCTTAGTAGATTAGGATCAGTTTGTCTATCAGTCTACCTAAAATGGAGATAGTATAGTTTAATTAATGTATGATGGAGTTCGATTTGGGTTCTGAGGGATCAGAGTCCTCTCAAGATGTTATTAGTTTCGGGACCGAAGGCTAAACTCAATCAAAGTACAAGTAATCTATCTTTAAGACTTTATCACATAACTTCGGTTAATTTTCTCTGTGCTTTTAGTCAGTTTTAAAATGTTATTTGTTCTTTATTTTTCTTACATTTTTATCTTGTTTATTAATTTGTACTTACTTATTAATTTAGGGTACACACGATATGCTGTTTGTGATTTCCTTTTGGCGATATTTCGACTCAGTTTTATGGATTGTGATCACGGGGGAACCATTTTGCCCTGATCACGATAAATAAAAGAAAAAACAAAATTCAAAAACCGCATGTCTTGAGTATTCGTTACATATTGAAAAGTATCAATTTTGCGATAATTTAAATCTAAAAAATTACATATTCAGTTTTAAAGTGCACTGAACTTTAACTAAAACTTCCTTAAATATCTTGTAAATGAACAGACAAAGAGACATATGTAAGCAACTTCATATAGAACATGGGTTCTACCTAAAGTCAATCACAGATGCGTTGCTACTCCCGAGGACTAGGATGGCATGGCATCATATAAAAGTGTGCCGGCAAACACACCCAGAACTAGATGTGGCGGTGGTACTTCCCCGGTCGAACTACACTATTTCTAACACCTTCAAAATTGTACCGGCAATCACACTCTTCCATCGAAACGTAAGAGCTGTAGAAAAAAATACGAGTAAGTATGGCGGTGGTATCTCCCTGGTCAGTACATTGGTACCACCGGTCTTTTTTTTGTTTACGATGGGGAAACCTTCAAAAGGTACACGACGTCTTGGGAGCGACGCGAATTATTTAGGATTCTTACCGCACTAAAACCTCCCGGTGGCCGTCCTCAGCACTGCGTTGAGGACTCCGGGATCTCCAACGGAACACAGACGGAATCCTCCGAGCGCGATGCCACTTTCGGGCTCTTCCCTGGTGGGCGTGAAACACTCACCGTATCTTCTGGTCTCTACGGCGGCATGCGACCACACATGCCGCCGTCCATCCCGGGGTTGCTTGGCCGGACGGTTCGAGTTCCCACTCTACCCGCCCGCAACCCCAGAAGCCCCTTTTAGTCGCCTCTTACGACAGATAGAGGGTAACGTAGTCCTATTCTAATCCCGGAACTACAGTGACAAGGTGGCCTATCTTAATTTTCTTCATATATCTACAAACTCCAATAAAGCCAAGATCAACATAGACCCCTAACGAAGCTAAACCTACAAATGGCAGATTTCTGTTGGTTTAGGTTCGTTAGCTCGTTCGTTAGACGGAGTAGATTCGAATCCGCGTATCAGCACTTTGCGTTTTACCGTCTATCACTTTATTTTATTAGCCAGAATATATAGGTTATAAGTATACAATCTTTCCATAAGTTTCTCGCGTTATCATTTTGGTCAAAATCATTTTATATACAATTTTAAGCAATTGCATAGCTTTTATTGCGGGCTTTAACCACCATCATAGTCCTCGAGAGTAAAGTCCTGATAAAGAAACTTGATCTCTAACAAGTAAAACAAAAAAATAGTGTTAACAATCGCTCAAATGTTCTCCACATGTTGAAGGTGGTAGAACCAGTGTAGTTCAATCGGGGAACCACCGCCACACCTATTTCTAGCGTGAAGCATTTCTTGCGCGAGATGGAAGGGTGTGGTTGTCGGCACACTTTTATGTGAGGCGACCATCGTAGTCTTCCAGAGTAGATATCCATCTGTGATTGACTTCAGATGGAACCTATGTTCTGTATGTAGTTGATTACAGATGTTCATGGGCAGCAGTGACCACTTACCATCAGGTGGACTGCATGCTCGTTTGCTACTTCAGTCAGATAAACAAAAACAATAATTACGCGGTTCTAACACATTTATCGAAATTCGAAAGAGGATTCAGATGACGAACGGAATTTATGTATAAAATTCGCATCACGACGCCAACATTGCTTAATAACAGTTCAAGAGAAGCAAAAAACAGTTCAAACATAAACAAGGCACATAAATGTAGAACGTGTATCGATTCGGCTGTCCGTCCAGTACACAATCAGTTATCGAGTATCGGGCAGTTGCCAATCACAGAGGATTGCTCGGAAACGATTTATGGACTAGAGGAGGGATTAGGTTCGAATGGTGGGATTAGACTCATCAAATACAGAGGAAAATGTAGAATTTGATTTAACAAGAGAATCTAGTTGTATTCTCATGTAAATGAGTTTAGATGAATATTAGTATGGACTGTCTATATATTAACTAGTCACCCGTCGCATCGGTCGAAATTCGACCGTAATTTAAATTAAAAAACTAAATTTCATATTGTCCAAAGTAGTATGAATATTTCTCAAATTCAAATAAAATGTAATTTTCAAGTAATTTTGAACGCACCCATTAAATATAAATAGAGGTTTAATAAGCTAAGCCGCATTTAAAAGCAATAGCAGGTATTTTGACAAAGACACTGACATTTCTGACGTTATGTGTTTTCATAGTAAGTGTATTGAAATATAGATACGTGAAGCAAAAAACTTGAGGTACGTTTTTAAGTAACGTGCCGCGGACGTGAAATTTTGCACGGTTATAGTGGACGTAGAGAAAGTGTAGAATGTTAATATTTTTTTCAAATAATGCATATAACATTCATAAAATCAACTAAAAACACATTACTCACACTACCGTACATTTGTCACAGACACATTATTATTAAACAAGATAAAACATTCAATCTCTTACTATGAAAACACATAACATCAAAAATGACAGATGTCTTTGTCAAAATACCCGCTATTGCTTTTAAATTCAGCTTATCTAATTAAACCTTTTTTCCGTTCAAAATAACTTGAATATTATTACAATTTATTTGAATTTGAGAAATATTCGTGCTACTTTGGACTATATGAAGTTTATTATTTTAATTTAAATTACGGTCGAATTTCGACCGTTGCAACGGGTGACTAGTTCAAATTATACAGCTTATGTCACTTTGACAATTTAGTTAATTTCAATGTCATATGTTACAATACGTCATATGCTACAATACATCAAGCCGTTTGAACTTTAGTGCGTGCTAAAGAAATGAACATTTAAACACACACATAAATACAAATACACAAACACCCAGACCCAGAATAAGAATGTAAATTTATAATTTAGATGCCTGTCTGGCTGGGAATCGAACTCTGAACCCACTTCGTCTCAGATTGGTATGGTAACCACTCCACCACGTCGTCAAAACACTAGACAAACAAACGTACGAAAAACGTTACCCTTCTTCTGATGCAGTCGTATAGAAAAGAGCTTTCAATGTAAAATAAATAAAACTCAATTCAAATGTGCAATATATGATTAGATGTTAGTATCGAGGTCAGTTGTCAATCATCAGTCAATGCAACGATATATGCACTCAGCTGAGAAAATGATTTAGACGGGATAATACGTTAAAATTAATCATTGGCGTGTACATGAAAATTAACAATCATATTGAAATTGGTAAATGTTAATTATGATATTTGGAAATTAAATCATTCATAGACGATGTCGTTATTATGTTCAAAAGTAATTATGCGAGTAATCTATTGAGTAGGATTTATGTATGTGTGAGGATGTATTAACAAGAGCAGTGATATTCTAATGGTTGAAACTTGCCCTCCCGATCGGGAGGTCCGAGGTTCAAACCTAAGCACGCACCACTGATTTATGTGCGTATCAGACATTAATTATCACTGCTTTTCGGTGAAGGAAAACACCGCGAGGAAACCTACACACCGGAGAGTTTAAAAAAAAGTTCTCGGAGGTGTGTAAAGTCCACCAATTCGCACTTGGGCAGCGCGGTGGACTATGGCCTATGAGAGTTATAGGTTAGCCACCAAAATCCGATGCAGTTACAATAGATGATCTTATACTACTATTATCGCGGAATTTATTCATTTTAATATGTACTCCCGATATAAGTAAGTAAGGTGAGAGCACTGATAGCCTAATGCTTGAAACTTGCCTAATCTCACTCATTCTGAGAGAAGACCCGCGCCCAAAAATGGGACAATAATCGGTTGACGATGAGGATGTATTTGTGTTTTTTTACTTTTTCACGCAAAAACTACTCGTCGGATTTCGCTGAAATTTAGCACACGTACATAGTTTATAACACAGTATACTTTTTACGATGGTAGACGACACTGAAGCGGGCGAAGCCGCGAATATAACTATAATATATGTAACTATGTAACTATCCTAATTGGAACGATTTCTTAATAAGAAGTCGTCACGTAAAAAAACGCAACATCTATGGTTAATGTGTAATCATAATGTTACTGATTCAGTCTGTTAAAACTTATATTTTAGTTTGAATCGTGTATAAGGAAGATACATACATTAGACACTTAAAGATTAGTCCTTAGAAATAGTGACTCATGTGTAAGGAAACTCAGGTAGGTCTATAAAGATGTCAAGAGCAATTATAAAATCCCTAGGCGGCAGTGAACATTTACCATTAAATTAGAGGGATAATATGTATATGTTACCGTTAGAATTAGTTTTTAGTTAAAACTCGTTTTTACTAGTTAAAACTAGTTCACGCTTGCTTAGTTTATGTTTTTTCTTTTAAGTTCCAACCTAACCTAATCCGTCGTATATAAAAAAGGCTGACCATACTCCTACATTGTCATGGTAAGGTACATTCACACTCATCGAGCAGTTTTAACAAAGGCGTTTAGTGAGAAGTAGTTTTAACTAGAGAAAATGCGTTTTAACCAAAAACGGGTTGTAATGTTAACATATAAACATTTGTGATATAAAAAATATATGCCATTAAAAATACGTATCATAACATTGATTTGAAATCAAAGCTTTGCAACAGTTCAACTTCGGTACAGCGAGCAAACATCAGAACGCGTCAGTTGTCAATCAAACCTGCTCGCTCAAAGCCGGTATCAATGTTTGTTTCCGTTCTTCAGTCACACGTGTTCGTTTCTCGAAATCAAAATTGTGTGTATTACTTGACCTAGTAAAATAGGACATGAAAGACGGTGTTTATATCGAAGCAAGTTATACAACTACACTACAATATGTTTTTTTTTATCTGACTGAAATAGCAAGGGAGCATGCAGTCCACATGATGATAAGTGGTCACTGTCGCCCATGGTCATCTTTAATAAACTTCATATAGAACATGAGTTCAATCTGAAGTCAACCACAGATACGTTGCTTCTCCGGAGGACTATGATGGTCGCCTCATGTGAAAGTGTGCCGGCAACCACACCCTTCCAATGAAACGTAAGAAATACTTCACGTTAGAAATTGGTGTGGCGATGGCACTCCTTCTCTACGTCCACTATAACCGTGCAAAGTTTCATACTTACTTAAAAATGCTTCACAAGTTTTTGCTTCACGTATTAATATATAGATACTACAAATAACATCAGAGTCTTACCTAAGGTTAGTCATAAATGCGTTGCTACCTCAGAGGACTCAGTTGGAATACCTCAGACATGTATGTCTTATTTAAAACCTACTTCATGTCAACCAACCGAGGTGGTAGAACCAGTGTAGTTCGACCGTGAAAGTACCACCGCCACACCTATTTCTAGCGTGAAGCATTTCTTGCGCGAGATGGAAGGATGTGGTTGCCGGCACACTTTTATATGAGGCAACCATCGGCGATCTCGGGAGTAGCAACGCGTTTTTGATTGACTTCAGATAGAACCCATGTTCTATATGAAGTTGATTGTGTTCCATGTTCTATATGATGCAGATGTCCATGAGCGGCAGTGACCACTTACCATCAGGTGGACTGCATACTTGTTTGCTACTTCAATCAGATATGAAGAAAAAAATCGATTTCGGAAAAATGATTCCTGGGGCATTGTTGAAAACAAATTTGTCCACGGTCCCAAACAAGTCTGAGAAACACTACGATACGAGTAAAAGCGTACAAACTAGCTTCATAATAGCGTTCTGGTATCCGAGCATACATATCGAGGCCAGCGTTCAATCAACGCGACCGATCGTTTGAAACGACAACCCTTTGTGGCCTTTTGAACGTCGAATCGGTGATTTTCACGACTGGCGACTATTGTTCAGATATCGAGTTTTGATTGGATATGAGTATCTACTTGTATAGGAATCTACTTAACGTACCTATGGTTAATATGAATATATTCAAGTTTACTAGAGCATTAGATCGTAAAAGGAGATTAAAAGCATTATTTAAAAACAGTATTCATTTACCAGCAATGCTGGAGGTGGTCTTTTCCTCCTTTTTCTCTAGGAGGAAACCTTCAAAAGGTACCCGACGCCTTGTGAGCGACATGGGTTATATAGAATTTTTATCGCTCTAAACCCCCGTGGCCGTCTTTGGCGCTGCAACGAGGACTCCGTGATTTCCGAAATTGAATTTCGCAAATATGACGATTTTTACGGTATTATTGAAATCAAATGTATCTATAGTACCTAAGAATATTTTAAGAGACACGCCAATAGGAGTAAAACTAGCTTCAGAATAGGGCTCTGGTATCCGAGCATACATATCGAGGCCAGCGTTCAATCAACGCGACCGATAGTTTGAAACGACAACCCTTTGTGGCCGTTTGACCGTTGAGCCGATTTCCGTAGATATTCACGACTTTTGTTCAGATATCGAGTTTTGATTGGACACGAGATGCCTAACGTAAGAAGATATTCAAGTGTTGACGCATTTGACTGAACGTGAAAAAAGTGTCATCCCACGTCCAGTCGAATGCTCCTCGTTTCTTCGTCAAAGTCTCATTCCATTTATCAGAGGTGTAAGATGCACTGCTGGATGTAGTCTCACATTGATGAAGATATTTGCTAATAGTATTTGCAAATATTTTGCTATAGTCGTTGCAGTAGCTTAAGTTAGGTTAGGTTATTACTGAACGTTCCTAGGAAAATCGTCATCTATAACATATATTTTTTATCAGCTGTTTGAGATTTAGTGATGGAGGTAGTCGTCTAATGAAGACATTTGCCGATAGTCAATATACTATACAAACAAAAAGAGTTTTACACAGTTAAATAACGAATTAAGATTAACATTTCAATTTAACTTTTGAAGGATTAAACTGTAATTTTACAATTAGTAAATTTTAATATAAAAAATACGACGGCTTTACTTTGTTTTTCTTTAAGGTGTATCAGTAAAGAACTGTCCATTGACAGAAAATAAACATATCACACAAATAAAACGCAGAAAACAGGCGAAATTACAGAATCACTTGTATCGGCATTCAATTGTTTGTTCCCTGTTCCGATGTCAGTTTCCGGTGATCAAACACGCGGAGGGTGTTGACGCCCGAAAAACAATATACCAACATTTCCGGGTGGTACAATGAAATATTGGACACAAATTAATTAAAACAAGCTTGTTTTCAAGATAGTAGAATGAGTGTGGACAGATTGGGGAGATACAGTCACACTTCGAGCATGCAGTCTACATGGACTGCATGCTCGAACTATATTGATCGCCTCATGTGAAAGTTTGCCACCACACCCTTCTATCACACTTTCACATGAGGCGACCAACATAGTCCTCTGGAGGAGCAACGCGTCTGTGATTGACTTCAGATGGAATCCATGTTTTGTATGAAGTTGATTACAGATATCCATGGGCGGCAGTAGCCACTTACCATCAGGTGGACTGCATGCTCGCTTGCTACTTCAGTCAGATAAAAAAAAGTATGCCTGCAACCACACCCTTCCAACGAAACGCATGAAGTGCTTTACGCTAAAATAAAATAGATGTGGCGGTGGTACTCCCAAGGTCGAACTACACTGATTCTACTACCTCGTACACAGGTTCTACCCTCGTAAATTCCTATATAAATTATTATTATTTTTATTATATTACATATTAAATTTATTATATTTGAATTTATATCGTGAATTCGTTTTTGAGTTTTAGTGGAAGGATGTATGTGTGTGTTGATGTACGTGAAGCCTGTCGGATTGACTACAGATAGAACCTCTGATGGTTTTTTTTCGTTATCGAGGGGGAATCTTTGAAGGTTGCTGCTAAGCAATGCTGGGTTATGTGGAATTTTTACCTCACTAAAATCCCTTCGGTGGCCATCCGCAGCGCTGCGTGGAGGACTCCGGGATCTCCAATGGAACACAACCGGAGTCCTCCGAGCGCAATGCCCCCTTTGGGCTCTTCACAGTGAGAATTGTACACACTGCGCCGCCTGGTGTTTATGACAGCATGTGCCCACACATGCCGTCGTCCTACACGGAGCTGCTTGTCTGGACGGTTCAAGCTCCCACTATTACCGACCGCAACCCCGGAAACCCTTTTTAGTCGCCTCTTACGACAGGCAGGGGATACCGTAGCCCTATTCTGCGTACTACAGGGACAATATGAACCTTGAAAAACCCGTATGATAAGCACTTCATCAAGACCCTAAATTATAACAATCGTATTAACTAACGTATTAATTATAACAATCGTATTAAACTCGTATTAACATCGGTACTAAGTACCGATGTTAATACGAGTATTTACCACTGGAATTGGATTGTAACAAAATCAGATAACCAAGGGTCACGTACCCGCCAATTTATTCAGGGTCTAACGGACCCTTAAACGTACCTCCCCAATTTATATCCTATAAAGCAGGTTTATTGCTTCGCCGCTGAGAACGAGCATTTAAATTGTCTGGTAAATACTTCTGCGCTTTAATCCCTAATAATCGAAGTTTATTTTTGGACGTGGAGTAAACTTGACACATTTGCAATGTCGTAATTCTTTGAGTTTCGACTATGGAAGCACCACCGCAACACTTATTTCTGTCTCTTCCCAGTTGAGGTCGTATTCCGATCTTGTGGTAGTGTGTGAAAAAACTTGCGGCACTCGGGGACTGCCGCAGTAAAGCTATTGCATAGCATTTTTTTATCAACTAATGCAATTATTATTATTTATTTATATATGCAGTATTTTTTTTTCTTTGATATTAATTCAAGTTTTTTTTTTATATGTATATACTTTCTCACAAACAGTTACATATTGTCCGATTGCTCGTCTCGATCCGTGCGAGCTTCGTACTGACGTATCATATACATACACGTTAAGCAAACACCCGGCCGCGCTACATGGTAGGCGAAGTATTAGGTTTTTTTGTTACGGAATTTCTTTATTCGGTCGCCGCGCTTAAAGCCACATGTGTCCTATGTGAGCGTTTTTACACTCATAGCCCCACAGTAGGAATTTCTCCTGTGTTGTGGGTACCATGGACACACACAAGACGAATACAAAAACACCCAGACTCAGAACAGGAATCTAAACTCATCATTCAGATACCTGTCTGGCCGGGAATCGAACAAGGGACCCATAGCGTGTCAGTCCGGTATGGTAACCGCTGCGCCACGCGGGCTTTACGTTGGTACTGCCCATTCAACTGTTCCCCGCGTACTAAAGAGCGTATCGTTTGTTCTTAACGGATTAAATTCACAATTTAAGCTAAGTAATTTCACGAAACGAAAGCTGTTTTCGCAAATTGTAATAAACGCGTGTAATCCCGAGAAATACGGCCGTAAAGAGTTTATCTCTTACTTGCTTTATATTACGGTCTAAGTAAATGTTTTGTTACGAAAGATATTCAATGCGAGATCTCAGTTGTATGCTAGAATTATTTTTATAAGGTTATATTAATCTTGCTTCAGTAGTTCGTATGTATGTGTGAATTAAATTTAAATTTATCAGGTGATAGAACCTGTGTTTAACTACACAGGTTCTATCACCTGATAAATTTAAATTATCAGGAGAGATAAGCGGAGAGATACTCTCACTACGCTTGTCTTTAGCGTGAATCAGTTCTTGCGTTTTCCTGGAAGAGTGTAGTTGCCAGCCCAGTTATCTTATAAGATGATCATCTTAGTCCTTATAAGAATTCGTTTTTGATGAGAATTGAACGATTAGCTCAGTGACAACACTCTTAATCCAATATGTCAGACACTTCAAAATTATGCCTTAGTTGTTTTTAAATCCATGAGTGAATATCAAATGAAAGGATTTTCTGCTAATAATGCGAAATAAAAGTTTACCGAAAACTTTTTTAAGCTTTTATACTTAACTAGTTGAGCAGTACTATAATTATCAGTTTTTCTTTACTATTTTAAACATGTACCTATTATACATAATAACCTTCCTGTGGAATCACACTATTTATTGAAAAAACTGTAGTTTCAATATCAAGTGTCATTTATTACTAAATATTATTTATAATCCATTAAAATTACATCTTTAATTATTTTAATGAATATTTGTAGGCCACTCAGTGGCAGAGTAAGCAATTAAACAAAATGTTAAAATACAAACTGTACCTATGTTACCTTATTCACAAATAAATTGATTTGATTTGATTTAAAGATCCAAACAGACTGAGAAGCGACTTTGTTTTATACTATGTATCTAGTGATGTACGTATTGTATTTTTAAGACGGAGTGCGCAGCATTATATCTCGAAGGTGTAACAGAGACCATATTTCATACGATATAGAGCTGTCTGTAGTCCTTCGGGGGATTAAGGTTGTGATGAAATTTAGATAAGACTTCTCATAAATCTATAGATACATAACACGCTTTCTGCGCTCATAGCCCCACACTAGGATTTTCTCCTGTGTCGCGGGTACCATGGACATACACAAGACGAATACACAAACACCCAGACCCAGAACATGAATCTAAACTCATCATTCAGATACCTGTCTGGCCGGGAATCGAAACGGACCCATTGCGCGTCAGACCGGTATGGTAACCGCTACGCCACGCGGGTCGTCGACATACATAAATATTTATATATACTATTTGGTATAATACATAAATAAAAATGTTTCGACGAACCGCGTGGCGAAACGGTCACCACGGTCTGACATGTAACGGATTCGGGGTTTGATTCCCGGCCAGACAGGTATCTGAATCATGACTTCAGATTTCTGTTCTGGGTCTGGGTGTTTGTGTATTCGTCTTTGTGTGTCATTTTCGGTGAAGAAAAACGTTGTGAGGAAACCTACACACCTGAGTGTTCTTTAAAAAAAAGTTCTCGGAGGTGTGTGAAGTCCATCAATTCGCATTTGGCCAGCGCGGTGGACATGACCTTAGAACTATTTCATTCCGAGAAAAGACCCGTGCCCAGCAGTGGGACAGTAATGGGTTGTCGATAGATGTCATGACACCCACAACACAGGAGAAAATCCTACTATAGGGCTGTGAGTATACAGTGTGTTAAAAAATTGGTTCGCAAAAGTAATAATTTATTTCGAGTGTTACCATTAATATCAAGTACAAGTACTTATGTTTATTTTATTATTCTGAGTTTTCCAAACCATTTTTGGCATATATAGGTATACAATACAGGAAATTATTTCATTTTATATTTTGTAATAAAAGAAAGGTGAAGAAAAACATCGTGAGGAAACCCACACACCCGGGAGTTCTTAAAAAAAAAACAGGTGTGAAGTCCACCAATCCGCACTTGGCCAGCGCGGTGGACTATGGCCTATAACTCTCTCATTCTGAGAGAAGACCCTTGCCCAGCAGTGGGACAATAATGAGTTGTCGGGACAAGTACTTATCCGATGGAAAGGCAAATGGAAAAGAGCAGGCAATTTGTAGTCATTTTTCTCTTACGTAAATTACTGTGGAAATAGATTCAGCCGTTTTCAAGGTCAGCCTTTATAGAATGAAAAACCGGCCTTTATGTATTGGTATCGTGAATCAGGCAGCTTAGAAAACGAAATGTGCGTAGAGTATTTTACTAAACAACCTTTTCTTTTAGTTCTCTTCAACCGATCATTGGCTCACTGCTGGGCACGGGTCTTTCAGAATGAGAGAGTCTAGGCCATAGTCCACCGCGTTCGCCAAGTGCGAATTGGTGGACTTCACACCTGTTTTTTTTTTTAAGAACTCCCGGGGGTGTGGGTTTCCTCACGATGTTTTTCTCACCTTTCTTTTAGTTATAAATTATAAAAAATATGAAATAAAAGTAATATTTCCTGTATTTGTCATCGCATACCTATATATGCCAAAAATGGTTTGGAAAATTCAGAATAATAAAAAAGGATATATGGAAAAAGAAATACAAAAATCGCATACCTATTATAAGTAACCGTTACATACTCAAATTCAGAATTTTTATCTGGTTTTATCTGTGTTTGCAAAAAACTTTTGATTCTTATTCCCATTAGATTCTTATTCTTACGATATTGATAAATAAGTAAAAAAAAGCCGAACCTACATTTTTTTGCCGGATCTTCTAAGAATATGTATTCTATATGATAAAAATAATTTTACCGACATATTATGATTAATGGAAGGTTTCTCGTAGATCTTGACAAAAGAAGTAGAAATCTACTTAATATTCGTAGTAATAGTATTTATTTAATAAATAAATATAATTGAATTATCTGTTCGAAATGTCAACATAGGTTTCTACAAAAAGTATAGTAAAAATGTTATAAATTATTTTGTATTTCTGTTTCTTTGTTCAAATGAATCTCCGAAATTACTTGACCGATCTGACAGGACGTACATTGGCAGATATACCTATTATGGTATTGAGAGTAACTTAGGTAAAATCACTATTAATATGAATGTATGTTGATTTTTACGGTCTCATGATAAAACTACATAAACCTATCACCATGAAACATTATAAACATATTCTTAGATGTATCTGAAAAAAAAATTGAAAACTTTTTATTAAAAAAGGCTTTATCGATAACGAAACGACTGGTAATAACTTGTTATTATTGTAGTTACACACAAAAAAATTCAAACCCATTAATTGCGCGCAGTCCACGCAGTATTTTTTTTCTTTTGAGAAGAATGCTATTTTACCAACATTACCGATAACCGATGGGGAAGGAAGGTCCTCGAGTGCCGACCACGTTTAGGCAAAAGGAGCACAGGTCGCCCCCCCAAAGGTTGACTGATGACCTTAAGAGGACAGCGGGAAACCGTTGGATTCAGAAGGCACAGGACCGGTTGGAGTGGCGTCATTTAGGGGAGGCCTACGTCCAGCAGTGGACCTCAAAGGGCTGATGAATGGATGCATGGATGGATGGGTGGACTGAAGGTGCTATAGTCATGTTATCTTTTTGACCACGGCTCGAACCGCGGGACAAAACTAGTAAATCAACTTCAGAAATAATATCTGGAAATCCAATAAATAAATTACAAAGGTTCATTACTCAAGCTACATAATGCTCGCTCCGTTTACCGCTCTCATAACATTTACTCATAAAAGTTTTCTACTTTCTGAATTACATTCATATGTTCGCTGAAAGTATTGGGTATTATTTATTATATTTACTAGCTTCTACTCGGACTTTCATTGTGATTTTTCAGTATTGCAAGGTGGTAGATTGCAAGGTGGTACTTGTCTACCAACTCGCACTTGGCCAGCGCGGTGGACTATGGCCTAAACTCTCTTATTCTGACAGAAGACCCGTGCCCAGCAATGGGGCAATAATGGGTTGACGACATGTAGTCGTACGCGAATTTTCATTCGGAGTATGTTGGAATGTTTGACAAACGCTGGTGCATAAAAGTTTCGTTCAATACAAGGCGGCTTTGCAGCATTTAGACTCGCTCGAAATCATAAGGATAAAAAGTATTTTTTTATGATAATTGCTGTACCCGTAGACTTTTTATGAAGTAAATAGCTTTTTTGTGTGAACTTCAAAAGTTTATGAGAATTCTTCGTCATCATGAACACGTTTATTCAAATAAATATCGAATATTATTCGTTTTGGTTGTCATACAAAATCCTACTTAGGGTTTTTAGACAATCTCCTATTAATATATATCGTCAATCCATTATTGTCACCCTGCTGGGCACGGGTCCTACTCTCAAAATCAGAGAATTTTAAGCCATAGTCCACCGCGCTGGCCAAGTTGCGACTTGGTACTTTTAATATTAAAGGTAAATAAATATCTAATCCGTACAAAATCATAATTTCAGCTATTAATTACAAAACATCCATCCAATCAGAACATCGAAAGTAATGAAGTAGATCTTTGAAAACTATAACCGAGCAAATCGCCTAAAGCTTTCCCGCTAATCGCTGTTAAATCGCTTTTCTTTGAACGCGTCCCGCGATAATGTAATTTGGAAGCTCTTACGCTCGGCTAATATCCATTGAATAAATTAATATAGCTTAATACTGCCGCTACTTTATCAGAGCACGATTACTTTTTAATTAAGGTAATTGGTGAAAATGGCGCGTCTTCCTTGTTATGGGTAATTTTATGACAATATCTTAATGTTACTGGCATACGGTGTATGGATCGTTGCGTTAATTTTATTAATTGTGGAATTCTGTTTGGTTCGACACGAAATCTCATCGACTAAAAGATTTTGGTCTTCAATCAAGCAGACGGATGTCTAATGATGAATTTAGGTTTGTTTGGTGGTTCTAGGTATATCGCCTTTTGTCCCTGTAGTTCCGGGTCCAGAATAGGGCTACCTCCTGCCTGTAGTAGGAGGCGACTAACAGGGGCTTCCGGGTTGCGGGCGGGAAGAGTGGTAGCTCGAACCGTCCGGCCAAGCAATCCCGGTATGGACTGCGGCATGTGTGGTCGCATGCCGCCGTAAAGACCAGAAGGTGCGGTGAGCGTTTCACGCCCACCAGGGAAGAGCCCGAAAGGGGCCGGGGGATTTAGTGCGGTAAGAATCCCACATAACCCGCGGCGCTCACACGACGTCAGGTACCTTTTGAAGGTTTCCCCCTTGTAAACAAAAAAAAGGTATATCGCCTTTGTGTTTATGGAATCTTTGTATTTTTACCCACTCCGGGAGCACGAAAAGTACATAACTGGAGTTCTCCGAGCGCGTTGCTCCTTCAGGCTCTGCCGAGATGGTTACTTAAGCCTACACACCATCTGGTGTTTACAGCGGTATACGGCAAAAAACCGTCGTCTTTCCTAGGATCTCCGTCTACACGGTTCGAGCTCCCAATCTGGCCGCCCACAACTCTGGAAGGCCTCTTTTAGTTCCCTCTTATAACAGGACGGGGATATCATAGTTGTATTTAGTCCCGAGAACAATTTAGGCATTTTCAAAATTGTTCTTAGGACCTCAGGAACAATTTTGAAAATGCCTAGAAAAAGGTGAAGGTTGTAGTAATTCAGATTCTGACAAAAACTGAAAATAACATTTCGAAGAACGCTAGAAATAGGTGCGTCGGTGGCACTTCCCTGGACGAACTACACGGGTTCTGCCACCTGTGCGTTTTCCTGGAAGGGTGTGGTTGCTGGCTCACTTTTATATGAGACGACCATCTTAGTCCTCGGGAGTAGCATCTGCAATAGTCTTCAGATATAAAGTCGAAGTTGCTTACGCGTGACAATGGAAGGCAGTATTCACAATCAGTGGGACTGCATGCTTGTTTGTTACTTCATATAATATAAAAAAATAAAAATAAAAATGTTTTATTGATTAAATAACAGTTACAAAACAAGACGCAAGGGGCCCTGTACTGGGTTGGATTACCGTATTACTGGATACCCCGCTCAATCGGATATGATGTTTCCAGGTTAGGCGTTGATCATTTGCAACTCCGAGATATTTTATGTGGTCTGCACTGGCTATGGAATCACATTGGCAATTAGTTATATATAAAAACCTAATGTAAGGCTATAGATATTCATAAGAATCGTAAGATTTATTTATTTACAGAAGGACGACGCGTGAGTGATTTTCCTTTCAAATTTCATTACATGAAATGTGGAGCAATGAATGCGGTAGGTATAATCAGCGGTTATTCAGGATGAGACAGATCAATTGAGATAAACATTGAGCGGCCGGTCGGAGCCTGTTTACGTGTATTGTTTTACAATATGATCTCGATAGGGTTGCCACTTGCTATAATTTTTCAGAAAATTGTATCAAACTCTGATAAATTCTAGATTAATTTTAAACTAGCTGACGCCCGCAGCTTCTCCATCCATCCATCCATCAGCCTTTGAAAGTCCACTGCTGGACATAGGCCTCCCCTCATCTGCGCCACTTCGACCGGTCCTGAGCCATCTGAATCCAGCGGTTACCCGCCGTCTTCTTCAGGTCATCAGTCCACCGGGTCGGGGGGCGGCCTGCACTCCTTTTGCCGAGGCGTGGTCTCCATTCGAGGACTCTTCTACCCCATCGGTTGTCTGTCCTACGAACGATGTGGCCTGCCCATTGCCACTTCAGCCTACTAATTCTGAGAGCTATGTCGGTAACTTTCGTTCTCCTACGGATTTCATCATTACGAATTCTGTCGCGCAGGGAAATACCAAGCATAGCTCTCTCCATAGCTCGCTGAGTGACTTTGAGCTTACGCACGAGGCTCACAGTAAAGGACCACGTCTCGGCGCCGTATGTCATCACTGGCAACACACACTGCTCGAACATCTTCGACTTCAGGCTCTGAGGTATATCGGATGAGAAGATATGGCGCAGTTTCCCGAACGCTGCCCAGCCGAGTTGGATTCTACGAGTGACCTCTTTCTCGAAGTTGGACTTACCCATCTGCACCACCTGCCCCAGGTAAATATATTCGTCAACAACTTCGAGGGTGGTGCCGTCTACAACGACCGGTACGGGTGTGACATGGACGTTAGACATGATCTTCGTCTTGTCCATGTTCATCTTAAGACCCACCCGTTGAGAGGCACCAGAGAGGTCGCTGAGCATGGTGTTGAGGTGCTCCATCGACTCCGCCATGATGACTATGTCGTCTGCGAATCGAAGGTGAGTGATATATTCGCCATCGATGTTGATGCCGAATCCTTTCCACTCCATCAGTTTGAACACGTCTTCCAATGCAGCGGTAAACAGTTTCGGGGATAATACATCCCCCTGTCTCACACCGCGCTGCAATTGGATCGGGTTCGTACATCCGTCGTGTAATCGGATCGACATTGAGGCTGCCTTATATATACACTTCAACACTTCGATGTACCGATAGTCAATCTGGCACCGCTGGAGCGACTCCAACACCGCCCATGTCTCGATAGAATCGAAGGCTTTCTCATAGTCCACATAGGCCACACACAACGGCAGATTGTACTCCTCGGCCTTCTCTACTATCTGCCGCAGTGTGTGTATGTGGTCCATGGTACTAAAGCCTTTTCGGAATCCGGCTTGTTCGGGAGGCTGGAAGTCGTCGAGCCTGCGAGCTATTCGATTATTGATGACCCTCGAAAACACCTTGTAGACGTGGCTCAGAAGCGCGATGGGCCTGTGATTCTTCAGTAAAGACCTGTCGCCTTTTTTGAAGAACAGTATCACCACGCTTCTGCTCCACGCCTCCGGTGCTATACCCTGGCTTATGACGGAATCGAACAACTGTTGGAGCGCTTTCAAAATAGGCCTCCCTCCTGCTTTAAGCAATTCAGTTGTGATTCCGTCTTCGCCGGGCGCTCGGTTGTTTTTGAGCTGTTTGAGGGCCAATCTAATCTCGTACAGGCTGACGTTCGGGATATCTTCGGTATAGTGTCGGGTTAGCGTGGCTCGCTTGTCATTGACAGGCGGCAAAGGGCCACGTGAAGCGGTATATAACTGCCCATAGAAGCGCTCAATTTCTCTCTGAACTTCAGGCCTCGCGGCAACAGTGGTGCCGTCATCCGTCTTCAGCTTCGTTAATAAGCTATGCCCAACACGCAAATCCCCTGCGAAGACCTTGGAGCCCTTTTTCCGTTCAATTTGCTCTATAATGCGATTTGCATTAAAGAGACGGAGGTCGCGTCGCATCCTGTTAGAGATTTGCGCGTTGAGCCGCCTAAGCTGCGACAGTGAAGCTGGAGACTGCACACACATTGCCCGCCGTTCTGCCATAAGTTCGAGAGTTTGGACCGACAGTCTTTGAGTACTTCTATTGGAGGGGGTCTTATAGTACTTCGACCCTACCTCGTGGGCAGTTTCTACCAACTTGGTGTTAATTTCGTCAACATCAACGCAATTTTCTAGGCATTCCAGGCGATTGCGTAGCTCGAGTTGAAAGTCTTCAGAGCCCTGGATTTGACAAGATCTTGGACGGAGTATCGACTTCATAAGGCGGGACCGTTCCAGCTTGATCTTGATATTTAACGTGCCTCTTACCATCCGGTGATCGCTTCCGGTCTTAAACCTGTTGATCACAGAGACATCGTTAAATATGTGCCGCTTGTCTGCCAGTATGAAGTCAATCTCGTTTTTGGTAGTACCATCGGGACTCATCCAGGTCCATTTCCTTTGAGGCTTCTTCTTGAAGAAGGAGTTCATCATATAGAATCCTTCCTTTTCCAAGAAGTTAGCCAGCAAATGGCCTCGATGGTTCCGATTACCAATGCCAAAGGGCCCTACCTTCAACTCATCGCCACATTGAACGCCCAGCTTTGCGTTGAAGTCCCCCATCACAACCGTGAAGTACGATTTTGAGGTACGTATGGCTTTAGATATGTCCTCATACATAACCTCAACCTCGTCATCAGAGTGCATCGATGTCGGCGCATATACCTGTATGACCTTCAGCGAGTACCTCTTGGATACTCTGAGTATAAGGTATGCTACCCTGGGCGACACACTCTTGATCTCCACGACGTTGTTGACAAGTGACTTGTTGACGAGAAACCCGACACCACCTTGGGACAGATGTTCGCCCTCCCGGTGGTAGAACAAGTTACCAGATTTTACGATCATCGTGTCCTCCCCCTGTCTTCGGACTTCAGATAATCCTATAATACTCCAGTTAAGCTTGTCTACCTCTTCTTCCAGCTCATATATCTTCTCATCATTCCTCAGAGTCCTGGTGTTATATGTTGCCAGGTGCAGAAGTCGTCGGTTGTGGTAGCTCGATCTCTGCCGGAGATTCTTAGCACCCCCTGCCCCGCCGTAACCGTGACCGCTACCATAGCCAGGAATAGCGGGGCTGCCGGGGACTGGGAGCCATGGTTTCGGTTGAGCTGCCATTAGGGGGTTTTTGCCGTAGTCACCGCGCTTGGCTGTGCGTGTTGGTGACCGCAGTAAGTTTTAAATTCTCAGGGTGATGCTGGTGCCCATCACCTGGTTCAAGGTTCTTTAGTCGCCTCTTACGACATCCACGGGAAGAGAGGGAGTGGTGCTATTCACAAGACCGACACCACACGGCCGACCGACACCACACGGCCGCAGCTTCTACCTCGTTAAAAAAAGATCTATCTATTGTCCCGTGGGGATAAGATTTTTCCATAAAAAAGTAGCCTTTGTTAATCTAGAGTGTCAGCTAACTCCCTACTAAATTTTATGAAAGTCGATCCAGCCGTTTAGACGTGAAGAAGTAACAAACATACACACTCACAAACTTTTGCCTTTATAATATTAGTATGATATGATATTAGTATGAAGTTTGATGATATACTATACCAAAATTCTAAGTGTCTTTACAAAAAATACGTGACGAATAGATAACCTCTTTCCTTTGGGAAGTCGGTTAAAAATTAAAATGTACTGTGATTCTTTGTTCTGCCCTGCACCGTAGTTAACTCATTCTAAAAATACCTTTTTTTTTGTCTTCACCCACAGTTTGTATTAGATAATACAAATTCAGCTAAATAAAGTAGTTGTGCAAAGATTAATATCTAAATTCACTTACAGTTTGCGCAAAATCTGCTGTGCTTGAACAATCTGCCGCCGCCCTTCGTGATCTGTAAATAATATATAATTTAAAATTCTACTATAAATCATATTTGTTAAATATTCTAAAGAAATAAACATAATCTATACGTACACGCTCGCACACACATACGCACACACAAAAGAACGTACGCACATTAGTACAGAATTAAATACATATAATAGGATTACTAAGCAAAGATATAACATGATAAATTTGACCTTCAACTCCTAATCCCTGATGATGCAGGGAGCTGCAAGCTCAAGCCACACATGTTTGGTGCTTACGAGTACTTAATAAAATTACTAAGCAAAGATGAGATGAAAAATTTGACCTTCAACCTTCCAACCCTGATGATACAGGGTACTACAAGCCTAAGACATATATGTTGGCCATCAGGTGGTTACATACATGTAATAATTTTAAAGATTTAAGCATACATGGGACAGACAGCGAGAAGCGACGTTGTTTTATACTATGTAGTGAATTATGAATTTAATGACGGCTCATTAAACTGGTTATTATTATTATTTAAGCCACATTATGCTGTAGTATATTTTCTAAATAAATATTTTTTTCTTTCTTGAAAAATGACATAATTTTGTTAACTTAAATAGGTACGCACAAAACAATATCTAAAAATCTCTATAGATACACACACAGAACTAGATTTACTAATAAATTTATTTCAAACACCTGTAATATAAAGTTTTCAGTTCCCTAAAACAAAGTATATAAGATCTTCATAAAACTAAAAGCCAAAATATGTTTGTCGTCAACCCTATCAGCAAATCCTTTCACAAACAACCCGTAAATACGGGTCAGTGGCTACCTGTTGATGGCCTCAAATCCGGTGTTAGCTCTCGTCTCTCAGGAGTCGTTTTGAAACGGATATCAATAAATTCTGGTTCAATTATCAGTAACATCACGGTCTACAAAGTTAAGATGCAGTATTGGATTTTTGCTAATTGCTACTTGAGATATGATATTGCGCAAATGAGAATGCATTCCACCTGATGGTAAGTGGTCACTGCCGCACATGGACGTCTGTAATCAACTACATACAGAACATGGGTTCTATCTGAAGGCAGACAGATGCGTTGCTACTCCTGAGAACTGAGATGGTCGCCTCATTTAAATGTGCTGGCCACCACACCCTTCCACCTCGCGCAAGAAATGATTCACGCTAGAAATAGGTGTGGCGGTGGTACTTCCCGAACGAACGGTCGAACTATACTGGTACCACCTGTCAAATTAGTATTTCTGAATCACGTTATGCAAGTATTCTTAATATCCTGCATATATAAAAACTCCAAACAGAGACTATAGCAGAACGGCCGCTCCCCAGGCATGATCATCTTTTCGGGATTTCGTTTTTAGTGAAATGACCATATTTTTTTTTGATATCGAGGAGGAAACCTTCGAAAGGTATTCAACGTAGGAGCAACACCGAGTTATGTGGGATTTTTACCTCACTTAATGGTGGCCATCCTCGGCCCTGGGCCCTGTGTGGAGGATACCGGGATTTCCGACGGACCGCCGTCGGTGTCCTCCGAACACGATGCCCCCTTGGGACTCTTGTCAGTGGGCATAATACTTAGTGCGCCTCCCTGGTGTATACGACAGCATGTGGCCACACATGACTTCGTCCTACACGGGGTCGCTTGGCAGGACGGTTCGAGCTCCCACTCTTACCACCCACAACCCCGGAAGCCCCTTTTAGTCGCCTCTTACGACAGGCAGGGGATACCGTAGCCCTATTCTGATCCCGGAACTACAGGGATAGAGATGACCATCTTAGCAGACGCAGTGTAAGCAACGCATCTGTCTTTGCCTTCAGATAGAACCACTGTTCTATATGAAGGTACTTATGATGTCGATGTCTACAGATGTCGTAATCCACTTACTATCAAGTGAATTACACATTCGTCTGATACATAAATTTTAAAAGTATTAAAATGAAATCATAAGAAAAGAGGATATGAAATGATTTCTGTCTCAAAAATCCTACTCAATATCTTTAGTGTTTGAATTTGCGACCAGGATCCAATAAAGGCCAATAAGAAGACAGACGGCGGGCAAACAGACGACATGGACGACTGAACGAATGATATGTACTTTTTAATCCTTCGCATTGTACTTTTTCAACGAGAAAAATCTTTGGAGTTTTTTTTAAACATATAGTCGTGTGCAAGATGATGGAAAATTAAGCTATCAGGCAAACGCATATACGTTTGCTATAAAATAATAATAATAATAAAATAATTTTCTATATAAAAAGAATAACATTGCAATCAGTTTAATGTTACATTGATGTGATTTTTAAAAGGTGGTAGAACCAGTGTAGTTCGACCGGGGAAGTACCACCGCCACACCTATTTCTAGCGTGAAGCATTTCTTGCGCGAGATGGAAGGGTGTGGTTGCTGGTATTCTATATGAGGCGACCATCATAGTCCTCGGGAATAGCAACGCATCTGTGATTGACTTCAGATACTACCCATGTCCTGTTTTAAGTTGCTTACAGATGTCGCAGAGCGGCAGTCACCACTTCCATCAGGTGGGCTGCTTGTTTGCTACTTCAATCAGATAAAAAAATATCAATGGCGCCATTACTTATGACTTACGGAAAGTCACCAAAGGTGATGGACTTTTGGCGATCTTCCGTAAGCAAACAAGGAATCGAACCATAAAGAGTCCTATCAATACCACTTCATTCATCCATCCATCCATCAGCCTTTGAAACTTTATTGCCTGACATAGGCCTCCCCTAATCTGCACCACTTCGACCGGTCCTGAGCCATCTGAATCCAGCGGTTACCCTTTTTCTTCAGGTCATCAGTCCACCTGGTCGGTGGGCGGACTACGCTCTTGGTCTCCATTCGAGGACTCTTCTACCCCATCGGTTTCAGAATTCAATACCACTTACCATCAGGCAAACGTACTTTTGCTACGTATACCTATATAAAAAGAACATTGCAATCAGTTTAATGTTGATTACATTTTGCCGCGAGGCGTTAAATCTGACTCGAAACAGCTACAATGTTCCCAAATGAATAAAATTCAAGGGATGCTTGCGAATGCGTGAATCATTTTGGTGTTGTATTATTTACGGGATTGAAATATAATTTTACAGATGAAAATAATTGAATATCGAAAACTAATGAAAATTGCTGGGAAACAAGCATATTTTGACTTGTGCGTACCATCGCCACACCTTATTTAAATTTAGGTAAGTGTGTATGAGGGCTGACCTAAAATTGAGGTGATCAGCTAAGTTTAATAAATGACATTTCCGATCTTTACAAATTGTATTTTAATTTTCTCATTTGTTGTATTTTAATAATTTTAATTCTGACAATCAATGTATCTATTATTTGAATTTTACTAGACGTTCTGAGCATGCTGTGATTACCTTATATTCATAAGTATACTGTTAAAAATTGTTTAAGCGAAATATTACACGACATAACTTTGTTGCTGTTACTTGTGTTGGTGATCCAATAAATAAATAAATACAAAAAGGTAAATATTTGAAATAGCAACATGTCTAGAATAGAGAATTCAATTCCAGAAATGTTGCTCTACATACTTTATACTATATATTATATCAGAGATAAGTGTGGTGATGAATAATTCTACCACACTACGTTAAGAATATATAGAGCAGTGATAGTCTAATGGTTGAAACTTGGCCTCTCGGTCGGGAGGTCCGAGAGTCAACCCCAGGCACGCACCGATGATTTTTCTAAAATTATATGCGAATTAGAAATTAATTATCACTACTTTTCGATGAAGAAAAACATCGTGAGGAAACCTACACACCCGAGAGTTCTCAGAAAAAAAAAATCTCGGAGGAGTGTGAAGCCCACCAATTCGCACTTGGCCAGCGCAGCATAAATCTCTTATTCTGAGTGAGAACCTGTACCCAGCAGTGGGACAATAATGGGTTAACGACGAACATTGAGAATAATGTGTCATTTTATAGTATAATAGTTTGTATGATAATAGCTCACAAAATACATTGTAACTACTAATCTATGCGTCTGTCAAAACCAATTGTTCATTGTTGTAATATTTGCAAAAAAAAAAAATGATTAAGAAACATTTTAAAATTTAGACTATTTGTTACCAAAAATACTGAATTTAATTTACGGGATTGATGTATGTCCATATCGCACACCTAGATCTAAAGGGAGCTAATAGAGCTAATAGCTAATAGATAATAGATTTAAAAATAAGTGCAAAGCTAGGCTAGGTGCCTTTGCACTTATTTTTAAATCTGTTCTATTGCTAGATAGGTATCCGTTCAGGAAATTAAATGGTGACCATAACTCAAATACACTGATTTTTGAGTTAGCTCCCTTTAGATCTAGGTGTGCGATATGTTGAAACAACATTTAATTTTTAATTTGTTAAAATCCATATACTATATAGCTAAATCGAAAGTTATAACAATTAAAATAATGTTACATTTTCCAAACGCGGGTAACACCGCGTTGCACAGCTAGTGTAACAAACATTTCATTCGACATTTATGTGTGGATGGAACTAGCATTTTTACAAGTAACTGTACAACGTGATTAGGTGGTGTTATCAGCCCTGACAAAGGGTCCGTTCATTAGACCCCAGGGACGCTTAGAACCGGCCCTTGTTTTGGTGAAATATTTAGCTCCGGAAAATACCACTGTGATCGTTACAACAGTGCTCTTAGTATTATTTTTTACGGCAAATCGATCATCGTTTCCGTTTACGTACATTACGGTTACGTTATCGATTTTGGCCTTCTTTTAAAATGTACTTATATTGTAATGAGAAGGCGAAAGATTTAGCTTCCGAAAATACTATGGCGATCGCTACACCAGTCTCCATATGACGAGTTTATTACATCACTTAAAAACGATTACCGTTTCCGTTTTTTTTTTTATAAGCAAACGCATACAGTCCACCTGATGGTAAGTGGTCCCTGCCGCCCTGCGATATCCGTAAGCAACATCATACAGAACATGGGGTTCTATCTGAAGTTAATCACAGATGTGTCGCTACTCCCGAGGACTATGATGGTCGCCTCATATAAAAGTTTGTCGGCAACCACACCCTTTCATGAAAACGCATTAACTGATTGACGCTAAAAATAAGTGTGGCAGTGGTACTTCCCCGGTCGAACTACACTGGGTCTACCACAATGTAATTAAAATATGCGTACTAAACCATTTGACCAATAAACACTAGCCAGTGTATGTTATTTACATGCACGCTTTACAGATCGGGCACACTAGGATTTTCCCCGTGTCGTGGGTACTATGGACACACGCAAGACGAATACACAAACACCCAGACCCAGAACATAAGTCTAAACTCATCATTCAGATACCTGTCTGGCTGGGATTCGATCCCGGGACCCATTGCGCGTCAGACCGGTATGATAACCGCTCTGCCACGCGGCTCGTCAATATGGTATTTTAGTTAGATTTATTTCGAGTTTTATTCGAAATTATGAATTGACTGCTTTTGGACGACGACATCCGTAATTTCAAATAGAAAAGGGGCCCAAAACCAAACCACAGATGCGTTGTTCCCTGGGGGCTAGTTTGAGCATTAATTTCTCCGTTCAGTTGAAGCGCTCTTTAGATAAGTGTGAAATCCCCTTCACGAAATCAGAACGTTGACGTTGGTCTAGCAAAATAACTATTTGACATTTTAGTTGAATAACGATAAATGTACGCAATGATAGTCTAGTTATGTAATACTCATCTTTAAGGGTTCATTCTTTATAGGGTTCAAATCACAAGTATTTACATTTTGTAAACACAAATTTGTAAACTTACGCGTGTTAAAAATAAAAAAAATAAAAATATGACGTATAGAAACGAATGTATTACAAAAAAATCATAAGAAAAACCAACAAGTCTGAGACTTTTTCAAATCCACATAAAAGTCAATAAATCACAAAGTCTAAAATTTGACCAGCGCGTTGATTCTGTATAGGAACAATAAGTTTTCGTTATAATATATAACGGGTACATGGGATACGCGGTTAAAATTTATTTTCTGTCCATATAACCTCATTATACGGATCGTGGTTATGCAAGAACCGCCTTCATGTAATGTAGTAGACGGTGAAACGAGGCCTCAAGTGGTTATAGACAGTTCCACAACATTTTGGGGCTACCTAACTTGAGGTCGGAATATTGATTCTACTTACGATTAGCCACGTACGGTCCGCCCGTTGCTCCTCTCCCTTCCAGGATCCTTGCAAGGTTCCACGAGGTCCATACAACACGTGCACACACACCAGCGATGAAGTTGAAGGCTTCACTTTAATCCACACACTTTTAGTACACAAATACTTTATATCTTCACAAATAACATGAATAATTAAAGGTAATTAAAATTACACACATACGATTTAGTACATACGAGCCGGTTAGCGGCGGTCGCTTCAGCAACGCGCACACCGCCATACTGCTTCCCGGAGCACGGCGAGGCGAACTACCCTCCGATTAGACGTATCTTATGAGTTTTTGAAATAAAGCTTTGCCTGGTTCAAAAAATATCTGATTTTTTAATTGAAAGCCATTCAATTAATTCAAATTAATAATATGTCTATAATAATTTGTAATAGCAATTTACATACATTATTACGAGTATAATTCTTTTTGTCATTTTTGCACTGTTTATTAACTTGTAGATTGTTATTTAGTTCGTAATGTAATATTATCGTGACATTGTAATATTGTACGCCCATAAACAGAGAATTATAGTAAAATTACCACACCTAACCTGTATCTGTTTAAATGCAATAAAGAATTACTGAATTACTCAATATGAAATGAAATGAAATATCTTTATTTTTATATAGGCCTACGGGGGCATTTGCAAATTGTCAGTTACATTTTTTGTTACACTACCACCGCATCGGAATACGACCTCAACTGAGAAGATCCGGCAAGAAACTCAGTGGGTTTGTCTTTTTTCTTATTTATATCCATTCTTTTTTTTATATAATTACAATATTTTTTTTTACATGGTAATGAATAGAATGAATAGATTTTTAAACTACGATTTCAAAACAGTGGTCACGGCACTCACAGCATAACTGCTATACCTATCATTACTCCATGACTCGTTTATAGGTATCCTTATTTTGTTTAATTATAATTGTTATTGATTGGATTTTTCTTTGTAATCATTGATTCAATGTAATTGAGTCTAAATTATTTTTTTTATTGACAAGTCTAAGTTATAATTATTTCTATGATGTTTTCAATGTAATATTGTGTATTTTTTCTTTTGATTTATAATGTATCTGAGTTAGTGTAATTGTACTTGACGGCCGTTCTAGCTAACTATAAATAAATAAATAATCTTTACGCAGCAAATCTTGCTATATTTGTGATTTACATTAATTAACTACTGGAATCCACGTTTGTGCTAACTTATATCCATGATCCATGATTGGGTTTTTGGAATGTTTTTTGACCTTTACTGTTTTTATTAAACGTAAAAGATTATTAGTGTACAGTCATACTGAATATTTTTTGCATTTGTTTCAGGTAAGTTTAATAAAGGCTGACATGGTCATCAACATGAATCCATTATTGTCCCACGGAACTCCGTTTTCAAAGGTATAGTATGCGATAAGAAGATTAACTACTGCGAAAGGGGTATTTTTAGTGTGGAAATAAATACTATTTCTATTAGTACGACCTTATTTGAAGAATTTGTTAGTAAAGTAATATCGCTAAGATTGTCACCTGTATCGTACCCACGATACACGTTTATGGGCAGTAGTGTCCACTTATCATCAGCGGATTATATTGTGGATTGTCACTTCAATCTTATTATTGCGGATAAGTGCAAGTCGAATTCAAGCACGAAGGGTTCCGTCTCTCGTCTCGTCAACCCATTATTGTCCCACTTCTGGGCACGGGTCTTCTCTCAGAATGAGAGAGTCATAGGCCATAGTCGACCGCGCTTGCCAAGTGCGAATTGGTTCCTTACCATTATCTATAAAACATGACAAGAAATCATGTTTATTTTATGGGAAATATTTATTTTATTCTGTTAGCAACCTTGATATAGCGATAACAGGAATACGTCTGTGAAAATTTCGTGTAAACTGTCTAGCTAGTTCATGAGATACAACCTGGTGACAGACAGACAGACAGACGGACAGCGGGTCTTGGCGATAGGGTTCCGTATTTACTCTTTAGGTAAGGACTCCTAAAACTTGCAAATAAATGTCCAAAGGCAACTTGGTTGGCAACTAATGGTTGAAACTTGCCCTCTCAATCGGGAGGTCCGAGATTCAAACCCGGGCACGCATCACTGATTTATGTGCGTATTAGAAATTAATTACCACTGCTTGTCACGCCCGACATTTCTTTAAAAAAAAAGTTCGTGAAGGTGTGTGAAGTCTACCAATTCTCGCTTGGCCAGCGCGGTGGACTATGGCCTAAAACTCTCTCATACCGAGAGAAGATACGCGCCCCAGCAGTGGGACAATAATGGGTTGACAACACACACAACCATGGTGGGTATCTTCCATCAGGTAGGCAGGAATACCGTCTGCCTGATCTCTAGGGTTAATTATAAAGAAGTTATATCGCAGACGGGGTTGGGGCAGAAAGTTACATAACTTATTATATACACAGTGAACATGAAAGTTCTAAAGCCAAAATGTAAATTTAACGCAAATACACTGACCGTTACAGGGCATAACTTTACATTTTAATCCTACCGTGGGTGCGTTTATATAGAAGCAGATTTCAAATTCAATATCAATATTTCGTTAATGGATTATTAGATAAATGATCAGAAGGGCACTTAAGTTATTCTACAAGCCCCTTATGACAATGATATTAAATTATTACACGATATTAAATAAAATGTGGGAGTCTAATATTAATTTTTAAGGTTTATCTAATAAATACTAACTTATATCTAATTCTTAAGGTATTTGAAATGAATAGTTTGCCGTTATATTCAAGGCTTTTTACCCAACTTCCCAAAAGAAAATTCTTATTACGTCACTAATTTTTTTAAACTCCAAACCTCTATAAATATGACAGTTAATTTATTCCCATTAATAAATTAACATTAATTACTAAATTTAAACAAAATATATGAGCCGAATTAACCCAATCAGCATGTGAATCAGCGACCTCATAATGTGCTCTCGGAAACCCGCAAATAACCAAACCGTTCACCCTCGAATTAAAACAACCCTCACCCGTAACCCTCGCACAATTCACTCCACAATTACGCAGATGTCATCATTCTGTTGAAATAAATTAAGAGTTATCTCTTAACACCAACACTGCTTCGATTTTCTCAGGATAATAGAAGCTGTGTCTCTCTCGTCTCTTTTTAGGAAACACGCTTTCTACCCATTTTTTTTTTATCTTACTGAAGTAGCAAACGAGCATGCAGTCCACCTGATGGTAAGTGATCACTGCCGCCCATGGACGTCTGTGAGCAACTTCATATAGAACATGGTTTTTATCTGAAGTCAATAACAGGTGCGTTGCTACTCCCGAGGACTATGATGGTCGCCTCATGTGAAATTGTGCCGACAACCACACCTTTCCATCGAAACGCAAGAAATGTTTCACGCAAGAAATAGGTGTCTCATAGCCCCACACTAGAATTTTCTCCTGTGTCGTGGGTACCATGGATACACACAAGAGGAATACACAAACACCCAGACCCAGGACATGAATCTAAACTCATCATTCAGATACCTGTTTGGCCAGGAATCGAACCCGGGACTCATTGCGCGTCAGACCGGTGTATTAACCGCTCCGCCACGCGGGTCGTCAGACAGAAGTTTGGTCAGACAGGGAAGCTATCACTGTTACATCTATTTATATCATGTAGTACTTGCGTTTCATTGGAAGGATGTGGTTGCCGGCACATTTGAATAATGAGGCGATTATTTTTGTCAACTGTGTCTTCTTCAGATAAAATAAACTATTTAATATGAAGTTGCTTACAGATTACATTTATTGCTGTTATAGGGCAGAAATAGGTGTGTGTGATATGAAGAGTGCGGTAGGGAGTTAACCAGCGATCTGTGGCCAACGTTAGGTAAAATCACAAGTAGAAGTGGCCACTTACTGGAGGCATAACAGTCCTTATGCTCGTTTGTTACTTTTATATTATAAACAAATTAGTTAGAATGTATTTTAAGTTAGCACATATCTATTTCTGCCTTATAACATCAGTGTGAACCTGCAGATTACGCTGATTATTTTTTCCGAAAGGAGCGATAATTCGAGGCGTTCTTACATAAGCATCTGGGCTCGCTACATATCTACATATTAGATCGAGTGTAGGCTCCAATCTTATTTATGAATTTATAACGGGAGACCAAGGCTAAGCTGGCTGCCTTGACTTTACAAAATTTCTAAAAAAAAAAAAATCTTTTTATATCACTGAACTAACTAAAAATGGTTGAGTTTTTATATCATTATTAAAGAGTTTCTAACGCAAACCTGTAGATGCAAAAAGCATTAAGTACCAAACACCCAGACTCGACATTTTTAATAAGTAATTTAAAGTAGTAATTCAAATTCATTATTTAGGTCCGTCTGACCAGGAATCGACCGTCAGCGACCAACTCCACTCGTATCTATAAGAAAACGGTCACAGAAATCACAGACAGACCCTTTTATTATATACGTATTATCCCTGGAGATCGCCACGGGTTCAGGACAATCGATATCGGAGCTCTTCCCGGAACAAGCGGCTGTAATAATCCCGACTTAGCTCTCCCCCGGGATGTAGGGGAACCACAACGGGAATATATTTCAGGATAGATTTGGACTGGCGTGACCGGGTTTGTCAGAGTAAAGTTATCGAAGTTAATATACTCAGTAGAGATCGTATTTCTATCGGGTGGTAATGTAAGAAAAAATAAAACTGACCATTTGTAAATGCCTCCGTAGGCGAAATAATTAATAACATTCTGAAGGTGTACCAATGTAGTTCGACCGGGGAAGTACCACCGCTGCACCCATTTCTAGTGTGAAGCATTTCTTGCGTTTCGATAGAAGGGTGTGGTTGCCGGCACACTTTCACATGAGGGGACCATCATAGTCCTCGGGAGTAGCAACGCATCTGTGATTGACTTCAGATGGAACCCATGTTCTGTATGAATTTGATTACAGACGTCCATGGGCGACAGTGACCACTTACCATCAGGTGGGCTGCATGCTCGTTTGCTATTTCCGTTAGATAAAAAGACATTTCGTAGCAATCTTCTTCTTTAAAAAAATGAATGTTTGTCTGTATGTTCTCTATAGAATCGTAAACTATTCACTTGATCACGTGATGATTTTTAGCAAAGTTGTTATTCATGAGCTTGCGAAAAGTTCTTTTTTTTGTGATGGCATAGCAACGCGCGCAGGGTACAGCTAGTGCATTATATAATTTTGTAACTCGGCATCTTCTATATACGTAAGCTTAAGCTCTGATTTCCACATTAAAAGCCACTATTGGTGTTCCCATAAGCTTTATCTTATTTTCTGTTAGTAATCTTACTCCTGACAGTTGATTGGAAATCAGTAGAATTAACAAAAAACATAGATTAAAGAATTGAACAAGGGAATAGTTTACTGTCGTTCAAATAAATTATTTATCGGTCCTTACTTGTTGTGCTCGTACTCAGAAGTGGGCAGCTCTATAATGCATTAAAACATAAGGCATACGGAAATATTATTTAGTGGTTATTAACTTCGCAATAGTAACATCAAACTGCTGTATTCTAAAACAGTTTGGTAAAGAATGGATTATTTAAATGACGTATCTAAGTTCACGACGGTAGCAACGCATCTCCCGCTGATTACAATTTTGTTTGTGTGATAATGACCACTAACCTTAACTAAATTGCACGCTCGTTTGCTATACTAACAAAAAGTAGACAAACCAAAAACAACGTGTAGTCACCCTACTTGGGGTCGCATAATAAACAGGGTGGATGTACTACAAAAAGTCGGAAGAGTCTCGTAATTGCGCGGCCTGTGGCGACATCTGTAATGTATTCATGACGCAGATTAATATTAAACAGCCTACCTGCCTAATAAATTTGAATGAGAAAAAATAATTCGCTGCCTAATGCTAATGTTTTGACCTCAATGATTATATTATTTCGTCTGTTTTTGTAATGGACGGATATTATTAAAGTTACAAACATATAGTCCACTTGATAGTAACTTTTTTACCTGACTGAAGTAATAAGTGAGCATTTGGCTACCTGATGGTAAGAGATCACTGCCGCCTATGGACACCTGCAAGCAACTTCATACAGAACAGGGATTCTATTTGACGACCCGCGTGGCGCAGCGGTTACCGTACCGGTTTGACACGCAGTGGGTCCCGGGTTCGATTCCCGGACAGACAGGTATCTGAACAAGAATCTAAACTCATCAGAGTTTAGATTCTTGTTCTGGGTCTGGGTGTTTGTGTATTCGTCTTTGTGTGTGTCCATGGTACCCACGACACAGGAGAAAATCCTACTGTGGGGCTATGAGTGTAGAAAGCGTTTGAAACTTTTTTACCAGACTGAAGTAGTAAGTGCGCATTTGGCTATCTGATGGTAAGAGATCACTGCCGCCTTTGGACACCTGCAAGCAACTTCATACAGAACAGGGATTCTATCTGAAGTCAATTACAAATGTGTTTTTCTGCCGAAGACTAAAGTGGTCACCTTATATGAAAGTGAGCTGGCAACTACACTCTTCCACCAAAACACAAGAACCGCTTTACTTTAGAATAAGGTGTGGCAGTTTCCATAAACACCTTGAGTCAACTCTTGATAACATTAGAGATTAACATGAGGTCGATCGTTAATAATAATAATACTCTTTATTGTACCCAAAAGGAATAAATGACATAAAGTAGCAAATTTAAATAACGATACAAAATTTTAATGTGTTGCTTGCTATCTCAGAAAATAAATTTGGAACGCCTTGGATAAGTATGTTTCCTTCATCACATCTTTCTGTTTTTAATAAGCCAGTTAAAGAGTTGAAAACCCTTTACAGATCGACTCCGAAAGCATCATAGCAATTTTAAGTGTTGTGTTTGAGTTTGAAGGGCGTGGTAAGGGTGATTTACTTATCATAGTCTTTAGAGGTAGCAACGCATCTGTGGCCGACCGCAGGGCTGACTCGAATTTTAAGTGGATTAAACAGGCCACTTGTCTTAAAGCGAAGGACCAGAAACGGACCCTATTATAGTGGTTACTCTAATGTTATGTATTTTGGTGCAATTTGAGTCAATTTATGATTTGATTACTAACAAGTAATTAAGGACTTGCATATGCCGTCGTTTTACTTGTCTTAGAGTAACTATGAAAAACGCTGGTGTTTTTAGGTTGAAAGTTCTTGAAACGAAAACTATTTCTAAACTAGGCAATTCAACTTATTAATCTGACATGGGGCGTAGTGCCTCTGTTTACAGGCATTCTTAGATTTGTGGTTGCTGACTCACTTTCATATAAAGCGACCAACTTAGTTCTCGATAGGAGCAACGCATCTATGATCGACTTCACATAGAATCTTTGTTTTGTAAGAAGTGGCTTACAAATGTTAATGGGCAGTCTTCTTCTTCCCGTGCCACTCTAATTACTGAAGGTTAGTCAGCTCAGCAAAGGCCTTTTTGTCTCTCGCGAGGCTAAAAAGTTTGGCGGCACTTGCGATTCCTGTCCACTCTCGGATGTTCCGAAGCCAAACTTTACGTCTCCTTCTCTCCTCTTACCTATTTCTTTTCCCATCAATATCATTCGGAGAAGTCTATATCGGTTGTTGCGGATGATATGAGCTAGTTATGATTTTTTTTTCCTCTTGACGGTTCTTAATAGATTGCGGTCTTTTTGTTCTCGTCTAAGAATTTCTTCATTAGTGTCTTTTTGTGTCCAGCTTATACCCAATATATGTCTGTATAGCCACATTTCTAATTTCATTCATGGGTAGTAGTGACCACCTAATGACAAGTGGAATGCATCCTCGTTTGCTACTTCAATATTATAAACAAACTAGCTGAACCTTCAAACGTTGTTTTGCCATATAAAGATTAAAAAAGATGTTAAGGATAGAAGACCCTTAGTGATAAGGGTTGCCCACCCCTTATCACTAAGGGTATGAGAAATAGATGTTGGCCAATTCTCAGACCTACTCAATATGCTTACAAAATTTCATGAGAATCGGTCAAGCCGTTTCTGAGGAGTACGGGAACGAACATTGTGACACGAGAATATTAGTTGTTTTGCCATATAAAAAATAAAAAAAAATATTAAGGGTGGAAAACCCTTAAGGGATATGAAAAATAGATGTTCGCCGATTCTCAGACCTACTAAATAAGCATATAAAATTTGGTAAAAATCGGTCAAGCCGTTTCGGAGGAGTATTTCAACAAAAACTGTGACACGAGAATTTTATATATTAGATGAAACATGCATTTGTTATAATGGTCAACTCTGACGTATGAAACAGAGCAATTGACGTAAATGCGAATGTATGACTAGGATTACTCATGCATGCGTCAGCATTGAGCATTAGATACAAATGTATGTCCAATCTTATAAGGCTACGAAATGTCGCTGTAAATTGTAGCGAAATTCGCTAGAATTCTCCAAGCTAGCGTTCTTAGCCCTCGGGTAAGGAAACTTCAGTAGATAACGCCTGGAACTTGAAACGTACGTATATTGTGCATTAGTACATAGCCAGTCATATACACTAATCTGCCATTGCATCTTTCAAGCTAAGCCCTATTATATACTTAAACAGAAATCATTGGAGTGAAATGAAATGTCTTTATTTTGTGAAGACCAATAAGTATGAAAGTATACTAAATTCGCTTCTTACGTTATCCATACTAATATTATAAAGTAGAAATCTTTGTAATTTTGTGTGTTTGTCATGAATTAACTTAAAAACTACTGGACCGATTTTAAAAATTCCTTCTCCACTAGAAAGCTACATTACTCCTGGGCAATATAAACTATATTATTACTAGAATACATTATAAGTCCTTGCTCAAACTTCAGTAACGTGAATCAAGGTGTAAAAAAAATGTTATTAGGTTGGATAGATTACATTATAATCTGCGCAAACGAAGCCGCGTGGTTTCTACTAGTTCTAAATAAATTAAATACCTAAGAGACGACAGACATAAATGGGTACCTACTATGCACCTATTCTGAATTTTACATTAAAAGTTTTATTAATTTATTAAATGTTCTCCTTTCCTTCAGTATTATTTAGATTTATATGTCATTTCCATTCCTTATCTGGCAATGACATGCAATTAGCAATAGTAATCCGAGGGTGTTGGTTCGATTCCCGGCTATTGTTTCTTATCTCAAGCAATTTGCATTAACTGCATTGGGGTGTGTAATTGAACGAATAAATTGTGTGTATTACGTATTTAGCCTATTTTAGTATGTAGAGGATTTCATGTTTGATACCCGACGAAAATACATATGTACTTATGTAATTTAAAACAAAGTCGCTCTTCGCTGTCTGTCTGTTTAACAAAATTCTTTTAAACGACGCAAAGTATTTTTGAATGGTTGTGGCGAACTCCCGCAACTCATAAAGAGATGGCGCTACTAGTATTTCTGAACAACCCTATCGAAGTATTCTCAATACCCTGCATATATACAAGTTCCGAACGACTGTCGGAGCACGGCCGCACGACCGCACAGCCTGGCGGAAGATCTCCGTTTGCCAAATAGTTTTCACCTTAGAGCTCAGTTTCACCCTTTAAAGAGCAATTCTATCTTTCTTTCCTATAAAAGCATGATGAAAAAATCAAGTTTCTAATCACAGTATTTTTACTGTGCGTTGGTATGTCAGTCATTGTCCCTGTAGTTCCGGGACCAGAATAGGATTACGGTACCCTCTGCCTGTCGTAAGAGGCGACTAAAAGAGGCTTCCGGGGTTGCGGGCGGGAAGAGTGGGAGCTCGACCCGTCCGGCCAAGCGACCCCGGGAAGGACGGTGGCATGTGTGGTTGCATGCTGCCGTAAAAACCAGCAGGTGCGGTGAGCAGTTCACGCCCACCAGGGAAGAGCCCGATGGGGCACACGCTGAGGGCACCGGCGGCGGTCAATCGGAGTTCCCGGAGTCCTCTTCGCAGCGTCGAGGTCGGCCACCGGGGGGGTTTTAGTGCGGTAAGAATCCCACATAACCCGCGTCGCTCCCACGACGTCGGGTACTTTTTGAAAGTTTCCCCCTCGAAAACAAAAAAAAAATGGTATGTCAGTCATTTCCTCTTCATGTATGTAATGAAATGTCACATAACATTCTATTAATTTAAATTTGTCGCGTGAGTATCTGTGGTTATCTGTGTCGCACAAAAAGAATTGACGCGAGACTGAAATGGTGGAAGATATTTAATTTATTTTATGCAATTTATTATTAGAAAAAGTGTTAGAAAGATAAACGAAAGGATATAATTGAGGAATCGATATAAGTGAACTTTAAATGTCGTTTCTTTGTATTTTCAGGTGAGACAATATTTGTATTCAACTATGGAATGATAATAATTAGTGTAATATTAAATAGGTGTGTAAAATAAAACAAAACTTTGTATTTTCAGAGAAACAATTTGTGTTTATTTTGAAAATCCTCAATAATATATCTTATATGTATATAGACATTCGTCCGTCATCGGAAGTCAGTGGAATCGAGATTATCCGGAATGACACCTAACCAGATCAATTTATTGCTCCCGAATACGGCATGAGGTTTGAAGGAGATTTTGATAGCATCTTCCGGTTCAATCATCGGAATCAGCCGGATATCTCTCTTATTTGAGTGCGTTTCTATGCGATTGGACTTTTTATAAATAGCGTACGATTTAAAATAAAAAACGGTTGTATGTAATGTCGGTTTCCTGACGATAGTTGGACGTGACTGAAATATTGAAGGTAGAACCAGTGTAGTTCGACCGGGGAAGTACCACCGCCACACCTATTTCTAGCGTGAAGCATTTCTTGCGTTTCGATAGAAGGGTGTGGTTGCAGGCACACTTTCACATGAGGCGACCATCATAGTCCTCGGGAGTATCAACGCATCTGTGATTGACTGCAGATGGGACCCATTTTCTGTAAGAGTCTCACCGATGTCCATGGGCGGCAGAGACCACTTACCATCAGGTGGACTGCATGCTAGTTTGCTAATTCGGTCAGATAAAAAAAACTGTATCCTTTCACACGAAACTTAGTTTTATTGATGACCCGCGTGGCGCAGCGGTTGCCATACCGGTCTGACGCGCAAAGGGTCTCGGCTTCGATTCCCGGCCAAAGAGGTATGTGAAGATTAGTTCAGATTCCTCTTCTGGATCTTGGTGTTTGTGTATTCGTCTTGTGTGTGTCCATGGTACCTACGACACAGGAGAAAATCCTACTGTGGGGCTAGATCGTGATTTACATAACCTAATTAGAATTCGTTTTAGTTTACTATCAAGCAGTGAATACCGAAAATCGAATTCGATTCTATATATTAGTATACTATTCCGTCTCTTGTATAAACATTGCATATATTCTAATGGCATTCGAGAAACGGTAAACTCAATATGCTAATCTGTTAATGTAATTACAGAGAACAATGCAGTTAGCAAATTGCTCCCGATAAAAAATTACTGAACCTTTGAGTTACCTTCCCATTTGTTGGATTAATTGGATGTCAAATGCGTTATTGGCAGTACCTATATACACAGAATAATTATTTAAATTTAATTTTGGAAATATCTTCAAACGCTTAAAGCTAAGTTTACTCATTTTTTATTATCAGCTTGCTGCTACAATCATGTAGAAGCAGACCAGCAAGCAGTCCACCTGGTGGTAAGTGGTCACTGCCGCCCTGCGAAATTTGTAAGCAACTTCAAATAGAACATATGTTCTATCTGAAGTCAATCTCAAATGCGTTGCTACTCCCGATGACCATGATGGTTGTCTCACGTGAAAGTGTGCCGGAAACCACACCCTTCCATCTCGCGCAACAAATGCTTCACGCTCGAAATAAGTGTGGCGGTGGTACTTTGCCGGTCGAACCACACTGGTTCATCTGTATAGATATAAAAAGGTTATTTATTTTTGCTTATAAATAAATCTTTAAGTTGAATTCTATACCACGGTGTATAGCTACATACAGATATCAATAACGTATTGTAATCGGGAATGTTTAACAAATATTTACAGCTACAAGTTTTTGAATAAAGCGGTCAGTGAACTATTCTTTTCAAAAAACTTGGATAAAGGTATTGTTCGTTTTGAGGGCAAGCGTGGTCGAGTGGCTGTACAAAGGGCAGTTCACTTTGTTGCCTTTTGTCTTCAGAAAGAGCAACGGCAAAGGCTTTACGAGAACTGTAAGAAAAGGCTTTTTCTTTTTAAGAGTTGGTAATAATATTACTATTTGTTTACGATACGATGAATGAGTTATGATTGTGATGTAAATTGTTGTAAAACTATTTATATCTTTTTCTAGCGTGAAGCATTTCTTGCGTTTCGATAGAAGGGTGTGGTTACCGGCACATTCACATGAGGCGACCATCATAGTCCTCGGGAGTAGCAACGCATCTGCGATTGACTTTAGATGGAACTCATCTTCTGTATGAAGTTGATTACAGATGTCTATGGGCGGCAGTGACCACTTACCATCAGGTGGACTGCATGCTCGTTTGCTACTTCAGTCAGATAAAAAAAATCCCGTTACATATTAAAACGATTTTAATTATTCTATTATTGATAAAATTGTTTTAATTTATTATATATGATAAAACTATTTAAGTAATTATTTATATTATACTACAGACAAGGCTACGGGGAACTGTTAAGTTTATTATGTATGTATTTATGTATGTGTAGCATCCATCAAACAAATAGTTTCCTAAGCAAATCCCAAACAACTCGAACCAAGCGCGTGTTAGCGAAAACAAACAACAAATGATTCCGTTTATTTGTTCAACGTTCAATAGTTGCTATCCACTTACCGTTTAGTTTCGGCAAACAACTAACTCTATGTATATGAATCTATGTTTATCTGAAGGTGGTAGAACCAGTGTAGTTCGACCGGGGAAGTACCACCGCCAGATCTATTTCTAGCGTGAAGCATTTCTTGCATTTCGATAGAAGGGTGTGGTTGCCGGCACACTTTCACATGAGACGACCATCATAGTCCTCGGGAGTAGCAACGCATCTGTGATTGACTTCAAATGGAACCCATGTTCTGTATGAAGTTGATTACAGATGTCGCAGGGCGGCAGTGACCACTTACCATCAGGTGGACTGCATGCTCGTTTGCTACTTCAACTTTGCTACTTTGCTCCTGCCGGTAACCACATCCACCTTCTATCACTTTATGAGTGCTTAAATGCTAATTGACGACTCTTAAAGTAATATAGAATTACATTCTATATCTTTTACTTCTCTGAATGCAATAAACGTTTTATGATTTCAAATGTAGAAATAATTCTTTTGATTCAAGATAAAACGTGTCGTATAAAGCTGTCTTATTTTATTCCCTCGACTCAAGTGTATAGAGCATGACAATGTAGAGAAAGTTGTTTGTGCAGTTACTGTCACAAGTTGGCTAGCTCTGAGCGGCTCTCCACGGCTCTAAGCGGCTCTGGGCGGCTCTAGGCAGCTCTGCATGGCTCTAGGCGGAACTGAGCGGTTCTGAGTATAGTCACTAGACTGTAAATTTTATTTTCGTTCTCACAAAGAATAGCAACTAGATTTTAAAATGTTGTTTTTTTATATTATACGTATTCGATTTAGAATAAAGTAGCTGTTTGATTTTATATTATTTAATGTTATGGGAAAATGAGATTGTATGTGCGTTTGTAAACTTTCACGTAAACTAAATTAACATCTTTAGAAATTACTAGATATTGCAAATTTAATAAACAAACCACTTTCTATCTTTATACTAACTAAAATATTTATTTTCGCCAGAATGTTTTTCATATACGCGGTGTCCCGCCGACATATATAAAAAAGTTTTAGTAATGGTTTTCATATTAAAATTAACCTATTATGCAAATTATATGGTTTTACCCCTACCTAATAGTAATAGGGTCTGAGATGATTACTCAATTTCTATTTTTGTGGCCGCCCATGGACGTTTTAAATCAATCCCAAAGAAGATTAAAGATTTACTTAAGAATGAGAACACGGTGATGCCTCTGAGGACTAAATTGAATCGCGTCGGATAATAACGTCTCCCTTACCACAGACCAGAACACACCAGGTGGTAGAACCAGTGTAGTTCGACTGGGGAAGTGACTTCTGTAGATTCATGTTATTTATAATAGCATGGCACGATCAGTTTGAATACAATTATAATATAGATTCTTATTGACGTTTATCACTAATGTAGTCATGAGTTTAACAGTAGTCCCCAGGCAAGCTACTTGTTGGTTGGTAACACGTATGACAATATTTAAGGCAAAATGTACAAGAGTTGTCGTTTACGGTATTATATTTCATGTCGTGATTCGTGAAGTGTTTTGCTAAGAACGTAGTCCAAATTGTCCCGACGTGACTCTCATTGCGAACGTCTCACACACACAGGCGCATGGGTATTATGTTATATGAATAGGTAAATCAAATTTCTTGGGTTAGATTGAATTTAATGGCTGGGCTATGTATACTAAGAAAGATTTTTTTAAGCTAGTAGCCTCATTGTTAATATATGTTGTGAACACACTACTGAGCAAATTAATTAATAAACAAATTAATCAAATCAACTCTTCACGGAGAAGTAGTAAAGATTACGTCGTTTTAAATGTGTATAATTTGTTCCAAATTTTGAAGTGCGATGCCGATACATAGATGAAACAAGAATATAGGTTAGAAAGAAGATAGGTTACAATTTTAATCGGTGGTCCCAGGTTCAAATCCCAAGCACACGCCACTGATTTTACTAAAATGATGTGCGTACCTGCATAATTGTGAAATCTCTAAAAAGTTTTCTTAGGTGTGTAAAGTCTAATTCGCACTTACCCAACATGAAAGATTGGCTTTATTCTGAGAAAAAATCCCTGCCCAGAAGTGGGAGAATAGTGGATTGACAGCGTTCAAAATTACATATATCGCATTGACAAATAAAACAATATTTAATCTTCAAAATGCATTAACCCCTTTTTTTGAAGTAAATCAACATACATACAATAGTTTCCTAAGGTGTGTGAAGTCTACTAATTCGCACTTACCCAACGCGAAGGACTTTGGCTTTATACTACTCATTCTGAGAAAAAATCCCTGCCCAGAAGTGGGACAATAGTGGATTGACAGCGTTCAAAATTGTATACATTGCATTGACAAATAAAACAATACGTAATCTTCAAAATGCATAAACCCCTTTTTTTGAAGTAAGTTAAAATATATGTGTTAGTTAGATATAAACCTAAATCGCTTAATAATATATTTTAGTTTAGTATATAGATAAAAGTCAAAAATTTAAAATTATCAGTGTTCCACTATATTATGCATATATTATACATAAAAACCTTCCTCTAGAATCACTCTACGTATTAAAAAACTGCATTAAAATCCGTAGCGTAGTTTTAAAGATCTAAGCATACATCCCTATGTACAAAGTTTATATTATGTAATGATAGATATAAACTTAAATCATAGAAAATGCATAACATTAACTTCTCCAAATATGTAACAATTGACTTAAAGTATATATTAAATATGTATGCGTGATTCACGAAGTGTTCCGCTAAGGGCGTACAGCCCCAAATTGTCCCGACGTGACACTCATTATGATCGCCTCACACACACACGCAAATGGGTGGTGAATTAGACTCGTATAAAGTTTACTGTTGAATTCCATGTTCGAACACTGAATACTGATATATATTTGTGTAGTCATTTCTTGTAGTGTATCTGCCCAACAAATATGCACATCATACTTCATACTAATATTATAAAGGCGAAAGTTTGTGAGTGTGTATGTTTGGTACTTCGTCACGTCTAAACGGCTGGAGCGATTTTCATAAAATTTGATAGTTAGCTGACACTCTGGATTAACATATATGCTACTTTTTACTGTGAGAAAATATCTTATTTCCACGGAGCAATCGATACATAGATTTTTTTTTTTTAAACGCGGGCGAAGCTGCGGGTTTCAGCTAGTTGATTTATAAGATTCCAACGGTATGGTTACTGCTTTTGGTTTGCGGTGTATGAAAGAAGTTAGAGGTCGTTTAAGTAAGTTCAATTTATTTTAAACGTTTAAAAAGGTCCCGTAACTCTAACGGTAATCTTTTTAAAGACGTCTTTAAATTTCTTTATATACTATAGTTGAAAAAGATATATATACGGTCGAATTGAGAAACCTCCTCCTTTTTTAAAGTCGGTTAAAAAAGAGAATTAAACTAAGAGAACACAGAAAAAAGAAGAAACTTGTATGTTTTATGGAACCACGTTCCAAGTAAAACTTTTGTGAGCGATAGGCGTAGCGATGTAGGTACAAATTATTAACTTATCTAAATATCTAACAAATTACTTACAGTATGTATTAAATATGTATGCGACGTGATTCACGGAGTGTTCCGCTAAGGACGTACAGCCCCAAATTGTCCCGACGTGACACTCATTATGATCGCCTCACACACACACGCAAATGGGTGGTGAATTAGACTCGTATAAAGTTTACTGCTGAATTCCATGTATGAATGAAGTTAACTTCATTCATATACAGCAAGCCAAAGTTTAAGTAAGTTCAACTTATTTTAAACGTTTAAAAAAGCCCCATAACTCTAACGATAACAATATTTTTAAAGACGTCTTTAAATGTATTATATTATATAAATATTTTGAAAGAAGAGAACTAAACTAAGAGAACACAGGAAAAAGAAGAAACTTATATGTTTTTATGAAACCACGCTCCAAGTAAAACTTTTGCGAGCGAATGGCGTAGCGATATATGTATATATTATTAACTTATCTAAATATCTAACAATTTACTTACAGTATAATAAATATGTATGCGTTGTGATTCACGGAGTGTTCCGCTAAGAACGTACAGCCCCAAATTGTCCCGACGTGACACTCATTATGATCGCCTCACACACACTCGCGCAAATGGGTGGTGAATTAGATTCGTATTAAGCTTACTGCCGAATTCGATGTTTGAACTCTGAATACTGATATGCTTTATCTCTATTTATTAATATGTAACGCAAAAAATTATGACGCATTTCAACTAATATATGCCGCTGACGGATTAGTATGAAATTTTGCACGGTTATAGTGGACGTATAGGAGTGCAGAATGTGAATATTTTTTTCAAATAATGCATATAACATATACATAAAATCAACTGTATGTACAACAAAAAAAAAAAAAAAACTAAGACACATTACGCACACTACACGCACAATAGAACATTCAATGTCTTACTATGAAAACACATAACATCAGAAATGTCAGTGTCTTTGTCATAATACCCGCTTAAATGCGGCTTAGCTAATTTAATTAACATCTTTTTGTATTTAACGGGTGCGTTCAAAATTACTTTAAAATTATTACATTATTTACATTATTTTATTACATTATTTTATTTTATTATTATTTCAATTTGAGAAATATTCGTAGTACTTTGGACAATATGAAGTTGTTTTTTAATTTAAATTACAGTCGAATTTCGACCGATGCGACGAGTGACTTAGTTTGTATAGTTCTTGTAGCGTTATGTAAGTATGGTCAATTTTGAAATTTCTATACAAAAAAATACATCATGAAATAATTTATTTATATATTCGTTTATGTAAATCACATAGAGTTCAAAGGTCGGTGCGTAAGGATACAGTTAGTGTGTCGTGATATGGAACCTAAAAAAAAACGAACTAGACGTAGGGAAGATAGGTTAATCTATCACTAGTGCTTGTCAACGGTTTCTCCCCGCCACCGCAGTTGGGCCGTGACCACGATCCATGCAACTGGGTCGAAATATCGGCAAAAATAATTCGAAAAGGATTCAAAAACCGCATATTGTGAGTAGCCGTTAAGTATTAAAATGTGTCAATTCCGCGATAATATTAGTCTAAAATCATATCATGAAATAATTAGTTGGAAATGGTATAATATGCAGTATGCTGGTATTCGTTTGAGATGTATGAACGAAGTTCTTATCGTTTTTGTTAGCTCAATTTTTTTTAAACTTTTTAAAACCCCATGTAACTTTATCGCCAAAAATATTTTAGCAAAGTCATATACAATAAAGTATGTAAAGAAATATTTAAACAAAGTCTTTATTTAAATATTTCTTTACATAATTTATTGTTTATTTATTTATTTCATACAACCCATACTAAGGTATCCATTAGGCTGACATTGTAGAGCAGTGATATCCTAATGGTTGAATCTTGTCCTCTCAATCGGGAGGTCCGAGATTCAAACCCAAGCACGCACCACCACGCACCACTGATTTATGTGCGTATTAGAAATTAATTATCACTGGTTTTCGGTGAAAGAAAACATAGAAAACTTACATACGCGAGAGTTCTTTAGAAAAAGAAAACTTTCTCGGAGGTGTGTGAAGTCCACCAATTCGCACTTGGCCAACGCGTTGGACTGTGGCCTAAACTCTCTCAATCTGAGAGAAGACCCGTGCCTAGCAGTGTGACAATAATGGGTTGTACCCCAAACTGTTACTAAGTTCTTTATTCACTAATATATGAGCCAGGCGGGTTTTTAATGACAAGTGATTACCACTAGGGACTCCCTTCGACGAAACCACATAGCAAGTGTATGTATACATATGTATTAATCTATCGTTACACTTTAGTGTAGGGCAATCAATCTCGTAGACTAACGTACTGGAGGGTAGTGTGATTGCATTAGTAGAATCGAAATAGTGTAGCGAAGTAGTGTAGATCATTTGAGATATTATAAACTCTATATTTCTTTGTTTTACTTGTAAGAGATGAGTAGAGGTTGGTGAGATGTTTAGAGGTTGGAATTACATTTATTGAGGGATATGAGGGATATAGGATATACTAAGACAGTGTAAGTTATTCCAATGTTTATGAATTATAACTTCATATACAACATGAAGTTCTATTTAAAGTCAATCACAGATGCGTTGCTACTCCTGAGGACTGATGGTCGCCTCATGTGAATAGTGCCGGCAACCACACCCTTTTATCGAAACGCAAGAAATTCTTCACGCTAGAAATAGGTGTGGCGGTGGTACTTCCCCGGTCGCACTACACTGGTTTTACACCCTATAAAATATTCTTATATTCGTATATTATATCTAAAATAAATTTATTGAAGTGGATTTTTACTGCTTTTTAAATACCTAAATACGTTTGTTGTTAGTAATTACAACTTTAATTCTAAATGCATTTAAAAAGTTTTGATTAGCAAAGTTGAAAATTAGTCATAACCCTTTAATTACAAGCTTTTAGTTTGCCTTGGTTAAACGTTCAAAATATGATAAATAAAATAATTGTCCAAGTAGAGTCCAACTCACACTCAAAGGGTTCCGTATCATCAACGTTTGAATATCTCTCTCAACCCATTATTGACCCACTGCTGGGCACGGGTCTTCTCTCAGAATGAGAGAGTTAAGGCAATAGTCCACCGCGCTGGCCAAGTGCGAATTGGTGGACTTCACACACCTCTGATTTTTTTTAAGAATTCTCGGGTGTGTAGGTTTGCTCACGATGTTTTCCTTCACCGAAAAGTAGTGATAATTAATTTCGAATACTCACATCAATCAGTGGTGCGTGCCTGGGTTTGAACCTCGGACCTCCCGATCGAGAGGGCAAGTTTCAACCATTAGGCGATCACTGCTCGTTTGCATATACCTATATCATTTTGTATAGAACTTGCTTATCTTATAAAATATAGAACTATAGAAGTACATAGATTGGAAAAAAAAACTTAATGCCTACCTAATAGGAAGGGTTTCGCTTTTTTTTTTTTTTTTGCGCCCAGACAAATGGAGAAAGGGCTACCCTCCGTGCGGGAAGGGTGGTGGTGAATGCTCATGCATACCAATGCGGCCGTCCGCATTGGTTATGTGGGACTCACGAAAAACCTACGTGCCTACCCACTAAACACCACCAGAGGTTGACTTTAGCCTATGAGGCTTTTAAGTCTTCATCGGATAATGGCCCCGAGGGGCAGACAAGGGGCTTTGGCGGAGCTCCATAAGGGAGCACCGCTGATATTAACACTTGCGTGTAGAAGGTTGAGCTCAGTGTTATCGGAAGATAACTACTGTGCTGGGCACCTAAGTTGTCTGATAACTGGCCCGCCAAGGGGCGTACCAGTTCAGACTCTAAAAGGAAAGGGACAAGGATGGAAGAGGGATGCGTTCCCTCGTCCCCGCCCGAGGCAAACTGAGGGAAGCGATAAGCGCTAAGCTCTTTATTTAAGAGCGCGAACTAAGGCGTGGTGGTCGGCAAGAGCGTATACGCGCTCCTCGACCGTGGTCGCCTTACGGAGCTTCCCGGCCAGGAGAAGCAACTCATCCAGATCGATGTCCTGGATGATCCCGAGGGCGAAGTCTAAGTCCTCTTTAAGAGAGGGCTTTGGCAGACCCCGTGGTTGGGATTTGGAGGGTTGGGGGGCAGCAGGTGAAGCCTGCTTTGCCGGCCGTGTGGGGGGACGGGACGACGCCGCCGGGTCCCCACTGGAACGCCCCCATGGGTTACATGAGGTCGGCTTTGGCACTTTGAGTGCCGGGTAATTGGTCGAGTCGACCGGAGGGGGTGCTGGCTTTGGCTTAGGGCCTTGAGCCGCGGGTTGTCTCTTTTTGCGAGAGATACGAGGGGCTTTTGGGCAGCCGCGGTAATTAGCCGGGTGCCCGGACTGTCCACACAGGACACACGCGGGAGGGGACTCCGCGTCTTTGGTACGAGGACAATCCTTCGTACCATGACTGCCGAGGCACTTCACGCACCTGGGAGTGGCAGCAAAATTTGCCGCTGCGTGGCCGTAGAGCTGGCAGCGGTGGCATTGGCCTGGGAAACCCCTACGATTCGGGGGCTCTACTCTGGCCCGTGAAAGGCCGCAGACCTCGCTAACATCCTTAAAGATGTTGCGAGCGGAGTCCGTATTGGACAGGACAACAAGTGCTAGCGGGTACTTAGTCCCGGTGCGGCTGTGCAGCTTGTGCACCGCCTCTACAGGGAAACCCTTCGCGATGAGGTCATCCCGGATGGCCTCATTAGGGAGTTCATGAGGCAGCCCACGGAGGACTGCTCGGACTTTACGGCCCTCGGGAAGGGCGTAAGTATGATAGGCAATCTGCCTGTCTGAGAGGAGCCTCGTCAGGGCTCGGAAAGCATCCGTGGACGCGAGTGTTATCTGTATAGCCTCGCCGGTATTGCGGGCTTTGGTGAAGTGCACCTTATATTCGGTGCAAAGTTGGGAAACGGTTTGCCACATGGCCTTATCCCGAAGGAAGACCGGAGGTGGCGGCTTGTTTTTAATGTGGGCAGGGGGGCCGCGGGAAGCGGGCTTCCCCTGAGACGGACCGGGGGTAGCGGGCTCAGTGCCCGGGCGTGCCTTAGGGGCACGTTTGGTGAGGCGCTTAGGGCGCTTTCCGACTTGGGTATAGTCCTCGTCGGGAGTGATGGTACTGTCGTCCTCATCCTCATTCAACCCCTGAAAGGAGTTGCGAGTTGGGACTCCAGCGGGAATGGCAGCGGTACGCTTGCGCGGCCGCGAAGTGCAGGCATCGGAAGCCTCACAGTCAGACGCCTCCGCGGCGGAAACCGCGGCGGGGGCGTGGACGGGGGACGCATCCGGGGACGCGGGGGAATGAGAGTTAGCGAACCTATTCGCAAACATCCTGTCTAGGATAGGGTTGGGGTCTTGGACTCCTTGTTCCTTCATGATGCGAAGAGCGGTTTTCATGTCTATTTTTATATCCATTCCGGAAGCCTCCCTGCCTAAGGCAGGGAGCGAAGAGGTGGGAGGGTGGGGCTAATCCCCGGCAGAATGCTGCCTACCGTCACCCTTGGGTCTAAACCCAAGTGCAGTGGGATCGGGTCAGCCGGTTTGCTTAAGCCAAGAGGCTTAAGAAGCGCACCGGGTCCGCGCTAACTGGCTTCGTTGTCACCGTTAAGTTTCCACCAGTTAGAATCGAATTGAAAACTACTCGCGGCGCGACGGGCGTTCCTCTATTTATTTCCAATAAATTGGCTATAAATAGATTCCCGCCCGAACGACGTGAACAGTCGTACGGTTTAGAGACGCGTATACTTTACGTAATGACGCGTAGCACGCAGCGTAGCTCGTAGCACGAAGCGTAGCGCGTAGCACGGGGCGTAGCACACGGAGCTCGTCGGACGCGGAGCGGAGAATCGAAGCGGGCGGGCGCGCAGGCCGGAATCGGGGTTTCGCTGCCGGCTCAATTTAATATGAGCCGAACATCTTAGTCCTCGGGAGTAGCAACGCATCTGTGATTGACTTCAGATAGAACCCATGCATGTTCTGAATGAAGTTGATTACAGTTGTCCATGGGCGGCAGTGAGCACTTACCATCCGGTGGACTGCATCCTCATTTGCTACTTCAATCCTATATATAGAAAAAAGTCGAACCTTATTTTAATACTTGTTCTACCGCCTTACAGAATTATACAATGTATATAAGTAGGCCATACTCTCTATATAATTTTCAAGCGCCTAATTCAGGCCAAGAGATCGAAAACATTAGAGACAATTATACATCGAAGGCGTATTAACAATATCCCGCTTTTACCCTTTAATTAAGGAATCCTAGAAAATGTTGGCCCATATTAGGAGTTACGTTAAATGTAAAATATTCTAGACTAAAAATTTAAAACTAAGTATTTGATGTAAAAGTTGTTTGAAAAGTTCGCATTTTTTCTGAAAAATTGTTGAAAAAGTTCGCTTTTACATGCATTTACGAATTTTTGCTACGAAATATTTTCCAACTTGGTATCAAAAGAGAGATATCTTGTTGATGTAATGGAGTGTAATTTATAGGGAGGGTGACCAAGCTTTAATCCATGTGTTGGATAGTCTACCTTTTTTATCTGATTAAAGTAGCAAACGAGCATGCCTGATGGTAAGTGGTCACTGCTGCCCATGGACAACTGTAATCAACTTCATACAGAACATGGATTCCATCTGAAGTCAATCACAGATGCGTTGCTACTCCCGAGGACTATGATGGTCGCCTCATGTGAAAGTGTGCCAAACCTCTCCCGAACATGTGGTTGTGTTTTTTTATTAAGTAGCAAATATGTATGCAGTCGCCCTGACGTAAAGTCCTGACTATTTTCATTGGGCATAAGTAACAACATATAGAAAATAGGTTGAATGTACGGTCAGGTGAGTTGCTACTTTATATGAGGAAGATGGTAGACGAAAATGAAAGTGATGCTGTTTAGTTTAAATGTGGTAGAGATATATGTATTTAGCGCTGATTTGTTTATGATATCAATGTTTTATTACGTTTTGAAGACACCAATTTATTATAGAAAACTAGATGATGAACGCCACACAAAACAAACCCGTATTCACATGGGATAGCGGAACTACGGGATTAAGCTAGTAATATAGATATTTAGCGTAAGAAAAGAACTTAAGCCGATGTTAAACATAAATTATTTGCTACTATTAACACTTTGTCGTTTATAATTTATAATTTATTCGCAAAAGTTGTTTTTAATATTTTATCTTACAATATTATATAATTATATTTAATAATAATAGAAAATAATGTTAACCTTTTAAAAAAATGAATAATTGTCTACGCTATCGTATTGGGTGCTACCTGTAATGATAGACGTAAGTCTGAATAAATAAATAAATAATGATAAACATAATCATAATCATTTATCGCACACAAGCTAACCCGGCGAACTTCGTACCGCCTAAAAGTCAAAAATCTAAAATTATTTTTCCTCCACTATGCATGTATTATACATACAAACCTTCCTCTTGAGTCACTCTATCAATCAAAAAAATACATTAAAATCCGTAGTGTAGTTTTAAAGATCTAAGCATACATAGGGACAGACAGCGAGAAGCGACTTTGTTTTATACTATGTAGTGCTCATACTTACAGACTAGGTGGTACAATATTTATTGGCGTGTACATAAATAACCCTGTTAGGGCATTGCAATGTTAAAGGACAGATTTGTTATATACAATGTCATTACAAATAAATACTTGAAGCACTATGATATAATTTTGTCATTAAATGTCTACAAATAAAAATTACATAAAACATAATAAAAATAAAATAGATTAAAATTATTGTGATCATAAAATAAAGTAATTTTTTTTTGTTTTCTGGTTTGAAGAACGCTTAAGTAAAAGAGGATTTTAAAAATGTAACACTAAAAAGGTTTTCCTTTCCAAGTGAAGCCTGAAAAAACGAAACGATAAATCATGATGTGTTACTTCAAATTTACTCGTTGCGGCTAACGCGTGAATTTTCAAGTAAACATTTTTCTAAACACTCTTCAAACGAAAAGCAATGTTTCCGGGAAAAACTCGAATTCACCCAAACTTCCTTTGGCGATATTTTTTTTATTTTTTTAGAATACAACTAAGTTGCGCGTGTTGATGCAGAGCATATTCAATTTATATTTTTAGTTTTTATTTCTTGTTTATAATCTCTGAAACTTGCATAAGATCATTTTATTACTTTCACCAAGCAATATTACTTATATTAAAAATAAAAATAAAGTTTCTACGCTCATAGCCTTACACCAGGATTTTCTCTTGTGTCGTGGGTACCATGGACACACTCAAGACGAATACACAAACACCTAGACCAAGAACATGATTCTAATTCATCATTTAGATACCTGTCTGGCCGGGAATCGAACCCGGGACCCATTGCGCGTCTGGTATGGTAATGGCACTGCCACGCGGGTCGTCTATACTTATACTAAGTATATTTCACATTTTTTTATAAGATTGAAGTAACAAACATGCTTGCAGCGCACCTGGGGATAATTGATCACTGACGCCTATGAACAATTGTAAGCAGCATTATACAGGGAAATCTAAAGTCAATTACAGATGCGTTGCTACTCCCGAGGACTAAGATGGCCGGATCTAAGTGAGCCCGCAAAACCGCCGTCGTTCGCCTGGCAGTATTCTATCGGATACATTTTTTTGTTTCTTTTTTTATTGACTACGACTCCACAGACGGATCGTCCGTGCCCTTTCAGGTATCGGTATCTTTTGCTATTTCTGAATGATGAATTTAGCTTCGTGTTTAGGGTCTGGGTGTTTGTGTATTTGTTTTGTGTGTCTCACGACACTGGAGAAAATCCTAGTATGAGGCTATGAGTGTAGAACGCTCGTGTGAGCGTGTTACATCACTAACACATAGTTTGAGATGTGTGCTCCGTCCGCCGGATTAGCGTCGCTTCGAACAAAGCCTTAAGATGTTGGCGTCTACGTGATACGAGTTTTAATGGCGAGTTTTGTTCTATTTTAAGGCTTTACTCTGAGGGATTGTAGCTGGGTATCTATTTTATCAGGTTTTCAGGGTTCCGTACCCGAAGGGTAAAAACGAAACCCTATTACTAAGACGACCCGCGTGGCCGAGCGGTTACCGTACCGAGCTGACGCTCAGTGGGTCCCGGGTTTGATTCCCGGCCAGACAAGTATCTGAATGATAAGTTTAGATTCTTGTTCTGGGTCTGGGTGTTTGTGTATCCGTCTTGTGTGTCCATGGCACCCACGACACAGGAGAAAAATCTTACTGTGGGGCTATGAGTGTAGAAAGCGTTTTAAGTTTTTTTTTAAGACTCCGCTGTCCGTTTGTCTGTCTGTCCTGTCTGTCTGTACCAGGCTGTATCTCATGGACCGGGTAGCTAGACAGTTGAATTCCACATATGATGTATTCCTGTTGCCTATAACGACAAATAGGTACTAAAAACAGAATTAAATATGTATTTTTGTAGGTGGTAGAACCAGTGTAGTTTGACCGGAGAAGTATCACCGCCACACCTTTTTCTAACTTGAAGCATTTTGCGTTTCGATGGAAGGGTATGGTTGCCGGCACACTTTTATATGAGGCGACCATCATAGTCCTGTAGAGTAGCAACGCATCTGTGATTGACTTCAGATAAAACCTATGTTCTATATGAAGTTGCTTAGAGATGTCCATGGGCGGCAGTGACCACTTACCATCAAGGGGACTGCATACTCGTTTGCTACTTCAATTAGATAAAATAAAATAAGGGGGTTCTATACAATGAACGTATTTTTTGTTTTTAATAGATGGTTTTTAATAGATGGTACGGAACCCTTCGTGCGTGATCCGACTCGCACTTGGCCGGTTTTTTGTTATCACGAGGGAGGACGTCTAATGAATAATGAATTATAGTTTTAAACAACCTTTATTAAGGATCTTTTTATCTCAAGGGTATAAAGTTACGGAAAACTAAGTACTGCTAAGTTTTAAAAAGCGACTGAGGGTTTAAACGTACTACAGATATCCTGTTTCTGGCGTGATGCAGTTATTGCGTTTCGGTGGTAGTGTGTGTATGCCGATTTACATAATATGAACCGTTAATGTTTGTTCTATATATGTGTGACCACCCGCGTGGCAGAGCGGTTACCATACCGGTCAGACGCTCAACGGGTCCCGGGTTCGATTCCCGGCCAGACAGGTATCTGAATGATGAGTTTAAATTCATGTTCTGGGTGTGGATGTTTATGTGTCTTGTATGTGTCCATGGTACCCACGACACAGGAGAAAATTCTAGTATGGGGGCTATGAGTGTAGAAAGCATGTATATGAAATCAGGTGGACTGCATGCTCGTTTGCTACTTAAGTCAGATAAAAAAGAATCTATCTATATAACTTAGCCTGAGGTAGTAAAATATTCCTGTTATTTGGACAGAATGAAGTTTAGTTTTTGAGTTGAATTACGGTCTAATTTCGACCATTACGATGGGTGGCTAGTATGTAAAAGTAGTGTAACATATCGACATAATAATAATTTTAATGGAAATTTCCAAAAATAAGTTTACTAGAATAAAGCGAACTTCGGTTCCAAAATGTATTTTTCCTTGAAGTCTTAATTCCGAACGCTCCGGCATATTCAAGCAGTTACTGCAGCTTTTATTGGAATTTTCGCTAAAATTCGTGTGAAAATTCTCGTTTCTGCAAAATTAACACACACGGCCGTATAATTACTTGGATCTAGAATTTATTTTTGCATTTTAACTGAAATCGTATATACTAATGTTGTAAAAGTTTGCTATCATGTGCGAATTAAGGGAGTTCTAGGTTCGGTTCTCGGACAGGAAAATGACGAAATACTATTATGTTTTTTGTTGCCGTATTTTAACTTTCTATTCTTGAGGATTAAATTCGAATACTCAGAAAATTATGTGTCTTTTACCACACCTTTCATACCAGATCAGATAATTAATTTCTAAATCGCATAAATCGGTGGTGCGTGCCTGGGTTTAAACCTCGGATCTCCCGATTGAGAGGGCAAGTTTCAACCATTACCCCTCTTACGCACTAGCGGTTAGCCGCGGGCGCAGCTAGCCGCTTTTCCAGTTTAATATGAAACCGCCCCAAAATATCAGCCACCGCGGTAGGGCCAAAAGTGGACGAAGAGATGTGAGCTCGGGTACGGAGATACGTAAGCGCGGGGACGACGAGCCGTAAGCGCGCGAACTGTAATTTGACCACGCACCGCATCGAATCGGAGACCGTTCTGAGGCGAGGCGATTACGTTACGATTCCGATTAGTGTGCATTACAGTATGGAGTTTCATACAAACAATACTAAACGACTTGAGGCGATACGATAACGATCCCTTTCCGGGTTATTCAGAAGGAGCAATGCATCTATGATTGATTTCAGATGGAACATCTGTTCTATATGAAGGTGACTCTGCCGTCCATGGACACCTGTAATGTCCATGGACGACAGAATCCTCTTACCATCAGATGGACAACATGCTCATTTGCTTCCACAGTCAGTTAAAAAATTACTAGTTTGCTTCTTAAGTCCTAAAAAATTGAAAATATGCATAATGATTCCACCAATTTCTTAGAACTTATGATGAAATCCCGAAAGACATAACCCTAACAGCGGAGACAAATAATTTGAAGATGAATAACACAAAGTTAATTTATATAACGAGAGTATCACTTTCTCAAAAGATAACTTCAAAAGACTTAATATTTCCTGCACATTTCGCGAGGTCATTTCTTCGGGAAATACAAAGGACGGCTCATTTTCTTTATTATCCTTAAAATTCCCTTAAAGTTCAGAAGTAACAATTGCTTGATGGCTTCATGTATGTCGCCATTAAACTTTGCCGTTCTCGTTAAGGTGATTGTCTTATCGTGCGCGAATGTTCGCGATGTTTTATTTTTTTAGCTTTAGATTTATAACTTTTTTTTTATATGCAGAATAACATAGTACGTATTATGTAGCCAGTAGTAAGCCTAATGTTTGAAACTTGCCCTGTCAAGAGATCCGAGGTTCAAACCCAGGCGGGCATCACTGATTTATGTGCGTATTAGAAATCAATTATCACTGCTTTTCGGTGAAGGAAAACATCGTGAAGAAACACACACCCGAGAGTTCTTAAAAAAAAGTTCTCGGAGGAGTGTGAAGTCCACCAATTCGCACTTGGCCAGCGCGGTGGACTATGGCCTAAACTCTCTCATTCTGAGAGAAGACCCGTGCCTAGCTTTGGACAATAATGGGTTGTACCCCAGCCAGTAGTAAATAAACATTCTACTTCAGGATTTTTACACATACTGTTGGGCTTTACTCAAAGAAATACTAGTGTAGATACACGGCTAGTAGTAGTTATCAAATGAAACGAAACGTCTTGACTTTGTATAGGCGTATACAATTGGTTTTCTTTTTATACCGTTTTAATTGTAGTAAATAAATCCTCAGATACTATTAAAAAAAGGACGCTTTCTACACTTCTCCTGTTTCGTGGATGCCATGGCGTGGTTTCTACACAAAGATAAATATGCAAACATCCATACTCAGAACATCAATCTTATTCTCAGAACATCATTCTTCCCTGGTCCTGACCTGTCAGGTCAGGAATCGAACCCGAAGCCTACTGCGTATCAGACTGGTGTAGTAACCGCTCCGCCACGCGGGTCAAGTAATACTAAGACTATAAGTATACCTAAGACTTAAGTAGTATACTAGAGCTTCTCCTACAATCGACAACCTATATATACTATGTGTAATTTACCTCTTATCGTCTATCGTTCCCCGTCTCTGCTCAGACACATACCTCCGAGTGGTTTAAAGAGCCCCTTAATTTGAGAAACGTGGAATTATTTATAAAGCGGAGTTAACGCGGTCGAGCCGTGATCAAGCGGTGCCGTTTACGACTAACGACCACGATGCGACCACGATCTGTTTAAGTGTAATTATAAAACTCAAATAATTATGTTGTTTTACTAAATTTTACCAGAATAATAAGCGTTCGACAAGATGGAGGTAAATTATTATACTAGGTTGAACCTTCGACTACTTCAACCGGTCAATAAATATATAACACAAATGACATAGGTGGTAGAACGTACATGGTTCAACCCGGAAGGTACCACCTATTTCCGAAGCAGTTCTTGCATTTCGATGGAAGGATGTGGTTGCCAGCTTTTTTTCCTACGAAGCGATCATCTTAGTCAATGGGGAAGGCTACGCATCTGTGAATAAAATAACCTGCGAATTAATGCCTAAAATGCCTGTGTTTGTAAACCAGTAGTTTATTATTAAGTGATTAGTAGTTAGTATATTAGATGGTAATGTTGGTAACATATTTAAATTAGATTTATACCAAGAATTGAATCAGCTAAACACTAAGATGCTTTTGTAAACAATCGGAACTCGGAAGGTATTTAGAATGTAAACCTTTCCAGTGCTTTTAGTACGCATTTATTACATTTCCTTGAACCAGGAAATTGTAAATTGTTAATAAATAAATAAATAAATAAATAATAAATTTCATCAGTGTAAACTGCATTTCAAGAAGCGGCCAAAAACGAACAGGTGGAATTTACATTGCAAATGCTAAAAGTTAATTAATCGTGACTGTTTAGAGGAAACGCAAATTCGTACTAAGGAGCCAGGCGACATCGTAGACGACTTAAACGTCGTGTGTTATAAAACATATCGTGTCACCTCTTAGCGGCATGGCCTGAATAGAGAACGTGCAGTCTCGTCACTTTGAAGCGGTGATTTCTCGGAACTACCCCCTAGCAATTAACTCTGGCGTGTTTTAAACAAGCTCTGAGTCTTTTTGTATTTATTTAGTGCGGATAGGTTAAATCGTGTCGTATTATTTAAAAGTTTTAGCGCCTGGTTGTTGTTTCATAAGTAGATATTTCATGATATATTACTCTACATTTTTTACCAGATTGATAGCAAACGAGGAGACAGTCCACCTGATGGTAAGTGGACACTGCCGCACTTGGACACAAAATAAACACCTTCATATAGAACATGAAATTATATCTAAAACAGATGCGTTGCTACCGGAGGACTAAGATGACCGCCTCAAGTAAAAGTGTGCCGGCAACCACACCCTTCCGTTTAAACGCAATATCTTCTTCACGCTAGAAATAGGTGTGGCGGTGGTACTTCACTGGTCGAACTACACTGGTTATACCACCTACAAAGCTTTCATTTGATATCCATATTGTTAACCCTTCCTTTTAAACGCAATATCTTCTTCACGCTAGAAATAGATGTGGCGGAAGTACTTCTCCGGGCGAACTACACTGGTTCTACCACCTACAAAACTTCCATTTGATATCCATATGCTATGATTGAATTTAACACACTTATTTGATAGTGTATGGTCTAGATCAACACACAAAGCGAAGCATTGGCGACTCTTCTGCCTCAAATGTCTAAGGCGACGGTGACAACTTTCGAGGAGAATTTGACCACACTTAAGCCCCCCAGTGGCCGCCTCGGCGCTACAAAGAGGACGCCGGGATCTCCAACGCAACGAACGCAATCGGAACCCTTTGAGCTCGTTGCCCCATCGGGCTCCTCCTAGGGCTGGGCCCACCGCTCCGTCTAGCCTTTACAACGGTATGCGATCACACATACTGCCGTCCTTCCCGGGGTCGCCTGAGCGAACGGTTCGAGCTCCCACTCTAGCCGCCCGCAACCCCGGAAGCTCCTTTTAGTCGCCTCTTACGACAGAGGCAGACGCCTCTTAGACAGGCAGGGGGTACCGTAGCCCTATTCTGTTCCCGAAACTACAGTGACAAGCCCATCTGCCTTGTCGTTAGATTAAAGTATAAAAAATACATCCGTCCATCCATCAGCCCTCATCATGACGCCACTCCAACCGGTCCTATGCCTTCTGAATCCAACGATTTCCCGCTGTCTTCTTCAGGTCATCGGTCCACCTGGTGAGGGGGCGACCTGGATACAAAGGATACTTTTAACGTAGTTATTCTGATCCAAGCCTGCAAAGCCGCGTGAAAAGTTAATGTTTACCTAAGATTAATTATTTAGATTAGATGTTCACTAGCAGTAACCACTTCAAATCCTATTATACACGTTTTTGCAACTTCTTAACGTAAAATAGTTCTTTAAAACCCTGAAGTCATGATGCTCAAGGCGTTTTACGTGTAAAAAGAAAATATGAAGTGTGAGTCACTTTTTACTGAGACCTCGAGATTCTCGGAGAGTAATTAAGATTGAAGAATTATTCAGACTTTTAAATTTAGTATTTAAAATATTTTTACTCAACTGCGGTGTAGTAAAGGTTTCAGATTTTGTCCAGTATGTAAGTATAACACGAATGTACTAGATATTCATGCATTCAGATATTAGATATGCGACGACGACGATTTGACGACCCGCGTGGCGGAGTGGTTAACGTACCGGTCTGACGCGCAATGGGTCCCGGGTTCGATTCCCAGCCAGACAGGTATCTGAACGATGAGTTTAGATTCCTGTTCTGGGTCTGGGTGTTTGTGTATTCGTCTTTGTGTGTGTCCATGGTACCCACGACACAGGAGAAAGTCCTACTGTGGGGCTATGAGTGTAAAAAGCGTGTTTTTTTTACATATGCATTAGTGAATTAATAATTAATTAATTGCGCGAATGCCTTGCGAATATTGAACCGCGGTGCTTTGCAAAAAAGGTCGACATATCTATCCAAATTGAAATCGAACTGCTACCAAACTGAATGAAAAAACCAAAAACTGAAAAAAATACAAATTTCGGGATATTCTCATTAGCCTTAATGTCTAAGCCTAGCACTAATATGTACGTACTTGGCTATAAATGGATTGACGTCCTTAAAAAATCGCAAAAGTGTGTGAAGTTTACCGATCCGCACTTAGATATGTACTATGGACTAAAGCTCTTTTTCTGAGAGAAGACCCATATGGTGAGAGGTTCCGTCACGCTTTGAGTTCCAGGTTCAAAACGTTCTGGTGGTCAAACGTCTGGGTGTTTGAGTATACATTTTTGAATTAGTCCCAATTTTGGGAACTAATTTACACAACACAGGATTTTTCGTAGCGTTAGGCTATGTAGAAACAGTAAGTGTTTATTAATTGTATGTGTATGTCTAGATCTATTTGTAAGTTACAAATTAAAGAGTAAAAACGGTTCTCCTTAGGAGAAAAGCGAAATGTAACCAAAAAAAATTTAATAAGTTTTTTAATTTCTGGATTTTTTTTCACCCCCTTGAGGTTACGAATAGTACGTACGTAATAACACGTACATAGTTTTAAATTTGTGGGAGGACTTGCGTACTTAAAGGTAAGATTACTTTTATATGAGGCGATCATTTTTGTTCTCGGGTGTAGCAACGTATCTGTGATTGACTTCAAATGGAACCCTTGTTCTATATGAAGTTGATTACAGATGTCTATGGGCGGCAGTGGTTCTTTACCATCAGGTGGACTGCATGCCCGTTTGCTCCTTAAATCATATAAAAAATATTTATAATTTATTAATCTTATAGCTTTAAAGGTGGTAGAACCAGTGTAGTTCGACCGGGGAGGTACCACCGCCACTGCATTTGAGACGAACATCATAGTTCTCGGGAGTAGCAACGCATCCGTGATAGCCTTCAGAATAGATAGAACGTATGTTTTATATGAAGTTGCTTATTATGAAAAAGCTATATCAGATTAAAAAAAATTATAACTTATAAGTCAGAGTCTTATGAGAGATAACTTATGTCAGAGTCGTCGTCAACCCATTATTGTCCCACTGCTGGGCATGGGTCTTCTCTCGGAATGAGAGAGTTAAGACCATAGTCCACCGCGCTGGCCAAGTGCGAATTGGTGGACTTCACACACCTCCGAGAACTTTTTTTTTAAGAACTCTCGGGTGTGTAGGTTTCCTCACGATGTTTTCCTTCACCGAAAAGCAGTGATAATTAATGTATAATACGCACATAAATCAGTGATGCGTGCCTGGGTTTGAACCTCGGACCTCCCGATTGAGAGGGCAAGTTTTAACCATTAGGCTATCACTGCTCGTCGTGCTATGTCAGAGTAAAAATAATTAAAACTTACAAGTTTGTCAGAGTGAATCCGTGAGGCAGACTAGTGCATAATAAAATACACTGACCTACCTGTTCATTCTACTTCGTTAATGCGATAAAATATTCTATAATTACGGAAGCTTTGTGGAGGTTTAATGACAAGAATTTTTAATCAAAGAATTTTCATAAAGCTTTCGACAGCAACCTCTGAAACACGCTCCAATAATTATTCCGGGCAAAAAATACATTTATAGAGACAAATAATTATAATTAGTACAAAATCTTCAAGGTACCAATCAGGCAACTAAAACCCTATCTTTTCCAGTGCTGATAAAAACTATGGGTGGCGTTGTCTACTTACCATCAAGTTGTCTGCTCATTTGCTTCTTCTATATTCTAAGAAATAAGCAATTAAGTAACCATTTTTTGGTGCAACAAACAACCTAAGTTCGTACAATTTATGCACTCTATTTTAAAATGTAATAATTAATGATGAAGTATTTTTAATGAACGAAATGTTACACGTAGGAACTTAAAATAAGGGCTGTAAATGCGTATTCAATACTTTAAATGGTAGAAGGGTGTGGCTGCTGGCACACTTTCATGTGAGGCGATCATCTTAGTCCTCGAGAGTAGGAACGCATCTGTGATTAAATTAAATAGACCTTATATTTTATCTGAAGTTGCTTACATATGTCCATAGGTGGCAGTGACCACTTACCACTTATCAGCATGTTCGTTTGCTACAGTCTTATAAAAATACTAGTCGACCCGGCGAACTTCGTCCCGCCTAAAAGTCAAAAATCTAAAATTATCAGTGTTCCTCCACAGTATAATTCACGAAAACCTTTCTCTTGAAACACTCTATATATTAAAAAACTGCATTCGAATCCTTAGTGTAGTTTTAAAGATCTAACCATACATAGGGACATATAGTGCGATACGACTTTGTTTTATACTATGTAGTGATACATAAAAATATGATAGTTTTACAAATTTATTTATAGTCTGCAGTTTACTTAGATCATTCACACGGTCCGAGCAAATCTGTAGCGCCTCGTTTCAGGCTCTAATGCTATTACTTAGGGGTTTAGCAAAATTGTTCCATTCCGTCTAAGAAGATGACATGTCTACGGATTATTACTTGTGAAGAAACGTGTATACATAGCTATTACTCCACTTATATTTTTTATAATTTAGAAGTACGAAACGAGCATGCAATTCACCCGGGATCTCCAAAGGAACCCAACCGGAATCCTCTAAGCGCGTTGCCCCATCGGGCTCCTCCCAGATGGGCGGCTGGGCCCACCGCTCCGTCTAGTCTTTGCTACGGTATGCGACCACACATAACACCGTCCTTCCCGGTTTCGCCAGGCTGGACGGTCCAAGCTCCAGCTCTAGCCGCCCACAATCCCGGAAGCCCCTTTTAGTCGCCTCTAACGACACGCACGGGAAACCATAGCCCTATTCTGATCCCGGAACTACCGGGACGACCGGGTCTACCACCTGGCAAAGTTACAACTTTGACTGTTGTAATTTTATTGACTACCCACGTGGCGGAGCGGTTACCATACCGGTCTGACACGCAATGTGTCCCGGGTTTCATTCCCGGCCAGACAGGTGAATGCTGAGTTTGGATTCATGTTCTGGGTCTGGGTGTTTGTGTATTCGTCTTGTGTGTGTCCATGGTATCCACGACACAGGAAAAAATCTTAGTGTGGGCTATAAATGTAAAGCAGAAAGCGTAAAGCGTAAAGAAATCGTCTTGAAAATCCCTATTCCCCACATCTCTTGTTATAAAGCGGTAACTTGAAACGAAGTTCTGATATTCCCTAATCAAACTTGCCTGTAGCGATCAAAACTGTGGCATCTATTGTCGCCGCTGGGAGCGACTTGTTTGTTACAGTGTTACCTTGTTAGGTGGAACTTAGGCTAGGTTTGCATGCGGCGTTTAACAATTACACGAAAAATTGCAAAGTTAAAATTGCATAGGTTTTAAGTTTAAGATACAATTTTATTAAACAAAGGCATAGAATTGAAAACATGGTACTTTAAAGACCCTGTAGTTACTAGCTTTATATTTATTTATTTATTTATTTTATAATTTTTGTACACAAACAATACATAAAAAACAGACATTATAAACTTAAGTACAAAGGACTACTTATTTCAAGATGAAATTTCTTCCAGCAGCCCTGGGATCGGAGTGTGCATTTGTAAGGCAAATTAGGTGTGCACAACTGGAAATTAATATTTATAGTTAAAATATGATATAAATATATAATATATATATATATAATATATATATACAAATACATACATATGAATAAATACATACAATATTTATAATTTATTTTTAACATTTAACTTCATTAATTTAAAATATGTTTAACGTTATTTTGCTCTCATGTATTTGTGTGTATGAAATGTGTTATTATTAAATCGAAGCGGCCTTACTATAACTTTCTAAACACTCAACACACACAACAACGTCAAATATTAGGTAATGGGAAGAGTATATACGTAAATTTAGAACTTATTATATTTATACTACGAAATCACAGAAACTTTAAAGTAAGTGTCCTTACAATTTAAATGTTCCACTATATTGCTAAAAACAATTAAGAGGTTAAATTAGATTTAAAACTACTTTTTAATTAGATGTCAGAGCTAATCTGACCTATAATTAAAGCTATTTGAATAAAAAATAGAAAATTGCTTTCTTTGCAAACATACACAGATAATTGCTTGAAAACCACAAATTCTTAAAATCGTGAAGTACGCCCCAGATGAATTACTGTTCTAGGAAGTGAATCCGATTGTAACAATTGAACAATGAAATATTATAGACATGAGTGATATAAAGTTTGTTCCAACAGTTCAATGCCCTTAGAGGAATATTGATTCGAATAAAAAAAAAGCCAAAACACTTGATTTTAGAACGCCACTAGATACAATGAGAAAAAAACGTTTAATAGACGATGAAGTCACTCGTGCGAAAACCGCCTTACCTTATCTTTGCTGTCACAATGCGGTGCCTACCTTGCTATTGTGATAAAGGGTAATATACCTTCTAAACCTTTCTGAATTCGCTTTTCCTTATCTGTGTGTTTGTAGCTTGCAATGGTCTGCGGATTATGTCTATTATGGTCGAGTAATTCTCTTGTAATTTGACGGCTTGTAATTTAAATATTCGTGTTCAAATTCTAAGGAAATTATTCAAATTAAACTAGAATTCCGTTAAACACGTTTCTTTTGAATCTCTTTTCAAATTACCATTTTAAAATGTTAGTTACAAAATTTTTGTACCAATTACTGTTTTGTCTTCTTGATTACTATATTTTGAATAGAAGTGGGTACGAGATCGACAATTTTAAAACTATAATTAAAATAACATCATTTTTAACAAGCTTTATTTAAAATACACACTGCTTCATTGATATTTTTTTCTTTTCGTCATTCCCCAAGTAAGTTATTTAAACTTCTTTGGACGTTATTGTAGAATCTTGAATAAATGTTTTAATCTTTCCTTGCAAATTGCTGCCCATTAGAACCATTTCAAGGTTTCAGAAACGTTCATCAATCCAAAAAATTTGATTATGTTGGACGAATACTTCACAATTTTCCGTCAGGTAACAAACTTGAGAGGATCTTAATTCGGTCTTCGTAACACGAAGTACCTTTGGGACTTACCCCCTCCTTATTTACTGCTTGTTGTGAAACGTAAAATTGAATCTGCTTTATAATAACTTTCTCTTTGATCCTTCCCTAATTTGGAATCAAGTTGCCAAGTCGGGTTCAGTTTGTTTAGAAATCGTCTCACACGTCTTCGTTGACGTTTATACGAGTTTCTATTTTCTTCGCTGCGTATACTTTTGTATGTGGTTTTGCAATTTTTACCAAGAAATTTGTGTTAATACTTTCGTTCTAAACAATATTGTCCATCACTCTTTTTATTTTGTTTCATAGTTTTCTGCTTATTAAGGGTATGGAATTTAATTTTATATTATATTTAGTGCAGTCGTTTACAAATCCTTAAGTGATTATGTAGCAATTACATTCAAATTTGTTCACGAATCTCTTTCAAAGGAGTAAGAGTAATGTATTGCTTCAGCGTAATTTTCAAAATGTCATTTAAATACTAACAGAGTTATTAGAACTTAATCATAGCGAAGTACCCGTTCATTTACAGAGCGATGCTTCTTTGAAACAAACTCGATAGATTCAGGAGCTTAAAGTTATTAATGAACAAAAGGCCGGCCTTGATTAACTCATTTTCTTTCTTGCTGTTCCAGAAACTCGAAACACTTCAAGCAGAGTTTTTACTGGAGTCGCTTCAAAGTAATTATTGTCATTAGGCTCTTCTTAGAGATCAAAGGCATTTTAATGACTGGAATCGATGGACGCTGCTTTTAATGTTCGTGCATTTATTACTCCAGCAAAATTGTATAGAAAGCAATATTTTATAACTCTTAAATATGTTTTATACAGATACTAGATTTCTATTATTTTCTAATTAAAATACCTAAACTATTTTTAATTATCAAAAAATGAGGTAAACGTATTTCAACAGTCTGCATTACAAATATCTTAATTTAATTTAGATGCTAACTTAGATTTTACTGTTTCCAGCACAATATAAGCGTAGAAAATATTTAAAATGAGAACTAAAGTAAAATAACAGCATAGATACCACGTTATTCTGTTGAATATTCGGACTAAATAAATTATTTCGTTCGAAGTTATTATGATTAAGATATTTCTCTAATACAACACAATATGAGAGTTCTACAAAAATAATTTTCATGCCATCCTATACAGTAATTAGATTCGCTTATGGTACACTTAATAATTGTATTTTTCTTTACAGGCTTCCTTTCCATCTACTCTGAGCGGAGTAGCTCTGAGCGGTCCCCTGCTCCGCTCGACGCCGCCGAGCTACTTCGCGATGCACCGCTCTACCCCCCTCTACAAGACTCTGTAGACTCACCCTACGACGACGATGCTAATCCTAAAAACCCTTTAGATGACACCCCTAATGAATTGAACAAAGACGATACTAGAAATGTAGAGCTAAATTTGTACGATGACCCCGAAACTAGTATAGAAGACAACAATCTCCTTGTGACACCTGAAGAATTTATCGCAGGAGAAAATGGTTATTACGCTGAAAGCAACTTAGACACGACAGGTACAAATGAGAAGGGAAACTTAGAGGCTGAAAGTAGAGACGTTTTAGAAACGCCAGAGGAACCTATTTATGTAGAAAGTAATGTTGCTGGAGTGGACACTATATTAGATACAGAAGTTTTGGAAAGTAACATTGATCAAGAGCCATCGAGTATTAATTCGGATAATGGCTTTATATTTGCTTCGGGTTCTAATGTAGATCTTTTAATGGATGATGAAGCCAGAGTAGAGACAGAAGGTGACGATGTTCTTTCTTCTGACCAAGAGATTCAAGCTTTCGTAACTGAGTCAACTGTTGATGAGACAAAAGATCCAGGTCTGCCTTTAAGTGTAACCGAAAACGAGGATGAAGTGGAAAGGAAGAAACGCAGCAGTGGACAAGAATGGGATAAGAATCCAAAGGTGACTATTTTATTTATAAATAGGAACTAGTCGCAATATTCGTACAATCTGTGACACCTAATACTTTATGAGATTTTTCATAAGTTTATGATAAAATAATTGGGACCACGGGCGTTGCTATAGCTTGGTAAAGGAGCAACCAAAAGTGACCTTTAGGTGGAAAAAAAGAACAGGCAGAAAACTGAATGATTGGTGACTTGGAATAATTCCCTTCCACCGACGGCAATACCGGTGTGACATGCAGTGGGTTCTGGGTTCGATTCTCAGCCAGATTTAGATTCTTGTTTTGAGTCTAGGTATTTGTGTATTCGTCTTGTGTGTGTTCATGGTACCTACGACCCGGGAGAAAATCCTACTGTGGGGCTATGAGTGTAGAAAGCGTTACATAATTAAATTGTCCCCAGCCATCCCGTCGTGTGAAGACCGGAGATACAATCCTGAACATTCGCGGCGCTGTTCGCGATGCTATAGGCGACGCCGGCGCAGCTCCCGGACCGCGCGCGTCCACCCGCGTCGACGCCTTCGTCATCAGGCCGTCGCCTGTGCTACGAGACGAGCCGAGAGACCAGCTGAGGGATGCTAGGAGCAGGATTGCTGCTACCGTGCCTCAGGTATTTGGAAGAAATATTAAAAACTATTTGCCAAGGAGTCTATGGTAAACACAATTTCGAAAATGTCGATAAATGTGTTTTGTTATTTTGAGGGTAGGATGGATATTAATGAAATCTATACTAATATATAAAGCTGAAGAGTTTGTTTGTTTGTTTGTTTGTTTGTTTGTTTGTTTGTTTGTTTGTTTGTTTGTTTGTTTGTTTGTTTGTTTGTTTGTTTGTTTGTTTGTTTGTTTGTTTGTTTGTTTGTTTGTTTGTTTGAACGCGCTAATCTCAGGAACTACCGGTTCGAATTTAAAAAATATTTTTGTATTGAATAGACCATTTATCGAGGAAGGCTTTGGGCTATGTAACATCACGCTGCAACTATTAGGAGCGGAGAAATAATGGAAAATGTGAAAAAAAAAAACTATTCCACGCGGACGAAGTCGCGGGCACAGCTAGTGTCCTATAAAATTGAGCTTTTACGGTAATTGTATTATAAAATGTTATCTACGTGTAGAAGAAAATCATTTTTTGATTGATAATTGATGATGATGGTTGATTGATGATTGATGATTGTTGACTGTTGATTGATTGTTGATCGAAATTTAATAAAAAATTGGCCAAGTGCGATCTGGTCTCAGAATATTTCGAGCGTTTACCTGTTGCCGTTATTAATATCGATAAAAAAACACGTTTATTGTATGGGAGCCCTCCCATAAATATTTATGTATGTCGGAAATGGCGGTATTGTGGCAACACCGGAACGCCAGCGCCATCTAGTGGCGTTCGATGAAGTTAGGGTTGTACCAGTTTAATGGCCGACACCTCAGTCTATCGTTGACGGTCAGCCGAAGCAGACGACTCTAAAATCATCCCGCGTTCTTAGTGCTACGATTACTTGCCTACTAAATTTAGTTTGATAAATTCAGTGATTGTAACAAGTTTAATTCGGCAATATACTGTGTGTTAAAATCAAGTCTGCAATTTATTCTCGTGCTAACATGATAGGGATATCAGAGCCCACAGTAGGTTATCCTGATACGATGAGCGAAAAAGAACCACCTCCTCCGTCATGTATATAGTTTTTAGAATTTATGTTATAGCGGCTAACAGAAATACATCATCTGTGAAAATTACAAAAGTTTAGCTATCACGGTTCATGAGATACAGAAGCTATTGATGAAATGTAGCCTGGTGACAGACAGACGGATAGCGTAGCTAAGACTCCGAATAGGGTTTCATATTTAGCCCTTGGGTAGGGAGCCCTAAAAGTCATCCCTCTCCCACACTTCAACTTTTTTTATTCATTCAAATTATTCATTAATTCCAAATTTAAAAATTATATAGCAGTCACTATGCAAACTAAGTTGACGCCAAGGATCACACTAATATTATAAAGGCGAAAGTTTGTGAGTGTGTACGTTTGTGACTTCTTCATGTCTTTAAAGGTGGTAGAACCAGTGTAGTTCGACCGGGGAAGTACCACCGCCACACCTAATTTCTAGCGTGAAGCAGTTCTTGCGTTCCGATAGAAGGGTGTGGTTGCCGGCACACTTTCACATGAGGCGACCATCATAGTCCTCGGAGTAGCGACGCATCTGTGATTGACTTCAGATGACACCCATGTTCTGTATGAAGTTGATTACAGATGTCCATGGGCGGCAGTGACCACTTACCATCAGGTGGACTGCATGCTCGTTTGCTACTTCAGTCAAATAAAAAAAAATGTCTAAACGGCTGGAGCGATTTTCATAAAATTTGGTAGGCAGTTAGCTGATACTCTGGATTAACATATAGGCTTTTTATTGCGGAAATGCGAAAATATCTTGATAACACGGGATAATCGATACATCGATTTTTTTCAACGCGGGCCAACCTGCGGGGTCAGCTAGTATGTCATAAATTACAATTCGTCAAGCCGTTAGGGCCGTATCGCGTGCCTAAGAAATGGACATACATGTGTATGTCGGAAAAATATTTCGTTTCTTATGACGCAGTCGACTAAAAAGTAATATCGACTTTATTGTGGTAATGTTACCACTATACCTATTATTGTTATACCACAAAAACAGCTGTTACCGAAAGTTCTAGTTCGAAAGCTGTAGCGTAAGGACATAAAGCTTTTCAACTTATCTCAGGGTTAGTGAGGTATTTGTTTCCAGGCAGGTTGGCTGCAAATCCTATTAGGAATGAATTGAAAAAGTTCTAGTGAAAGTTTGTATGAACATAATATGTTCATACAAATATTCATATCGCTATCGCTACCGCCTAAACTATAACGGGAAACTTGCCTTTTAGAAGTCGTACGATGCTTAGTGGTTCGACTACGGAGGGTACAGTAATCAGTATTTTATTGCATACTTGCCCGGCGAACTTCGTTCCGCCTAAAAGTCAAAAATCTAAAATTAACAGTGATTCCCTACTATATTATACATGTATTATATTATGAAGACCTTCCTTATAAATCGCTCTATGTATGCTTAGATCTTTAAAACTACGCAACGGATTTTAATGCGGTTTTTTAATAGATAGTGGGATATAAAAGACAGGTTTTTATGTATAAAACGTGCATAACATAGTGGAGGAGCAATTATAATTTTAGATTTTTGACTTTTAGGCGGAACGGAGTTCGCCGGGTCAACTAGTCACATTATAAAAAAGAGTTCAATAGGTTCTCATAGTCAGCGAAATAATTAATGTTTCCCGCAATAAATTACAACATAAACCTCTTCAGAAAGACCACAATTATTTCTGATTTAAATTAACCGCACTGAGTGTTATAGTTTGTCGCGACCCAAAACCTAATTAATAATGTACTTCATGATGACAACTTACGAGGGGCGCCCCAAGTTTAATTTATTAGCTACTAGTATAATATTTCGGCGAAAGCCTAATGGTTGGAAATCTGACTTCTTGTCGAGAAATAATTATCAATCGAAATTAATTATTGAAACTCGTCCACTGCGGTATTCGGGCAAATTGAATCACAAGTTTCATGTAGTTTAGAGCAAAAACTATATATTAACTATAACTACTTATTTAGCCTTGTAGTTGTAGTTGTAGAAATATATTGATTTAATCTTTAGAAGTTGAATTCGGAGTTACAGATTTAAATATCAAATTGTAGACGTGATTGGTCTACAATAGAGAAAGAAAGAAATATTTATTTGTTAAAAAATACTACAACATAATAAGACATACTTAACAGTATACATTAATTTTAAATTTGACCATTACTGCAGTAAAAAGAGTCCACACTCAGCCTCACCGCGGCGAACCAAGGCCACTGATTTTCAGTGTGTCCCAATTCGACGAGCAACTCGGTCGAGTGGTGCGTTGGCAAAATATAATATAAAGAAAATACACATAACAATACTTAAAATTAAAGCATATCTAAATAACAATAGGTATATGTTGTTCTTTACTACCTATTTACATACATGAGTATCTGTGATTGAGCTCAGGAAAGGTTATTGACTAATCGCGGTCTTCGCTATTGTAAATTAGTCGTCATCACCTAAATATGTACCACAACAAATAGCAAACAGCGATCTTTACTGGTTTTCATTAGCTTATGAGGAACATCACATACATTTATTTTTAAAATGATCAATGCTGACGCTTTCGGCCGGCTAGCCGTCCATACAGGAGCACGCCCGAGTAGGTGGTGCGTCCGTGTCTCGCGCGCCAGTCTCAGAGGGGAGGCAAGCAGGGTTCAACTTAGGGGCAACTTAGGGGTTTTCCCCCAAATTAAGGGGATAATTAAGTAGGATGGGGATTTTTTAGGAGTGTAAAATTTTTAGGGGTATTTTCAGGAGTTTTTATAACTTCAATATATAGGTGTTTTTAAAGGGAAATCTCTACGCCAATCTATATAATCATGCCTGACGACGAAAAAAAAGGTCATGCACCACACCCGAAGACTTTTTTTTTCGTCGTCAGGTCAGGTTGCCACGAAGAATTCCAATTATTAATTCATTTTGGGGGATTTTAGGGGTTTTTAATGAAGGTCTTAGGGTAATACATTTTTGAGACTTGGTAACCCTGGAGGCAACGTTGTCACCACCGCACACGACAGTGTGATGGTGGCAGCGATGGCCTAACGTGGAGCTAAGAAATAAAGACTTATTGTTAAAAAAATAAGAACTATTGTGACAAAAGGCACGGACGATCAGTCTGTGGAGTTTTTGTGTTATAGTAAAAAAATAAAAAAAAAACCCTGGAGGCAAGGCCTCCTATCAAAGACGGGGCCGTCGCGAAGAGCAGCCAAGCTGCCGGGGGTGCAGTGAAAATAATGCAAGCGTAAGCTGTCGAAGGGACATCGTCAGTGGTTTAGTTGAGGTATCGGTATACGATCGCGACCGGACTCCGACACACCCTCCCTGTTGCCCTACGGAGAGAAGCCTAAAAAATGCTGACGTTTGCAGCGTTTATGGAACAATATTGAAATGTAATGTTTTGGCGTTAGGTTTAACGAAACGTATTTTCACAACTTTTAAAAAAATAATAATTATTAAAACATATTTCCAAGCAAATCCAACTAGATATTAAATAATCAATCCATTAAGCAGAGGAAGTAGACACAGACAGTCATATTTCTCTCTGTAATTTGATAACCATTAATCTTTCTTTCAGAGAAACATTTCCGACAATAATTTTAAACTTTTTGGATCCCCTCCAAACGAGAGCTCTTCACTCAAGGGCCCTCGGTACTGAAAATGAGGTTTAAAGTTTACACTCATAATTTAAAAGCTTTGTGCTTTTTCAGAAATTTAAGTGTGATTGTTCCGGATTGAAATAATTATGGGGGCTGCGTAAAAGATATGGCAATGTAGAATAGGGATGGGTTTCTTACGTTTTTCGGGTAATAACTAGATGGTTGGTTAACTTGTTATTTATGTTATGACTTTTTGTAGTTTAATCTCGCCAATTGAACTGAAGTAATGGTCGTAGGGTGTGTCATTTTGTGCGTTGTGGATTCTGAGTGATGTTTTATTTCTTTTTGGAGAGTTAAAATGAATAAAATGAAAGTGATTATGTTACTTCCTCCCACAAAATTTTCATTTTTATAGTTTTTGTTACCGCATTTTTTGTGAAAATCTTAAGTATTTGGCTGTACCTAAAGGTTCAATTGATAAAATAAGAGAGGCGGTTAATATCGATTTCTTGTATGGGGACTTGTTGTAGCACCTATAATAATATACGCTCTGTGATTTTAATTGTCTTTTTATTACAGTAAAAGAAGTAGAATCTTATGACAAACGGAAAAAAATAAAAATAGATTTTTAGGTTAAGTTTACACCGACACAGCACGAGTTACTTCAACCCTAAATTGTATGTTTTACTTATTCTTGTATTTAGTTTAAGTTTATCTTGTATCACATGCATCGTGAATAAATATAATTTCTTTCTTTCAAAAATAGCAAAATTAAAATCCTTTTGGATACGGAACTCTAAAAGCGTTGCTTTCTTGAATTCTTCATTAACTATCGTCCATTTTACTTCAGCTTGTGTACAATTTGCTAGTGACATTTTTTTAATGGAATGTTAGATTGTCACAAAATATGTCTACTTTTTTACTACAAAATTACAACATAATTATGTCTACTATACACTTTAAGAGGGTTTTATTCTGTGTTAACAATTTACCATAAAAGTTAATATAAATATTACAATTTGTAAACTAAATTTACGATTTTACAATTATAAATTGAACAAATGAGCCAAACTGCTGCCCCGTGGAATTGTACCCAAGACACTAGCAGCATTTAAGAGTCTTAATATTTTCATCAGCCCGTGAAGTTGGAGAAGGAACTGCTGGTGGAGGCGCATGCGCACGCGCGCATCCCTTGCGACCTGGTCAACGTCACCAATCTACGCTGGTACAAGGATAATGAGGTAAGTTAATTATTACTAATGACACTCATTGAAATTTCGTAGTATCTTCTCGTCCACAATTCCTCAGTGCCTGAAGTCGAAATTGTTCGAGCAATGTGGGTTGCCAGTGATCACCTATGGCGCCGAAACGTGGTCCTTCACTAAAGGCCTCATTCGAAGGCTAAGAGTCGCTCAGCGTGCTATGGAGAGGGCTATGCTCGGAATTTCTCTACGAGACATGATTCGCAACGATGAAATCCGTAGACGTACGACGGTTACCGACATAGCTCTCAAAATCAGCAAGCTGAAGTGGCAGTGGGCCGGCCATATAGCTCGAAGGACCGATAGCCGATGGGGAAAAAAGGTCCTCGAGTGGCGACCACGTTTAGGCAAAAGGAGTACAGGTCGCGCCCCTACCAGGTGGACCGATGACCTGAAGAAGACAGCGGGAAACCGTTGGATTCAGAGGGCACAGGACCGGTTGGAGTGGCGCCATTTAGGGGAGGTCTATGTCCAGCAGTGGACATCAAAGGGCTGATGGATGGATGGATGGAATGACACAACAACTCATCATTTTACCAGGTAGAACCAGTGTAGTTCGACCGGTGAGTTTCCACGGCCACAACTATTTACAATTCTATAGGGGCACTTACAAATTGTCAGTTACACATTTTATTAAACACTACCACCGGATCAGAACACGACCTCGACTGAGAAGATCCAGCTTGAAACTAAGTGAGTTTGTCTTTTTGTTATGTTGTATTTTTTAACTCCAGTATTTTCAGTATCTTATTAAAGGTTAAAATACATATTAAAGTCGAAACTTTTTATTTTAACGACGTATTCGTCAACTATTTTATGCATGACTGTGGTACTCAAGGTCATTTAAATAATTCGTTTCATTAACTCTTCAAAAACAATAATTTTATCATTAAAATGTTTCAAAAAAACAGATTTTGTAATTCATGTTAATCTGTTACAATAAATCCTTCAATTTAAATGTTTTCCACCAGCAAATAAGCTTAGCTACGTCTCCCGGCGGGGAGTCCACATGGCGTGACGGAGACGCCGTGGAAATAGGCCGTGCGTCACGTGGACACGCGGCCAGGTGGCGCTGTGCCGGCAGAGACCGATCCGGCCGGACTGTTACTGGGGAGCCTACACGTCTGCTTATATATGGTGAGCCTATCGGGATCTGGGTTAGAGAGTTTATATTTGATCTAATTCCTGATTAATTGTCTTTTGATTTTGCGATGTACGAATCATACAACGAAAAATCAGAGGTATATTGTATTTATAAGAGGAAATGTTTTAAAGAATATTGTACTTCACTGTGTTTGATAGTGGCTGTAGTAAACAAATATTTGCCATAAGATATTACATTTAAGGAAAAGATATATCAAGTGGCAGCATATTCAATTGAACGTTGGAAATGACGAACTTCTAAGCTAACACTTTTAATTTTAATTTTCTGCGGTTGTAATCCGTATGTTGTTACATAAGGCTTTAATCGTATCTTTTTTGATTATAGATGTCAATGGAAAACAGTGACTACTTATCGTAAAACTACTATCAATCCCACTATTCTCAATGATTGTATTTTTATGTGTTCTTATCTTTTTTAGGTCCTCTCTTTTCTTCTTTTTTTGTTTTTATATTCACCACCTCACTTTTTCTCCTTTCTTCTTGTCTCTACTTTTTCTTTTTGTTCATTTCACTATTCTTCATCGCGTCTTTCAGCACATAGCCATAACCAATATTTTGTTATATACAGAGCCAGTGCGGTCAGTATACCTGGCGGTGGACGGACGGCGACTGGACGCGGGGAACACGTGGGTTCCCGTGCGAGACAAGACGGTGCTTGAAGTGCGTTGTGTCGCTGAAGGTAACATGATCCACAGAACAATCCTCATCACTTACTAATATATTACTTAACAGGTTGTGGAACAATGGTTCCCCTGGGGAAGTGCCACCGCCTTACCTATTTATAACGTCATTCAGTTTTTGCGTTTTGGTAGAAGGATGTGGTGGCCGGTTCACTTTTATATGAGGCGACCATTTTAGTCCTTGGGAATAGCAATGCATCTATGACTGATCTCAGATAGAACCCCTGTTCTTTAGGAAGGTGTTTACATGTCCATGGACGGCAGTGGCCATCATCAATACCATTACTTAATTTTTATAGAGGTCCATCCAGAGGAATCCATGATAATTATGCTTTATACACATCGTACGAAATTATTACCAAAACGAAATAATATCACAGATACTTATACAATGGGAGTATAGATTGAATATTTTCTCAAGGTGGTAGAACCAGTGTAGTTCGACCGGGGAAGTACTACCGCCACACCTATTTCTAGCGTGAAGCATTTCTGGCGTTTCGATAGAAGGGTGTGGTTCCTGGCACCCTTTCACATGAGGCGGCCATCATCGGGAGTAACGTATGTGGATTGACTTCAGATGGAACCCATGCTCTGTATGTAGTTGATTACAGATGTCCATGGGCGTGACCACTTACCATCAGGTGGACTGTATGCTCGTTTGCTACTTAAGTCAGATAAAAAAATCCTAACTTTCATCTAATAAAAATACTTCCCAAACAATAATTTAAACCATAAAGCACTTAATCACTTTCACCACTTTAATTAGTCAATTTAGATGTATTGAAAGTTAACGGTTAAAGGAATCAAGTTACGGACCGTATTCAAACTTAGTTGAAAGTTAAAGTTAGATCCGAGCTTCCTTCGTCGTACTGAGCTACGTTTGAGTTACCGATATCGTTACACGGATAGGTAAGTTTTGGTAACCAATAGTGTTGCATCCAAGGATTGGTAGTGAAGGATTATCAAGAACTTTAAAGCAAAATTCAATAACGACGTACGGGTATGTATATACAAAAATATTTATCATCGTATCTTATCTATACTAATCGTCCATCAAATCGCACTTGGCCAGCGCGGTGGATTATGGCTTAAAAACTCTCATTTTGAGAGAAGACCTGTGCCCAGCAGTGGGACAGTAATGGGTTGACGAAAAATTTGCACATGGGATACACGTTATATACGACGATTATTATGACGACACGCATGGCGCAGCGGTTACCAACGGTCTGACGCGCAATGTGTTCCGGGTTCGATTCCCGGCCAGACATGTATTTGAATGATGAGTTTAGGTTCATATTCTGGGTCTGGGTGTTTATGTATTCGTCTTGTATGTGTCGATGGTAACCACGACACAGGGGAAAATTATAGTGTGGGGCTATGAGTGTTGGAAGCGTGTGTTTAAAACATATTTTATTATCATGAATATTATCGTAATCAAAGCTGGCGATGCCGCGAGATTGATGTAAAAATTAATAAAACAAACTATCTAAAATGGCCGTATGTTGCATGGTTTTCAACACTGGCATTGTTGTACAATGAGAATCTTTAAAAACCCTCAGATATGAAACTCTTAAAAAATTACTTTCATAATTAATTTCAATATATGTGATAGACAAATCGATTAAAAAATATATAATGATTAAGACATAAAAAAAAATATTTACTTATTATCTCATGTGTTATCCAGGTCATAAAATATCCATGCAGAATATTAAATTAAAGATCGAATCCCTATCAAAATGTTACTCCCGACCTACAGTTATAGACAAAATAATGGTGAAGAAAATGTTTATAAAAATTTTTCCATAGTTTTAAAAAAAAAATAAAGCTTATCAATTGCTTTCAGTCAATGTGGCCACAGTAATTTCGATTATTCCAAGAAAAACAAAAGTAGCCAAGAAACGAGATATTTCCAGTATTTTCTGGGACAAGTCTTATCTCTCGCTTTCTGGGCCTTTACCCTACTTTCCGCTATTCAAATCCTTCCGGACTTTGTTCCTCGATGCAATCTTTTGTCACAAACCGCGATTCTTTTGCTGTAGAAAGTTCCAACTGAAATGAAACTTCTTAATGGTTATTGCGAGTAAGTGGAGAAGCTTTTATTAAATTCTTGAGGTTTTTAATAAATTAACTCAACTCAATATTCAACTCGTGGCTCTGTATTAGTGGGAATTGTCGTTCAGAGTTTTATGACACTGAGCAAAATCTATTAGCGGTCTGGTTGTTTGGGAGAATTATTCTAAGGAAATTCATTAAATTCGGTGCCGTGGATGCGTTATTGTGTTATGTGGGATTTTTACTCACTAAACCTCACGGTGGCCGTTCCCATCTGAATGAAAACCTGGCAGAGTAAATACACTCGTCACACATTCTCTGGTGATTACGACGATACGCGGCATCTTATTCTGTCGTTTTTTTTTCGATTTCGCTAGTTAATTGGTATGAAATCCCACTCTTGCCACATTCAACCATCTGAGCCCCCTTTTAGTTACTTCTTACGAAGGGCGAGGAATATAGCTTCTTTCTGGTGACACGCTACCTGGCAACGTACCACTGCTCATTTTATCCTATAGTTTGTTCTACAAGAGATTATATTGAAGCTGACTGACTCTTACATTTATAGTGCGCTCACATCGAACATCTTGACGCCAAACGCCAGCTTCAGAAAACTCGAGCCAAGCCCTCCTATAATTACACATACAATGATAGCGGGAAGCTTCACTGCGCTGTCTGTGACCCAATCTTTAAAACTTAATTCGGTTTTGCGATTCTCATTCGCGCTTACGAACGTCCAACTAATTATTAATAACAGAGTGTCTTCGTGTGTCGTATCTTATATTTGATTTTAGACTAATATTATCGTTGAATATATGCATCATAATACGTAACGGGTGCTCATGATAAGCAGTTTTTGGGTACGAAATGTCCTTGATGAAGTCCTTTATGTATAGAAAATGCAACTAGTTGTAGGGTAGATAAGTAAATTTACCACTAGTGCTTTTAAACGGCAAAAAGTATTTAAATGAAATTCCATTCATATTAGATTTATTTCCTAGGTGGTGTGCCGCCACCTGATCTCTCGTGGCGACTGTTGGCGTTGGAGCCAGCGCTTGATCACCGCCCTTATCTACGAATACATCATACGAACTATTCTATTGGTGAGTATTTTTTATTCTTTCCTACAGTTTGTTCTACAAGAGATTAATATTGAAGGAGTAGCCTTATAATATTATAAATACTTAGTAATAGATTTACAATATAAATAGTATTTTAAGTTATGTACATATCTAACGCATTAGGGTTTCCTGTAATGTTAGGTTGTTAGGTATAATTTGGGTACAATAAATAAATATTTTTTAACCAATGAATATATCCAATTGTTGTTTCCTTTTCAAAAAATTTTGATCATCTAGTGCTTGTAACTGGAAATTTTCGAAATTTAACAAATTGGAAAGATAAATAGGAAAAGCATTTAGGTAATTTGAACTCTTTGATAATACTTAATAATTAATATGAATTATATTAAACAGTGTAAATTCTAACTTTTTACATAATTTGAAAAAGCAATACAGTGTTCTGAATACTCACTACTCGAAGACTACTCAAACCAAAATTTCGTCTACATTATATATTAAACAAATTTTTGTTAACACAGTTTCACTGTATTAAAAATATATTTCTATCGATATATCTAGTCTGATTTTTTAAACAGAAGGCGTAGTGTCTTCCCGAGTGGTGGTCACGGCGGCGCGAGAACTGCATAATGCAACTCTACAGTGTGAAGCTAAACAAAGACAGCCTTCATCTGTTTCAAATCATGAAGTGAAGCCACATAAGGGAAAGAAAGACAAAGATAAGGAAACATCTCATGATGTGCTTACAGCAAAGTTGGAGATTCATGTTACATGTGAGTGATATTGTGTTCATGATGTAAAGTGCAGGACTTAGAGGATGGCCCTGTAAAACTCTTCATAGCTTCTCTGTATGTTTTATATTTGCTTTCACTGGATGTTTAATAATATTTCTATTTTGAACAGTAGTTATGGCAGCATTAGGCAGATTTTCCAGATGGTTAAATAAGTATAGTTCGACCGAGGAGGTACCACCGCCACATCTATTTGTAGCGTGTAGCATTACTTGCGTTTCGATGGAAGGATGGGGTTGCCGGCAAACTTATATATGAAGCGACCATCTTAATCCTCGGGAGTAGCAACTCATCTGTGAATGACTTCAGATAGAATTAATGATCTGTATGAAGTTGCTTACAGATATCGAAGGACAGCAGTGACCACTTACAATCAAGTGGACTGAATCGAGTATTTGCAACTTTAATCAGAAAAAAAAGATTTGGCCCTTTTCAGATTGGAGAATCTTTTTCAAATAAGAATATCGAAATAAACGAATGAATATAGTATTATATCAGGACACGTGACTATGATTAATAAGAATTCGTTTAATTTATTTTCGTAACCGATATGTGATATTTTACAAAGTAAATCCATTGCTTCTGGAATGACACTAATCCAATAGGACATTTTTCTAAATTCCAACGCAACTCTACCAAATTTGATAGTAAGAATTAATAAATTGCTAGTTATGAACATTTGATATATAGCTAGGGCAGATGGGCTACCTTATGGAAAGAAGTCACCGTCGCCTATGGACATTTGTGACACCAGAGGAGTCGACATTGCATGGTTGAACTTGAAGGACAACACTTTTTCCACCTTTCTTGAGTACCAATTAACTATACACAGATCCACCATCATTCGTGATCTCCCGCTGGCCGGGGTTCGGCGTGGCGCTGGCGGCGGGCGGCGCCGCGGCGCTGCGCTGCGACGTGGACGCCAACCCGCCCGCTCGCGCCGCCTGGCTCAGAGACGCTGATGTGCCTGCCAGGTGATACATTTATTACTGCTTTAACCAATTACACTATTATACTCGCAATATTAAGCATTAACATAAGATAATAATAATACATTAGCGATTACATAGGCGAGAGTGCGCGTGCATTTGTACACATTCAATACACACACGTGTCTACATAATAGACAAAGATATACAATTGCAGTATATGGACGTTTAAAGACAAAGTTTAAAGACACACACACATACACATACCAACCCATCCACACATATACTCTTACAATCAACAGTCAAATGTTTACAAATACATTAGAAAGTGGCACTTAGACACATAAGCACACGCTTTCTACACTCATAGCCCCACAGCAGGATTTTCACCTGTGTCGTGGGTACCATGGACACACACAAGATGAATATGCAGACAACCAGACCCAGAACAGGAATCTAAACTCATCATTCAGATACTTGTTTGGCCGGAAATCGCACCCGGGACTCACTGCGCATCAGACCGGTATGATAACCGATTCGCCACGCGGGTTGTCAGGACACATACATTCAGAGTCTATCTATATCACAAACACTTTCTCATACACTCACACGTACATACACATAAAGTTAAGCATAGACACAAGTAGACATACAACGCTCGTTGACGCCGACACGAGTTCCAAGATTAGTTCCCCCAAAAAGTGCAACACAAACAGAAGTTTTCACTACAAAATAAAGGCAAACATTTACCTGTATGTGCATCCAGTTGTCATTCTATTTTCCGTGACCTATGGTTCTGTACGATTTACTAGTTTGTTTGTTTTTAGTTTTGAAAAAAATTAAACCATAGGGATGGGATTCTTAATTTGTTTGTTATTTGAGTTTCACTTACGATAACTTGAAGTCTTCTTCTTTTTTATGCTAAAATATGTATGGGGGTACAACCTATTATTGTCCCATTGCTGGGCACAGGTCTTCTCTCAGAATGAGAGGGTTTTAGGCCATAGCCCACCGCGCTGGCCAAGTGCTAATTGGTGGACAAAAAATATGCATATTTGTTATTAATTATTGTGTTTCTAAAATAAGCACGAAGTCTACCCCTATAATTGTAATGGCATTAGGCTAGCCCTTCATGTACTTTGTTTTGTTTTAGTGAATTGTATTAATGTGCATTATGTTGGCGTTCATTAAAATAAATAAATAAATAAACAGCTCCCCGCCGCCACTCGAAGCGGGAACGGCGGGCGCGCTGGGCGCCGCGACGCTGCGCTGGGCGGCGCTGCGCGCTACGCACGCTGGCTGGTACCGCTGCCGCGCCTCCTGGCTCGACGGGGAGTACTCCTCGATTGGGTACTACCTTAATGTGTTAGGTGAGTGACTGATTGAACCTACAGGAATTATTTGTAAGCTTTGGATGTAGCATCGCCGCACCTATGTCTAACACGGTTTTCTGAACGTAGTGGAATAATTTTATTGCTGTAGAAGAATTTTGATAAATCGTCGGATTTGTCCTGTTACATCTATTGCTATCATATACGAGTAACAACCATTTTAATTGTCGTGTCCTAGGATAGAGGGGATGGTAAGATATACGGTACATATTTACCTATACTAGTCACCCGTAGCATCAGCCGAAATTCGACCGTAATTTAAATTAAAAATCAAATGTCATCTGACATTCTTGACGTTGTGTCTTTTCATAGTAAGACATTGAATGTTCTATTTCATTTACTAAGTACATATGTGTTTGTGACAAATGCAAGGCAGTGTGTGTAATGTGTTTTTAGTTGATTTTATGTATGAAAAATGCATTATTTGAAAAAAATATTAACATTCTGCACTCCTTCCACTATAACCGTGCAAAATTTCATACTAATCCGTCCGCGGCATATTACTTAAAAATCCGTCACAAATTTTTGCTTCACGTATTAATATAATAATAAGTACTAGCTGTCTCGATATACGTAGTTTTGCCATATAAAAAATAAAAAAATGTTAAGGGTGGACAACCCTTGGGGTATGAAAAATAGATGTTGGCCGATTTTCAGACCTACTAAATAAGCATATAAAATTTGGTAAAAATCAGTCAAGCCGTTTCGGAGGAGTATGGCAACAAAAACTGTGACACGAGAATTTTATATAATAGATATTTATATTTTGGTCGTCAAGCTTGAACTATGATAGGAATTAGCCAACTAAAAGAAGAAACTGCGAACTATTTTGCCCAATACTATTGAAAAAGTACCAAAATATGCAATAACGCTATAAATCCGATATAATCCGCATATAATCCGATGTCTAACCATGAGACATTATAATACTGTTAAACAGTTTGGCCGTGACCACGATCCATGCAACTGGGTCGAAATATCGGCAAAAAGAATTCTATAAGAATTCATAAACCGCATATCGTGAGTACCCGTTAAGTATTATAATGTATCAATTCCGCGATAATACTAGTCTAAAATCATATAACCATGAGATAATTGAAAGTTCTCTCTAAACAGCTCCTGACGAGAACGCTCAGGCCGTGACTGAACCGGACGTGCATGAGGAACCGGATCACCAGAAGGTGGAGGTACCTTTAGGAGGGAACGTACAATTGCACTGTCCTAAAGGTAAGTTATAGGGAAAAAAAATCATTTAAGCCTCCGCTGCATGTTTTTTTTTTTATAAAATATTTACCTTGTTTATGTACAATTGCACTGTCCTAAAGGTAAGTTATAGGGAAAAAAAATCATTTAAGCCTCCGCTGCATGTTTTTTTTTTATAAAATATTTACCTTGTTTATGTACAATTGCACTGTCCTAAAGGTAAGTTATAGGGAAAAAAAATCATTTAAGCCTCCGCTGCATGTTTTTTTTTTTTATAAAATATTTACCTTGTTTATGTACAATTGCACTGTCCTAAAGGTAAGTTATAGGGAAAAAAAAAAACCATTTAAGCCTCCGCTGCATGAAAAGTTTTTTTTATAAAATATTTACCTTGCTTATGTACAATTGCACTGTCCTAAAGGTAAGTTACAGAGGGAAATTTTGTTTTTATCAATTTAAGCCTCGGCTGCATGAACAGATTTTTTTTTTATAAAATATTGAACTTGCTTATGTTTTGTCCCATTGCTGGGCACGGGTCTTCTCTCGGAATGAGAGTGTTATAGGCCATAGTCCACCGCGCTGGCCAAGTGCGGATTGGTGGACTTCACACACCTCCAAGACCTTTTTTTTAAAGAACTCTCGGGTATGTAGTGTGTGTGTGTGTCGCGATGTTTTGCTTCACCGAAAAGCAGTGATAATTATTTTCTAATACGCATATAATTTAGAAAAATCAGTAGTGCGTGCCTGGGTTTGAACCTCGAACCTCCTGATCGAGAGGGCAAGTTTCAACCAGTAGGATATCACTGTTTTGTGTGGGCCTTAGGCTATTTACTAAAAAGAATTTCTTCTAAGCTGTGTTGTTAATGTAGAGCCGATGAGTTTCAGATAACAAGAGAAGTGAATATTTCAATACCAATTAGTTCCTAATTAGTCTCTTCTCAGAATATCATCTTGCACTAATTGACTGTACAAATCAATTATTCTTACAAGTAGAAATAACTTGGAAGTAACATTTATCTAATTTACAAATTAGATATTTTAACACGTTACAATTTAACAATTACTAGTCATCCGTCGCACCGGTCGAAATTCGACCGTAATTTAAATTAAGAAAGTAAACTTCATATTGTCCAAAGTACCACCAATATTTCTCTAATTCAAACAATTTGTAATAATACTCAAGTAATTTTGAACGCACTCGTTAAAGGTAAAGAGGTTTAATTAGCTAAGCTGCATTTATTAGTAATAGCGGGTATTTTGACAATGACATCTGACCTTTTTAACTGATCTGATCTGTACCACCGTCACACCTATGTATAGCGTGAAACATTTCTTACGTTTCGATGGAAGGCCGTTTTTGCCGGTACACTTTTATAGACGACCATCATAGTCTTCAGGAGTACCAACGCATCTGTTATTGACTTCAGATTGAATCCATGTTCTATTTGAAGTTGCTTACAAATGTCGCACGGCGGCAGCGACCACTTACCATCAGGACTACATGCTCGTTTGCTACTTCTGCCATTTAAAACAATAAAGTGTTTATGTACACGCATTAGAAGTTAAACTTCTTTAGCGCAACAAGATATTTTTTTTTATAAAATATATCTTTCGCCTTATTCTACATTTATAGAAAAAACTACATTAACAATTAAAATAATTTTAATTATAGCTAACTTTAGGGTGTTAGTTTTTTGTGACGGTGTGCGCGTAAAACTTCACTCTCATATTTTTCCCTGACGCGCCATAAGAAGTGCAACTTCAAAAATAAAGTACTCATATATTTTATGCACCAATTGGCCAGCGCGGTGGACTATGGCCTAAACTCTCTCATTATGAGAGAAGACTCGTGCTCAGCAGTGGGACAATAATGGCTTGACATCCATATTTTATGCATACAGGTAGTGTGGGCTGCTGGTGGCGACGAGTGGTGGGCAACAGCAGCGAGAACTGGGCGCCGGCTGGCTCCCACCATGCCCATGGAGTTCTTGGTTAGTATTGTTTTGGGTTAGGTTCCGGTGACATAAGTGAATTAGGATTATGGATGTTTGGATTTGGTGATTTTGTTTGTATTGGGTCCAGGACAAATAATAGGACCAATAACAGAGTGTAATGCAGAGTAAATAATTGTTTGTATGAATGTAGACTTGAAACTACCTGATCGGATTTTGTGGATATTTCCCCAAGAGACTAAAATCCAGGTATTGTACCGAAGACGCTACTGTTATTTCCTGTCAAATATTATTTGCTATTTCTTTTTCTTCTTAAAGTGCCTCTCCGACTAGCGAAGGTTGGCTGTCAATTCTGCAAACTTTCTTCTTATTTCTTTTTACTGACTTTTTTCTATCCGGACTCCAGTTGTATTCCACTGAAGATCCCGGAGTCCTCCACGCATCGTTGAGGATGCCACCGGGGCGGGGGAAGGGGGGTTAGCGAGGTAAAAATCCCACATAACCCGGCGTTGCTCCCACGGCATTGGGTGTCTTTTGAAGGTTCCTCCCTCGAAAACAAAAAAAAAGTGTGACACACCGTGGTGTGCGTGTATAGTCAATTTATTCGCGTATATGCATTTGTATACTCTGACGTATACAATGTATGTCATTTTACGATATATGTGTGTGTGTTTAGGTATAAACTCAGCGCTGTATGAGGAGGGTGGGGAGTACCGCTGTGTGGGTGCCCGCGCACCTGAACGCCAGCGCTTACGCGAGCTGAAGCGAGTCACTCTACGGGTTACTGGTAACTAAATTTTACGAGCTCTTCTGCTACTACCACTTTGTTTTCAGCATGCCGTCCACTTGATGGTAAGTGGTCACTGCTGCTCATGGACATCTGTAATCAACTTCATACAGAACATGGGTTCCATCTGAAGTCAATCACAGATGCGTTGCTACTCCCGAGGACTATGATGGTTGCCTCCTATAAAAGTGTGCCGGCAACCACACCCTTCCATCGAAACGCCAAAAATACTTCACGCTAGAAATAGGTGTGGCGGTGGTACTTCCCCGGTCGAACTACACTGGTTCTACCACCTGTCCACCTCCTTCAAATCAGAATATAAAATCTCTTAATTCGGCTGTTAAGGCAGAAATGGGTACTGCGATGGCTCTTACAGAGTCGAACTATTAAACAAAATTGTAATACATGAATTACGTCAAAATATATTTTTACAACATATTTGTAAAAAATGTTGTAAAACATATATTGTTTGTTGAGCGCAATGGGTCCCGGGTTCGATTCCCGGCCAGAGAGGTATCTGAATGATGAGTTTAGAATCCTGTTCTGGGTCTGGGTGTTTGTGTATTCGTCTTGTGTGTGTCCATGGCACCCAGGAGAAAATCCTAGTGTGGGGCTATGAGTGTAGAAAGCGTGTGTATGCGTTGAAAAAAGTTATGTTCCCATATACGTAGATAAGACGAAACGTATACAAGCTATATACATTTTTCAAGCTATCTTTATATTTTTTTTTGCTATTTAGGTGGTGCTACTGCAACAGCTCTATCCTCGGCACCAGCTGCTGGTGGTTGGCGGCTGGAGTGCGGGACATGCGGTCGAAACCTCCGTGTATTATGGCTCCGGAATGGTATAGCACAACCTGCAGTACTCACGCCGGATTTAGCTCAGCATTGCTGGCGAGCGGTGTTGATACTCCCAGAGCCGGATGAAGTATGGTGTGTGGCGGTTTCCACAGCTGGTGGAGCGGTGGCAGTATTCCCGAGACGAGTGGTAGCGTCCCCTTCCCCAGCAAGACATGCTGTTCGAGCGTTGCATGCGGGAACAAACGCCCGAGATGTCAGCAAATGGCTGATTCTGGTTGTTGGCTTCGGTGTTATTTTAATGCCCAAGGAGTAAGAACTGATTGTGAAAGACGTGGTTATGAGAGTTTGTTTAATTTAATCCAATTGGTTTGAATTAACGTCAAGCAATAACTAAATAAATTGAATAAACTTTTTGGCAATAAAAACTACTATAAAAATATATTAGAAAAAACTTAAAATTTGTATAAAAGTAAATCTGACATCATTAAATTTATTACTTTGTTTACCGTTACTTATAAGCGTCATTGTGGCATAAAAACAACATGGTGTAAAAATAATGTACATGACGTAAAAAATGACGTAAAATACTTAAAAATACTAGATTTTACGTACGTTGGATATGTATATTCAAAACTATACACTGACCTAAACGGTGAACAAAGGCAATCAAGATTAGAAGAGAAAAATAGAACTGAGACTAGTATCGTTTCAATCTATGTGCTGAATAAAAATATTGTGGCTATCTAAAATAACAATCTGACCTAGAAAAAATACGATATCTAGTCAGTGTTGTTTTTTCCTATTTTCACGTGCCGTTGGTTACCCTAGATCTATTCTAGATACACTCTTAGAATTACAATGACGTAATTGCAAATTTGAATTGGCTAGGAATTCATTGGAATCAGAAGTGTTGCTTTAAATGTCCTATCAATCGGAAATACTGCCATCTAGCTAAATTTTTGGCAATTAAATGGAAGCCAATGTTACATTGAATAGGTTTAACTTTTTTGAGTAACAATTAATTAGTCAAATCGATTAAGGTGGGCATTCACGTTACAAGGGTCGCACGGACTGCCGAACGGATTGTCACAACGACAGTTCAAGTTGAATACTTGAACGGAACTGCGACATGACCTTGGTCGTACAGTCCGCCTTAGGACCAAAGCAATCACGATCGAACTTGTCGGATACGACCGTAGTTCGTGCGACAGTCCGTGCGACCGTCGTAATGTGAATACCCACCTTATTATATTAGCCAGTTTGACAATACATTTGTCAATTTGATGATTTGCATTTACGTCCATCTTTTATCTGGCGATGAAAAACTATTAAAAAAGATGACAACGAGAAATACACGATTATGACATCACCCACACTCGAAATAAGACCTATATTAGTATATTGATGTGGTGTTAGTGTTAAGTCTTTGTAGTGCTACTATCTAATAATTTGTTATACGCATGTTAGTGTATCTTGTAGATTGGAGCGATGCGGCTTGCTTCATGCGGCTTATGCGGCTCATAAAACCATATCAGCGTCATCGTATTTGGTTCAACTGATTTGGAGACAGTGTAACGTCTGAATTTAGATAAAATTTCAGTTTTAGAAAAATAACAATTGATTTTGACTTTTTTTTTTTTTTTTCCTATAGTTGATTTTGACTTAATAAATGGCTTACTTGGCGATGTCATTGTCACGCACTTGTCATTTTTGGGTTTTAATTTGTCAGCTTTATTTGTCTTCAAAATATATAACATAGAGTTGTAAACACTATCTTTTTTATTAAAAAAATAAGTATTAATGACAAGAAACCCGTTGTAACAATTCTTAGTATGTACCAGACTTCATTACATAAATCCGATGATAGTCGATTTTAGCCGATGTTATTTTTTAATCTCGATACTACTATTAACATAAATGTACGTTGTTTATTTTGACAACATTTTTGCTATCGCATTGGCCGCAAGAGCCGCAGCCGCAAGCCGCACCGCTACTACCATTACCTTGCAATCTTAACACGGTCACTGCAGTTGAGTTTATGAAGAAAAATGTGTCGCGGGTATTTTATACCCGCTGGGAGTTGCCGCGGTCGTTAACGGTTGAAATGCTGCATATTCTTCGGCTGCATTGTTAGAACTAGTGTGAAATGGAATATTTTAAGTTTACAGTACTGACAAATGAATTTGCATAGTTTAAAAAAGCATTACCACAAGAATTTTTCTACATGATTTGAATCTGAAGAGCCCTTATTAATGTTGAATGGCAAGTCATTCGATTTGATGAAAGAAAGCTTTCAAACTTAATCCTTAGAGATGTTCGTATGAAGTAAATATCTCTTAACGATAGACTGAATGTGAATAGGGGCACGAGATCTCTGCAAATAGAAGATTTTCTGCGGATGATTGAATACTAGAGATCCTTGAAATAGCCTTGAAATGCCAGTTGTAAATAAATTGACGTGAAAACCCAACAAGAACTGCAAAACATCATACTATTTTAGAGGCGTCAATATTTATCTAAACAATAGCCCAAAATTGAAGTAAACGTACCTATGGCATGTTGAAATTATGAGAAAAAATATTTTTCACTAAGCCCTAATTGTTACTTTTTGAAATTTTTATTTATTTAGAAGTTTTACAAGTAGATACAGTGTACATGACAACTCAATTATTTCTTTAGCTAATTACACAAAATAATAATAGCTTACAATTCCTTACAATAAACCTATTGTATTATTGAATTTAGAAGGGATTCATTGATGAAAACAAATTGTTACTTATATCACACACATAATCATATACACATAATCACATTTTTTCCAGATTGAGTTTGCAATAGAACGATTTCATTTGTTATGATATCTAATCGGGGTCCTTTATAAAGTGCCACGCGATCTCATATAGTGACGTGTATGAAAAATACAGCTACAACATTATTACAGATTCTTATATTACAGCGCGACGTCTTTGTATTATTTGGTTCTATTAGGAGTTCAGAATGAGTGTCAAGTTTTGATGCTGATTTTCATTTATTTCTAATGGTTACGTCAATCCATTACTATCGCATTGCTGGGTCCTGGTCTAATTTCAGTGTGAAAAGGGCTTACTGTGTACTTTTGCATTTGTCTACTATTAATACACTTCTGTCCACTGCACTGTATGCGGTGTGATAAACTTCACATACTTTAATTACTTCATTTACAGACCTCTCGATCTCATGATCTGCTCTCAGATCATAGTCCTAGTATAGCAACGCATCTCTGATTGTCTTTAGATAGAACCTGATGTTTTACATGAAGTTGCTAGTAGGTATCCACGGGTAGCAGTGACCACTCACCATCAGGTGGACTGCATGCTCGTTTGCTACTTCAATCTTATAAAAATAAACACAATAAAGAAAGGGATAATAAAATTCTATGTAAGTAACTTGAATAAACGCTAAACGCTATACAAACGCTTTCTACACTCATAGCCCCACAGTAGGATTTTCTCCTGTGTTGTGGGTACCATGGATACACACAAAGACGAATACTCAAACACCCAGACCCAGAACAGAAAAGAAACCAAACTTATCATTCAGATACCTGTCTGGCCGGGAATCGAACCCGGGACCCACTGCGTGTCAGACCGGTATGGTAACCGCTGCGCCACGCGGGTCGGGCGGGTCGGGTGAATAAATCATTAATGCGTACCTGGGATTCAAACTTTAGATCCCCAAGTTGAGGAGCAGCATTTTCAACCACAATCCTGTGACTGCAATTGTTATACACCCATTGTTGTCCTTTCACTGGAATCAGACTCATCAGAACGAGAAAGGTTGATATTACATATTATCTACATATTCTATAAACTCGCGAGCAGTGATAGCCTAATGGTTGAAACTTGCCCTCTGCGAGCAGTGATAGCCTAATGGTTGAAACTTGCCCTCTCAATCGGGAGGCCCGAGGTTCAAACCTAGGCACGCACCACTGATTTATGTGCGTATTATACATTAATTATCACTACTTTTCGGTGAAAGAAAACATCGTGAGGAAACCTACACACCCGAGAGTTCTTTAAAAAAAAAAAAGTTCTCGGAGGTGTGTGAAGTCCACCAATTCGCACTCGGCCAGCGCGGTGGACTATGGCCTAAACTCTCTCATTCTGAGAGAAGACCCGTGCCCAGCAGTGGGACAATAATGGGTTGACGACATTCTATAAACTCACTTGCAGTGATATGATAAGAAATATGTATTCTATTAGTAGATTCTCAATGTACTCATTTTTTATACTATGTAATATTTATCGTTACAGTTAATTTGTAGAAGACAGGATAAGTCGTGCCAAACTACTGATATTATTGGAAGTATTTTCGTATAATCGTGTTAGTTTTAGTCGGAAAGTAAAATGTGAGGGCAATGTAACACCAATCGAATTGTTAGAAATAACGAAATTGTAAGGGGCAAATGTTTCAGGATTTTCAAGTAATAATTACTTAATAAGTGAGCAAAAGAAGAATTTACAAGACCTAAAGATAAGAGGTGAAAATACTTTAATAAAGAATTTCAATTTAGTTTTGCTTCAATTACTATGGAAAAAAAAACAGTGTAATAAAGTCTTGATCAGATATTAACCCTTATGTGAGTGACGAGGTACCTGGGTACCTTTAGCGTTTTGAAATTTAAACAAAAGTATGTTTTACGCTGTGTAGGTAGCTGTAACTTCCTGAGAGCTCTTAACTATTTATAAATTATATATTTTTAATGTTTTTACCCAGTCAATTTACAATGTTTCGTGTTAGTCAAATCAATTTTTTAAATCACAATTGAGTGACAAGGTACCCGGGTACCTCTTTGTATCCTGTATGTCAATGAAAAAAGTACTTATAATTTTGTGCATAAATGAAATAATAAACATTTGTTGTGATGTTTTATCTCTATAAGAATTACAATTTCTTTGTTTATGCCGTATTAGTACAGCTCCCAAAGCAGGTGTTACATGTAGGGCGAGGTACTGCATGTCAATCACAAACTGTTTTTTTGCAGTTAGTGCAAGCTTTTCGTGTTTTTCTTTGCTTGCGTTTGAGTTCTCTGCATATGCAGCAATTATCGACGACTGCAACACGCCCTGTAGAATTTCGTCTAGTCAGACTTACAGAGGCTGTAGATCCAGAAGGGATCGAAAGCCCTAGTTCTCGGCCAAGAACGTCCTGCATTGCAAATCTCCCATGTGTTTTTGATGTCACAATACATTTTTTTGATATTTCTCCTATTTCTTAACACACAGTCGTAGACTGAATGAATTCAAAAACTTTCTATATTTCTTACTTGAGATATATTGTGGGTTATGTTCCATATAAATGATATAATTATGCTATCAAAGCTCTAACATCGTCGATATTGCAAAAGAGTAGTAAATACCAAAGATTTGTTCTGCGTTGTATGGTAAATCTCATTTTGGACTTCAGCTTCTGGCTCAACATCCGAAATTTCCAATCCACCCTCTTCGACCAAGATATAGGTAATCGTGTTCATTAACCGAAGCAACAAACTCACTTTCGTCACTAGAAGATTCTGCTAATATCGCTTGTAATTCTGTTGAATTATATCTTCGAACAAGTGCTCTATGTTAAGAAAATCTCCCTCCAATATTCATAAAAAAAATAATAAACCCACAAAATATAAATAAGCGCGAACAATACGAACAAACTAAATAGTCAAGTATCAATATCAAGCACGATGTATTAAACGCATTCAGTGTTTCTTGCGCGCCGATAACCCCTCCCCCTTCTCCTATTTCGATCACTACAGATCGTTAACTGTTTAGCTTAGCTAAAATAATAATATTCAAAGTGTGGGTAACGTTAAAACGGACTTTCATTGCTTACATTACGTATAAACTGTATGAAGGTACCCGGGTACCTCGTCACTCTGATAAAGGTGTTTTATTTGTCACTCACATAAGGGTTAAAGTTAATATGACTGCAACGGGATTTGAAGTAGGATGAATAATTGAATGACAAAATAAACACAATGCAAATGATAAGTCCTGTAACATTTGCCCATGCTTAAGGCTCTATTCAAACCAACACGAATCCCCAGCGAACTCAATGCAATTTAATATACATACTGAATTAATTCCTACCACTTCAAACCGTACCTCTAAACATTTGAGGCTCAAGTGTAATGCAGTATTAGAAATGATTTGATTATGACAGATCCTTAAACATTTAAATATTTAAGTTACGTCTTTTACACGCCAAAAGCAATGAACGGAAAAACTGACAACAATATTAATTTTAACATTTATTTATTTGTGAAGAGGTTAACAGGTAAAACCTTATTGAATGCTTTTGGCTGTTCTCCAAATATTCCACGGAAGGGTAATATATGATGCATGGAAAGAGTGAAAACAGGATTCATTATTATTTCACAATTGATATGATCGAATCTTCACGCAATAATTTTACTTGATTTGAATGGAGCCTTCTAGATGTTTGTACTAATTATATTCATAAGCGTCTGTAGACTGCCTGCTGGCATTATATCTGTAACTATATTTTTAATAGATGTCAAATTCATTATTGTAATACATTGTGTATCATAGCTTAAACGATTCATGGAAATTTCGATGTCAATTTTAGGATCCCGTTTAGATCGGGTGCGATTTTGTATGAGATTAAAAGAAAAACATTTGCTACCACAATTTTTGCAACAATCTAGTAGTTGTTAGGGAAATTTTTATCGGATGTTCAATGTTAAATTGTTATTGGTAGTTAGTTTTTTATGTTATATATGCCTTCTATTTCTTCTTCGATTTTTTTAAACTATCACTCTTGTTCTTTCTTTTTCTGCAGAGAATCGTTTTTGATGGTCGAAACTAAATCTTTGGTTTCTATCAAATGAATTTATCGAAGAAACTATTTTTTGCTCGTAAAAGCAACTGGAATAGCTAATATTTTCGTCGTTTTAATAAGATTTTCGGAGAGAGCCCTTAGTAAAATTACAAGGGTTTCCAATTATTGTCGAGTCTTGACTTTTATTTAGCATTCGGCCATCAAATCGAAAAAATACGAGTCGTTATTGTTGTTAAGAATTGTGATATCATCGGAGGTCGGGCGCCTGCGGACATCTCAAAGTTAAATTTTACAAAGAGGTTTAAATCAGCGGTTAGTTTAAATTAAGTTAGATTGTAGTGAGATGTATTTTTGTACCGTCTCTAAATTTTATTGGTCAATTGGTAATGAGTTTTAGGGTGGGCAGTAATTACTATTGAAATTCTAGAATTTAAAATGCATGCTAATAATAGCAACATAAATTATAATAAAAAGTTAATTAACAACGAAAAAGAAATAACTAAATGAAAAACAAATTATAAAAAATTTCAAATATTAATAAATAAATATACTATTTTTGATTCTCGCCGTCCTTGTGTTTTTACTACACTTGATTGATACAATTTAATAAAATCAGTTAATGCTATAGAAATTTTACGTACTATTTTTGGAATATTCCATTCAATAGTGATTGCTGCCCATCCTATGGGTGTAAAAATGTATATGAATAAAAAAACGAATACAAATTTGTTTTACGTACCTGGTAATGAGGAGAACGTAATGATCCGTCCAACGCGGAAATCTAACTAGATAGTTAAGGAGCTATGTAGACCCCTTCTTCCTTGTCCCATTGCGCTCTTCCTTCACACCTTAAGGGCTTTGGCGAGGAATATGGCAAAATTTCCAGATATAATATAAATGATAATACAACTGATGAAACAGGATCTGATGAATTTCTTTGACTTTTGTTACTTGTTTATATCAAACTGATTATTATAAGAAAATATAATTGAATATTATAAGAAAAAATATTAGAAGAATTTTTTTGTTACGATCTTCTAGTAGCAGAAAAATATATAATTGAAGTTTAAACATAACCCAAATATTGAACATAGCCCAAAACAAATATTGAATTAAACTTCAATATAATTAACGATTGTCATATTCAAAAAGACATCTTGTGATCAAATTGTTTTAGTCAAACTTTGCATATGCTTAAATATGATGCTAGTGTAAACAGTATTAAATATTATCTAACTATATCGATTGTGGCTACTCGGAATCATTCTACGAGTATTATTAATTAAATCTTCACTTTACCATTATTAATTAATAGAGCTTATTGAAATTTATATGTTTCTCATCCTGTTTGGATTCCATAGAGGCATTTGATTAGTTTATATAATGGAGTTACCTTCGATTATATTATTGGCAAATCATATTAACATACGTTACGTAATAATGAAGGATAAACAATGAATATACTTGGGAATAACCAAAATCGTACACTACATTATTCAAATGTTAACCAGTTTACTATAGCAGATCTCAGAAGTTAATATATTATAATTCTTGTGCAAAGTCAGAATGACATGAGTTAAATAGAAACGACCGAAGAACGTTAAGCGAAAACTGCCGCCCATAGAAATCTGCAAGCAACTTTGTATGAAACAGGTGCTCTATCTGAAGAAAGTCAATTTAGATCATGAACTTGTTCTCAATTGTGATCTGTGTGCTAAATTTCAGGGAAATGTGATCTGTAATTTTTGTGTGACAGAGCAACAAACACATCCTTTCACATAAGGCGACCATTATAGTCCTCGGGAGTAGCAACGCGTCTGTGATTGACTTCAGATAGAACCCATGTTCTGTATGAAGTTGATTACGGATGTCCATGGGACACAGTGGCCACTTACCATCACATGGACTGCGTGCTCGTTTGTTACTTCAATTAGATAAAAAAACTTAACAAAATGAAACATTTATGATATTAATAAGGTTCTTCCACTATTCCTCGCCAAACCCGTAGCTAGGCCAATCTAGGGGTAGCGTCCCTAAACCGCCTTTAGTCTTTCCAAGCTATTTGGGTAATTGCAACTACGCTGTGTTTCCCCGCACTTCGTCTCCGCGGCCCCGCACCTCGTTTTCGTATACTTCGGTGCTTTGATTTCGCTCGATCAATCCTGATTGATAGTGTTTAGTATTGAAATAACAAATGACAAGTTTTTTAGTGTTGACATTCGTTGATCTTGTTTAAATTTCATTAGAAATATATTCCTTCAATTGTTTCAAGTTTTCTGTCTCTCATCACACAGCAATCTGTCGTGTATGGATGTGTGTTGGTTGGATATGTTATCGCAAGTCGAGATTGTAATTTTCGAAGGATTGATTTCAATGATGCCTTGAAGTAAAACATAAAAATCTTCAAACCAATTAAATAGTCAGCAAAAGATCCCAACATTATTTTGGAATCTAATACTTTCAATCTCAAAGTTTAGTGCTTAATGCGTAATGAGGTTGTTTCCGTAGAATTTCAAAGACTTCTATAAAAAACAGAGAATCATTTGTTCTTTCAAATACAAGACAAGGTCTAGCAAGATAATCTTTTCTGTCAATAACATTGGCTGAGCGAAGTTGATGACGTCATGTCGTATCATTTGTAAGTTTTTGTACTTAGCGTCCATTTTCGATACGATAAGTGTCGCGTCTCGGTGCCAATACATTATTTAATAGATCATAATAGTATATATATATGTATATTTACAGTTTATTATACATAATATTATTGTTTACTTTGATATTAATGTACAGAATCCATAATATTCATCGCAATGTGTTTATGGAAACTCCTATACCGAATAAATAAAGGATGTAAAATTGATGTGTGTTTTCATTTTACCTAACTTTGAGTTTTTCAACGAAGGGGAGGCAGGGGTGAGTGAGAATAAACTGAATGTTGGTGGTGATAAGGTAGAAGTTGTTTCTGAAGATTTTGATAAAATTAATTCAGTAAGAGTGCGTGTAGCCAGCGATGCGTGGAAACGAAGCGAACTCACGGTTTTAAGCAAATTGCGAACAACATTTACCACATAAACACATGTACCTATCTAACAGAATATTCACATAAGAGAAATATGGGAATTTCGTACTGGGTACTAGTACTTTCTTAATTTAATTATAATTAAGTTTATGTAAGAGATGTGGTTTTTTATGGTTTATATACTGTCTGTATTTTTCAAAGATTTTTTTATAATGGAGTATTAAATGGATGGTAAGTGGCCATTGCCGCTCATGGACATTTATTATCCTTCCTAGATTAGATCGGACTGTTATCTGAGTTTAGCCAATTTACTGATGAGTTGCTAAAAAATAGACTCAGAGAATTACTCCCTTACCACATTCTTCAGAATTGAAATGTCTTTATTTTGTATAGACCTACGGAGGCACTTACAAACTGTCAATTACATGTATATATTTTTTACACTCAACTGAGAAGATCCGGCATTAACTTAAGTGCGTTTGTCTTTTTTCTGTGTATATCTTTTTTTGCCATGTTGTTTTTATAAGTTAGCTCCAGGATCTTGCCTCACATTTTCCTCAGACTACAGCACAGCAGCGCATTAAAATGCTAATAAGTATAGGTGTTGCGGTGGCGCTTTCGATATAGAGAGTACATCAGCATTCAAGAGCAGTGATAGCCCAATGGTTGAAACTTGCCCTCTCAATCAAGAGGTCCGAGGTTCAAACCCAGGCACACGTCACTCATTTTTCTAAATTATGTGCGTATTAGAAATTAATTATCACTGCTTTTCGGTGAAGGATAACATCCTGAGGAAACCTACACACCCGACAGTTCTTTATAAAAAAAAATGGTACCGCTGTTGCAATTACTTCTAACGTGACGCAGTTTTAACGTTTCGTCGGAAGGGTGTGGTTGCGGGCTCACTTTTATATGAGGCGACCAACTTAGTCCTCAGGAGTATAGTTGAGATAGTCTCTTCATCACTACATATTATAAAACAATGTTGATTTCCGCTGTCTGTCCCTATGTATGCTTAAATCTTTAAAACTACGAAACGGATTTTAATGCAGTTTTTTAATAGATGAATATAGATGAATAGGGTGAATCAAAAGGGAGGTTTTTATGTATAATAAATGCATGATACAGTGGAGGAATACTGATAATTATACATTTTTGATGTTTAGGCGGAACGATGTTCTCCGGGTCGACTAGTATATAGATAAGTTCTTTCACTGAAAGACGAGAATAATTTCACGATAGCGTTATTAAGGTGAAGCGGTGGTACCTTCGCGGTCCAACTATATTAGTTTTATCACCTCTCAGTCAAATCAAAAAGGGTACTATCCTCTTTTAAAGATAATAAATAATTACCTTGGGCTCACAACGCCACGTAGTAAAATATTATTTGCTAAATTACACTTCACAAACAGTTATTATTGTCTAATTTATAAGGTTTCAAAGCGACGATTCTCCGAATTGGGAATCCAAATAAGTTTAGTGTTATTTCGTCGAAATTGACAAAAAATAGTGAATTGTGATAGGTTTCGTGGGAATAATAACAGTATTGAAACAAAATTATTTCAATAATTTAATATAATGAGCATAATAGTATAAAATTATATAATTGTTAGGGTTGTAGTAAGTATTGTTACTTTGTTTAGTCACTTCCCAGAAATTTAAAAGTAGGAAATTTCTCTAAATAATATTAGATATTTTTAAGTATATAAATTAATAATGAAGAGTCGTTTATAGGTGGTAGAACTAGTGTAGTTCGACTGGGGAAGTACCACCGCCTCATATTTCTAGCGTGAACCATTTCTTGCGTTTCGATGGAAGGTAGCAACGCATCTGTGATTGACTTCAGATAGAACCCATATTCTGTGTGAAGTTGATGACAGATGTCTATGGGCGGCAGTGACCACTTTCCATCAGGTGGACTGCATGCCCGTTTGCTACTTCAATATTATAAAACAAATCGTCGTCAACTCATTACATTCTCACTGCTAGGTATGACTCCCACCTCTGTAGAAAGGAGTTTTTATATTCATATCGTTACACCTATTATTAAGGTCCTGTTCCTTAAACTAAAGCGATAGTGTAGCTTAATACATGTAACAATTTATTATCACTACATAGTATAAAACAAAGTCGCTTCACGCTGTCTGTTCCTATGTATGCTTAGATCTTTAAAACTACGCTACAGATTTTAATACAGTTTTTTTATTAAATAGAGTGATTTAAGCGGAAGGTTTCTATGTATAATCTAATATATAAAATTCTCGTGTCACAGTTTTTGTTGCTAAACTCCTCTGAAACGGCTTGAGCGATTTTTAACAAATTTTATATACTTATTCAGTAGGTCTGAGAATCGGCCAACATATCATTTTTCATACCCCATAAGGGTTGTTTACATTTTTTTTTTTTTTTTTTTTTTTTATTTTTTATATGGCAAAACAACGTTTGTCGGGACAGCTAGTACATGTATAGTATAGTAGAAAAACCCTAATAACTTTAGATTTTTGACTTATAGTCGGAACTAAGTTCGCCAGGTCAACTGGTTAAAAATAAAGCAATTACAGGTAACAACTGGCAAATAGTATTCATTTTGGGAATTCACTCAACTGGCAAAAATAATACCAGTACTTCTATTGTTGAGTTGAGCTAATACGCTAAGCTATAAAATTAAAGAATTCCGATTGCGAATAGAGAAAAGCAAGGAGGAGCAAAACGTGTGAATCCGCGGAAATAACCTAGTTGTTTATAATACCAAATCGTTAGCAGTAAAATATTTTATAAAAGCAGTGACCACTAACACAAACAAAGTGCACATCTCTCCACAACTTTATTCGTACGTAAACTGTATGAAAGTGACTTTTTAAACGTAACAAAGTGGAAAGTGACGTGTGCAGCTGTCGCGCGACGTCGAGCGCTGGGTTGACTGTATGAGAGGGTTTTTGTTTTATTCTATACATATATATTAAATGTAAGTAAGCTTAAGGATAACATGGTTAATTTATAACAAAAAAGAGTAATGTTTTTCGAGTATATACATGTATGTGTGATTGTATGTACATATATCCATTTCTTTAAAGCCCAAACGACTTGATAGGTAATAATATATGAGTTATATGAGTCCCTGTAGTTCCGGGACGAGAATAGGACTACGGTACCCTCTGCCTGTCGTAAGAGGCGACTAAAAGAGGCTTCCGGGGTTGCGGGCGGGAAGAGTGGGAGCTTGAACCGTCCGGCCCAGCGACTCCGGGAAGGACGGTGGCATGTGTGGTTGCATGCTGCCGTAAAAACCAGGTGCGGTGAGCAGTTCACGCCCACCAGGGAAGAGCCCGATGGGGCACACGCTGAGGACACCGGCGGCGGTCAATCGGAGTTCCCGGAGTCCTCTTCGCAGCGTCGAGGTCGGCCACCGGGGGGGGGGGGGGGGGGTTTAGTGCGGTAAAAATCCCACATAACCCGCGTCGCTCCCACGACGTCGGGTACTTTTTGAAAGTTTCCCCCTCGAAAACAAAAAAAAAGGTAATAATATATGAAATATCATTACAATCAGTTTTAACAGTGACATAAGCTATGTAATTTAAAAAAAATGATGTCTATTAATAGAAAAAGGGGGCAGAGGAGGATAAAAATGTGCGTACCAATGTGAAAAGCCCAATATTTTAATAATACTAAAACGTTTGCAGTTTTGATATTTTATAAAAGCTGGAGTGACCACTAACACAAACAAAGTGCACATCTGTCCACAACTTTATTCGTACGTAAACTGTATAAAAGTGACTTTTTAAACGCAACAAAGTGGAAAGTGTACAGCTGTCGTGCGAGGCCGACCACCGCGTTCCGTTGACTGTACGAGAGGGTTTTTATTCTAATCTATAGAAATAAAAATAACGTTCGCGTAACGTAACAATGTTATTGTTAAATTTAAAACAAATCTTCCGACTGCTTAAAATTTTAAATTATAATAATGCGATCAAAAACAGGTTGCTAATACTTAAATTAGTGGACGGGTATTTCACTTTCGGGTATATTTATGACGGCCCAGATGCCAGTGGCAGCCAAGAAGTTGACATTTAGCGGTCAACGTCAGCCTTGTGAAGCGTCATGGTTGATGGTAGTGAGGGCGGCCATAAAAATCGAGACTTCTGTTTTAGGCTACGTACTCACGGAGCGGTTTTCACCCGCGGCCGCCGCGGTTGCGGGCCTGCAGCTTCTGTAGGATGCAGATATAAATGTAAAAAATTAAAGCAATACTCACGACGCGTTTTTCGCCCGCGATGCGCGCGGTTGTTTGCGGCGCCGCGCGGGCCGCGGTCAGCCGCAGCCGCGGCGGTTTGCGCCCGCGCGCTCTGTGGTCAGTTGGCGGGCGAGTGCAGTAGTCAGGACCTCAACTGATGGTAAACCGCCCGTCTTGCGGTTTTCGCCCGCCACGATTGCGGTCGATAATCGCAACCGCGACGGCAGCGGAACCGCAAAAATAGGCGGTCTCGTGAGTTTCGCATAAAAGCTGCGGGCCCGCAACCCGGGCGGCCGCGGGTGAAAACCGCTCCGTGAGTACGTAGCCTTACGAGAACGCCCGCGCACCACGCATTTGTCGAATCGCTCCGTATTCGTGGCATCACGCAATCTAGCAGCTTGTCCGACTTGATTTTATATTATTCTAATTGATAATTCATTATTCAGGCAAATATGTCTTAATTAAATAATAACATTATTAAATAATACTTCATTGATTGAAGATATTAAATTTATTCATCCACGCCCCACATACCCACCTACAAGATGAATTCTGACGAAGGGCCTCCTGGCTTTTCATATAGAAAAATTGTTTCCATCCCCAATTTTGTTCCTGTTTATGCCATTTTCTTTAATTATAATTATAGGCTATGTTACTCTGCAAACTGAAACGATTCCAATGATAAGTCTTGTGTCATAATTAGACATCGGATTATATGCAATACCATATAATCCGATGCATATGCTAATGCATATATTTACGGTTTTATAGCATTATTGCATATTTTGGTTTTTCATTAGTATTGGGCATAATAGTTCGCAGTTCGTTGCTTGACGAACAGAAAATGTCGTCAAATCTATACTGGTTAGGTTTGACGATGGATTTTTGATAGTGCATATTTTGTGTACCATTTTAGTTCATATTTACATGCATATTTTGGCATTTTAATAGTGCATATAGTCCGATGTCTAGTCATAATCATACAAATAGGTACTCATACTCAAAAAAGAGCAGTGATAGCCTAATGGTTGTAACTTGCCCTCTCGATCGGGAGGTCCGAGGGTCAAACCCAGGCACGCACCACTGATTCATGTGCGTATTAGAAATTAATTATCACTGCTTTTCGGTGAAGGAAAACATCGTGAGGAAACCTACACACCCGAGAGTTCTTTAAAAAAAATGGTTCTCGGAGGTGTGTGAAGTCCACCAATTCGCACTTGGCCAGCGCGGTGGACTATGGCCTAAACTCTCTCATTCTGACAGAAGACCCGTGCCCAGCAGTGGGACAATAATGGGTTGACGAGACGAGACACTCAAAAAACATTGCCCTTTCTTTGTCGTAATTGGTTAAAGAGGTTTATTTGACAATTCTATATGTGTCGGCGACTCATCTAATTAGTTAGATTAAGTTCCCTTATGTACGATAAGAATAAGATTGTATTACGAATAACCTTTACGAATTATGTTAAGAGAAATGTTTTTGAAGTGTTCATTACGATAGGATCACAATAGACTTAAGCTATGATTATAACACGATATGAAAGAGATGCAAGATGTAAATAAGAGATAGAGAATAGGTTTACGTAAGATTTATGGAAGTTTATGTAAATTATATGTTCATTGTAATTTTTGATAGATTTAGTTAAGATATATTGTTATAATTAGTGTAGATCGATAGGTTAAGTATTTCTCTACATTTTTATATACAATAGATAAAGATAAGGTTTAGAACTTAGGATTTATTAAGGAAAATAAGTGTAAGATAGGGCAAAATCGCTATGTTTTTACGATGTTTTTTATGAATAACTTTTTTGTCTTTCTAGATATATGAATAAGAATTGTATGGCTTTATAGAACTTTTTAAGACGAATGTAACGATATATGACACATATGTGTAAAGTTTTGGGAAGAAATAAAGATTTAGCCGGACATGGGTCAGCCAAAGTGAAAATTAGATCGAAATGTTAGGCAATATGGGCTTAGAGCCATGCGGCTCTCTTTAAGGTAAAGCCGAAGGGCAGCGGACCCAGCTGGTTTTTAGCTGCGAACATGGCCTCCAGAGAGAAGCAATACCAAGAAGAAAAAGAAGACTCCAAAGAAGAAAGAAGACTCTGAAGACTCAAGACTGAAGATTGAAGACTGGAAACTCTGCAGGACGGAAGGACCTTCTGCAGCAGGAAGAAAGAGGATTCTCCGCGAAAGAAGAGCGAAGAATATTAGGGCTAGGCAAGGGGGATTAGGGCTAGGCTTTGGCTGGTCCATTAAGGCTTAGACAGAAAACGTCATTCTTGTTTCTTTTGAAAACGTCTCCTCCCCCCTCACCTACCCCCCGCACCCTCTACATCGACGCAGGAAGAGAACGGCGCAACTCCCCGACGCGAAGTACACACACGAGCGGGCTTCCGGCGCCGGACGAGCGAAAGTCCGTCCGTATCTACATCACGCCCGCACCCCTCCGTCGCGGTAAGAGCCGTCGGTGAGGACTCGCTTTAGCCGACGGACGCGCCTGCGCACTCACGACAACGCACGTGGGGTGCACGGCACGCACGCCCCGCGACATCTGCTGGTCCTTCGAGCCGGATCTACGTGTATTTCGTCGAGACATCGGGTTACTGACGTCGTCATGCCTGTCACAAGGAGCCAGAGGGGTACCTCGCCGCCGAACCAGTCGACTGCGCCCCGTGCTGAAGAAGAAGCACAAGGGACAACTGACTCTTCGGGAACGTCGGGAACCTCGGGCACAACTACAGAGGGAACGCGAACTACGTACGAGTCAAGAGTCATTACAGAGATGGAAGTTGCTGCTCCTGCTGCTCCAGCTGCTGCAACGGCAGCACCTGCAGCAGAGAAGAAGACTCGCTCCGTCATGTCTACGGGACGTCGGGAACGTGAAGCCAAGCTGGAATTGGCGCGCCGACAATTAGACGAAGCGAAAGCAGCAGCGAAAATCGCCCGGGCCCAATGGGAGTTGGCCCAGGTGGAAGATGAGGAGTCCGAAGTTGAAGAAGAGAATCCTGCATGGGACGCCAACGTGCAGACATGGGTGCAGTCGACGGTCGGTCGGATGTCCGAAGAGGTACGTCGGGGGGAGGTGCCCAAGGAGGGGCACCAACAGGGCACGTCCAAGGAGGGGCGCGCCATCCAACCTCCAATTGCCGCCGTCAAGCCAGAGGACCAAGAGGCACCTTCAACGAACGGGACCAAGGATTTAGCGGAGGCCATCATCAAGGCAATCAGCGCGGCGCCACGGAGTGCGCCGAGCTACGTGCACGAGTTGCCGGACTTCGACGGGAGGAGCGAAGAGTGGATCGCCTTCAGGACGGTATATGAAGATACTGCGCCTATGTTTACAGATGCCCTCAACATGGCGCGGCTGCGGCGGTCCATCAAGGGTGCGGCACGGGAGGCGGTGAAGAGTCTCCTGTATTCGGAGTGCCCACCAGAGGAGATATTGGAAGCTCTTCGTCGAAGATTCGGAAGACCTGAAGCCCTGATCCTGATGGAGTTGGAGAAGGTGAAGAACCTGCCACGCATCACGGAAGGTGCGCGCGACGTCTGCGTGTTCGCCAGCCGGGTGAACAACACTGTCGCGACAATTCGGGGGCTTCGAAGACCGCAGTACCTACACTCGCCGGAGATGGTGAAGACCATCGTGGACAAGATGCCGGCGGTGCTGCGCTATCGGTGGTACGACTATGCCGCCGACAAAGAAGATGAAGATCCAGACCTGGTGCTAATGATGAAGTTTCTCAACAGGGAAGCGGACCGGTGTGGACCCTACGCGACGCAGGAGACGGTGCATCAAAGGCAGCCTCCCTGGCGTCGATCCGAACACACCACGTCCGATCGAGTCGAGGAAGAAAGGAAGACCTCCTGTCCACACTGCCGGGACGAGCATCACCTCTACGAGTGTCGCAAGTTTCTACGGCTGCCGGTAAGGGAGAGGTGGGACGTCGCTGAGAAGTCACGGATGTGTTTCAGGTGTCTGCGAGGGCGGCACCAGAAGGAGACATGTCGGCGTCCTCCGTGCAAGGCATGCAACCGGTGGCATCACTTCGTGCTTCATGAAGAACGGGGGCCTAGCCCGAAGCCCGAAGAGATGAGGGAAATAGCGAACAACGTCATGCTCCCGGTGAATGCGGCAAGGACAGGAAGGGCGTATTTGAAGATGGTTCCAGTCGAGTTGTACGGGCCAAGGGGGGCTGCCAAGGTGCTGGCACTGCTGGACGAGGGTTCGACGGTCACGCTGCTCGACGCGGCGGTCGCGCGGCGAATTGGACTCAATGGACCCATGGAGGCGCTCACCCTAGAAACCGTTGGAGGAAGAACCATCACTAAGGAAGACTCTATGAAGCTGAATATGAAGGTCAAGGGATTGCACCAGGACAAGAAGAGGACCATCTCTGGGGCACGCACGATCGATGATATTAACATGACGCCTCAGAGATTGGATAAGAAGAAGATTGAGCAGTGTGCTCACCTCAAGCCGATGGCGGACCAGTTATACTACGAAGAGGAATCACCCAAGCTACTGATTGGGCAAGACAACTGGGAGCTCATCGTGTCCAGAGCCACGCGCAAGGGGAAGCGAAGTCAACCCGTAGCATCATTGACCTATCTGGGGTGGGTGCTACACGGGTCCAACGGAGCAACGTCGAGACCTGTGAATTTCGAGACCAGCGCGCACTTGTCTTCTAGAGAAGAAGAATTCGGCAAGGACATCGCATGGAAGGGGAATCTTTTCAACAGCGGAAGCAACAAGGAAGATTGGCAGAAACCGCACATCTTCAAGAAGAAGCCCACGGGAATGGAGAAAGGGGGATCGACTGTGGGGGCCCAGCCCGTCGATCAGCGTCCGGATCCAGACCCAACCAAGTTCGTAAGATGGACACAACTGGTGGGGGCAACAGCGAGGTTACTGCAAACGAAGAATCAAGAGAGAAGATATACTCCCCTCAAACACGACAAGATTATGGAAGCCGAGAAGATTGTATTAAGAAGAAGCCAAGAAGAGAGCTTCCAAGAAGAAGTACTCTGCGTCAGGGAAGGGAAGCCGTTGAAGAAGGAAAGCCGGCTTAAAGAACTGGACGTCGTGATGGAAGATGGACTACTACGACTCCGGGGAAGAATCGACGCAGCAGTACCCACGCGGCAAGAAAAGGGACCTGTGGTGCTGGATAGCCAGCATCACATCACCGGGCTGCTCATCACGTACTACCATGAGAAGTTGGGTCATGGTAACCACGCAACGGTGATCAACGAGTTGAGGCGACGCTACTGGATCCTGGGACTACGGTCTGCGGTCAAGTCGACGGTTCATCGGTGTCAATGGTGCGGGGAGCATCGTGGCACACTACAGTTCCAGCAGTTGGGGAGGTTCCCGCTGGAGACCTCACGAGGGGGAGAATCGTCGATCAAGCCAAGAAGCCGTCACCAAACTCAACAAGGAAGACGTCGTCACCGCGGCAAAGAAGATGAGCATCAGGTGGGAACTTATACCACCTGGGGCTCCCAGCAGGGAGGGCACGTGGGATCGCCTCGTCTGGTCCCTAACAAGGACCCTGGCGGCAATCCTCCAGAGAAGGCATCCCAAGGAAGAAGTCCTGCACGCTCACCTACTGGAAGCTGCGCACCTGGTGAACTCAAGACCTCTCATCGAAGCCGACGAAGACATGGAAGAAGGGGCCCTTACTCCCAATCATTTCCTCATTGGGAGATCCTGCGGCACAAGATTGGGGACATTCACCGACGAAGATCTCACCGGTCAGCGGACATGGAAGACGGCGCAGCGACTAGCCGACCACTTCTGGAGCAGATGGGTGAAAGAGTACCTTCCTACTCTGATCCCGAGAAGAGTCGACGCAAGAGCCGCCAAGAGAGACCTGCAGTGTGGGGATACGGTCCTCATAGTGGACGCCACGCTGCCACGAGGAGTCTGGCCAAGGGGTGAGGTGGTCCGAACCTATCCTGGACCCGACGGGCGCACCGGAGTACTGGAGGTGCGCACGGCAGGGGGCGTCCTGAAACGTCCCAGCTCCAAGGTGGTGCTACTGGTTCCGGCGCAACGCGACGAGGAGCGAGCAGCCGTCGAGCCGAGCAGCGGGTCGGCGGACAGCGAGCCAGACTGCGGGGAGGCGGTCATCGCATCGGGCCAGCAGCACGGAGTCGCCGGGTCAGGAGTTGGTGCTACGCACGAGGGGGAGGATGTCGGCGACTCATCTAATTAGTTAGATTAAGTTCCCTTATGTACGATAAGAATAAGATTGTATTACGAATAACCTTTACGAATTATGTTAAGAGAAATGTTTTTGAAGTGTTCATTACGATAGGATCACAATAGACTTAAGCTATGATTATAACACGATATGAAAGAGATGCAAGATGTAAATAAGAGATAGAGAATAGGTTTACGTAAGATTTATGGAAGTTTATGTAAATTATATGTTCATTGTAATTTTTGATAGATTTAGTTAAGATATATTGTTATAATTAGTGTAGATCGATAGGTTAAGTATTTCTCTACATTTTTATATACAATAGATAAAGATAAGGTTTAGAACTTAGGATTTATTAAGGAAAATAAGTGTAAGATAGGGCAAAATCGCTATGTTTTTACGATGTTTTTTATGAATAACTTTTTTGTCTTTCTAGATATATGAATAAGAATTGTATGGCTTTATAGAACTTTTTAAGACGAATGTAACGATATATGACACATATGTGTAAAGTTTTGGGAAGAAATAAAGATTTAGCCGGACATGGGTCAGCCAAAGTGAAAATTAGATCGAAATGTTAGGCAATATGGGCTTAGAGCCATGCGGCTCTCTTTAAGGTAAAGCCGAAGGGCAGCGGACCCAGCTGGTTTTTAGCTGCGAACATGGCGCGGTACCCAGAGCTTGTGGGTACCATTAAGTCCATATTATCCGACACACTTGGGTTCCAGTATGGCTGCTCAGCTTAGGCTACTGTACTGGAACCCGGGTGGAGTCACCCAGCAAATACCGGCGCTGCGGCGTCTCGTCCGGGACCAGGACATTCAGGTCGTGCTCTTGGGCGAGACGAAGCTGCGACCGGGCTCGGCCTTCACGATCCCGAATTACGTCGTGTACCGGCGCGATGAAGTATCGCAGTCGGGCTTCCCGTACAGGGGCACCGCAATCGCGGTTCGTCGCGACTTGGTACACGATGTACTCCCGCTCCTCCCGTACACAGTCACGCGCTCCATCGGGGCCGTGGTGAGTGCGGGGGGGCGGGAGCTGCGACTGTTTGCCGCTTACCGTCCACCTGAACCCCGCTTTGACCCGCAGGACATCCATACCATCATGGACGATAGCGCTGCGACCTTACTGGCTGGCGACCTCAATGCTAAACATCCAGCTTGGGGATCCAGAGTCGTCAATCCGGTGGGACGTAAGCTGTACGAAGACGCGGAGGAAATGGGCTACGAGGTGATTGGGCCAGAATCACCTACGCACATTCCCGCCGCCGAGTCCTATCGCCCAGATGTCCTGGACATAGTGCTTCACAGGAATCTCCGCTGCCCGGTCCATGTGGAGGTGCTGTATGATCTGGACACGCAGCACCTCCCCATACTGGTCACGCTTGGCCTGGGGGCCGACTCCGTGGCCTTTGAGCGCCACACTCGAAGGGTGGACTGGGAGTCTTTCCAATCAACCATGGGCGGAGTTAAGCTCGCCCATGCGCTTAATTCGCCAGAGGGAGTGGAAGCTGCAGCCCGCGCCTTCTCGGCCACCGTCCGGGAGGCGCTGGATGCAGCAACCACCATTATACCGAAGACGCACAAACGCGCCAGACTCCCGGTCCGCCTGGAGAGAAAACTAAAGAAAAAACGGGAATTACGCCAATTATGGGCGCGCACCCGCTGCCCCCGGGTGAAGCGGGACCTCAACAACTTGGCGGAGGAGTTGGCTGTTGAGATGGCGGAGTACCGTGGCGCCACCTGGGAGGCGAAAGTCGACCAGGCCGGCGAACACGAAACATCACTCTTCCATCTCACCAGGCAGCTCACCCGGGCCAAGACAGCCGTCTGCCCTCTTCTAGATGGGGAGGGCAGGCGTTGTTATTCACCAAAAGACAGGGCGGAGATTCTTGCGGGGCACTTGGAAGAGCAGTTCTCTCCTCACCCCGCAGCCGCTGCCGTCGCCGAACACCACGAGATCGTAGAGGCGTGGGTAGAGGACTTCATCGGACGCCCGACACCGCCACCTCAGGGATTGGAGTTTATCTCCCCCTCTGAGACGCGGAAGGTCGCCTTGCGTCTACCGAAGCGCAAGGCGCCAGGTGACGATGGAGTCCCGAATATGGCGCTGGCGATGCTCCCGAGAAGGGCCTTAGTCGTTATGACAAGGCTCTTCAATGGCATACTACGCACGGGCCACTTCCCGACCACCTGGAAGTTGGGGAAGGTGATAGTTCTCCCGAAGCCGGGGAAAGACAGACGTCTCCCGGCCAGCTACCGTCCCATCACGTTGTTGCCCACCATAGCGAAGCTCTTCGAGAGGCTGGCGTTGAAGCGACTGCGACCGTCACTTGTTTTAAGGGACGAGCAGTTCGGCTTCCGCGCCGGTCACTCGACTACGCTGCAGCTGACACGGGTGCTCCACCATCTTGCAAGTGAGTTCAATTACGGTCGCGACACGGTTGGCGTCTTCCTCGATGTCGAGAAGGCGTTTGACCGCGTATGGCACCCTGGACTCATTTTCAAGCTGTTGGAGTCGCCCCTGTCGGCGCTATTGGTGCGGTTAATAGCGTCATTTTTAGATGGGCGGCAGTTCTATGTATCGGTCGAGAACGTCGCCTCAAACCCCCGCCCAATACGTGCTGGTGTGCCGCAGGGAAGTTGCCTTTCGCCACTACTCTACGCCTACTACACAAACGACATTCCCACACTCGATGGTCACCTCGAGGAGTGGGAAAGGGACGTAGAGCTCGCGCTGTTCGCGGACGACAGCGCATACTTTGCGTCTTCACGTGACCCCGCCTTAGCTATACGTAGGATGCAACGCCTGTTGGATCTTCTGCCGGAGTGGCTGGATAAGTGGCGTATGGCCGTCGACGTCGGTAAGACGGTCGCGACACTTTTCAGCCGCAGACGCAGCATGCCGCCGCCGCTACGTCTCCGTGATCGGGAGGTAGCTTGGCAGCCTACAGTTAGGTATTTGGGATGTCACATCGATCGCTCGCTGCACATGGGACCTCAGGTGGACCACGCGATCCGACAGGCCCGTGCTGCACGAGCGATACTCCGACCGGTGCTGGCATCTCATTTGCCGATCCGAACCAAACTAAAGGTCTACAAGATGTACGTCCGATCACGTTTGACCTACGCGGCGCCGGCATGGTACGCGTTGGTGTCAGAGTCCAACAGGAAGCGCCTCCGCGCGCAGCAGAACCTGTCCCTCAGAGTGATCACCGGGGCGGGCCGCTACGTTCGGAACGACGTGTTGGGGCGCGACCTTAAGGTGCAAACCTTGGACAGGTTTGTGGCCCAGTTGGCGCGTCGTATGTACGATCGCGCTGACAACGGGCCACATGCCCATCTACGAGGTTTCGCGCCCCTTCACGCTCGACCCCCCGACGGGCGACCGCTCCCTCGGGAGCTCGAGAGTCAGGTGTCCTCCGACCACCAGGAGGACTAAATCTGCGTAGCAGCACAGCGCGGTCACTGAAGGCCAAAGGCTGCAACACTGCCCCACGGCAGTAAACAACACCGGTGGACAGTGAATCCACTGAGGGAATTGCCCGGGCAAGGAGGGGATCCTCGAGGCCCGCAGACCTTACGCCATGCGGCGACATCACGCCGCGGCATAGGACGACTGTCAAAGTCAAAGCGAACATGGCCTCCAGAGAGAAGCAATACCAAGAAGAAAAAGAAGACTCCAAAGAAGAAAGAAGACTCTGAAGACTCAAGACTGAAGATTGAAGACTGGAAACTCTGCAGGACGGAAGGACCTTCTGCAGCAGGAAGAAAGAGGATTCTCCGCGAAAGAAGAGCGAAGAATATTAGGGCTAGGCAAGGGGGATTAGGGCTAGGCTTTGGCTGGTCCATTAAGGCTTAGACAGAAAACGTCATTCTTGTTTCTTTTGAAAACGTCTCCTCCCCCCTCACCTACCCCCCGCACCCTCTACATCGACGCAGGAAGAGAACGGCGCAACTCCCCGACGCGAAGTACACACACGAGCGGGCTTCCGGCGCCGGACGAGCGAAAGTCCGTCCGTATCTACATCACGCCCGCACCCCTCCGTCGCGGTAAGAGCCGTCGGTGAGGACTCGCTTTAGCCGACGGACGCGCCTGCGCACTCACGACAACGCACGTGGGGTGCACGGCACGCACGCCCCGCGACAATATGTAATAATTTCTATAGGCGCACTTCATCTAAATTTATATTAAAATAGAAATTTACAACTAGCTGGTATAGTTGTGGCCTCAGGCTTTGCCAACTGCCATGTTCGCGCCAAAATAAGCACGTATTGCCTTGTAAGTTTTATACGTAGTCAAAATTCCATATATATATTTTTTTTATTTCACTGAAGTAGCAAACGAGCATGCAGTCCACCTGATGGTAAGTGGTCACCGCCGTCCATGGACATCTGTAATCAACTTCATACAGAACGTGGGTTCCATCTGAAGTCAATCACAGATACGTTGCTACTCCCGAGGACTATGATGGTCGTCTCATGTGAAAGTGTGCCGGCAACCACAATTCGAATAGAATCGACATCTCATTGCTCATCAAATGCTTTAGCAAAAATTTCAGCACTTGCTTTTACTTTTTTCTTGACTGTGGTAAGTTGATGGTAGTTTTTTCCATCGTAAATGTACAGGGTGTTCGGGATTGCGACGTTAAGCTGGTACCGGGTGATAGGCCAGGTCATAACAGTTATTAGAATGAATCATGAATGAACGGTCCAGCAATTCACACTTGGCCAGCGCGGTGGACTATAGCCTAAACTCTCTCATTGTGAGCGAAGACCCGTGCCCAGCAGTGAGACAATAATGAGTTGGCACCAGATAGAATGGATAAATAAAGGTCAGTTTACCCACCAATGGCAGGGTCCGGATAAGACCTCCACTATACAGACTTCCAATTAAATATAGTAAAATAGGTGAAAAGACACATTTTTTCTGAAAGAATTACTTTGATTTAAAATATGTCCATATTCATTAATTACACTTATAATTAAAAAAAAATAACACACGTTAGAATCTAATCCGATTTAAAACAAATAAAGTTTTATTTTTGTAAAAATAATGAGGAATATTTCTTTTATTATTTTACTTGAGATAATAGATAATATTAGAGTCCTATCTGAGGTTGAAATATTCAAAATAATACACAATAAAGCTCAACACTTCTATTAATATTCAGAACTATTTGTGTGGGGCCTATTTTCAAAAACCTGCATTTCTAGAAATACGTTGGCTTGCATGATAATTTATTTATTTCTTTATTCTTATATACCTAGAGTGATACAAAGGCAAACTTAATGCCATCCCAGTCGACCTTTAGGTGAAGCAGAAATCAACGAAGGCGGTATTTTAATGAAGTAAATTTTAATGAAATGAAAAAAAAGAGCAAAAATAGATATTAAATATAAATATGCAAGTATAATATATGACGGAGGGGGAGGTTCTTTTTCGCTCATCGTATCAGGATAACCTACTGTGGGCTCTGATAGGGAATGTTAGCACGAGAATAAATTGCAGACTTGATTTTAACACACAGTATATTGCCGAATTAAACTTGTTACAATCACTAAATTAATCAAACTAAATTAAGTAGGCAAGTAATCGTAGCACTAAGAACGCGGGGTGATTTTAGAGTTGTCTGCTTCGGCCGACCGTCAACGATAGACTGAGGTGTCGGCCATTAAACTGGTACAACCCTAACTTCATCGAACGCCACTAGATGGCGCTGGCGTTCCGGTGTTGCCACAATACCGCCATTTCCGATATATATTATAAATAAACACTCATATTTAAACATAATATATAAACAATATTGAAAACATACATAGATAGGAATAAAATAATAATTTTATAAATTAGTTCCGGTGATGTTTATTGAGATAATAACCTTTGATTTTATCTTGAAATACCTGGTCATTATCTTCTTAAATTGTAACGGGATGATAATTCGATGCTGCTAATACATAATAATGTAATAAATATTTTTTTAGCCACATTTTGCCATAAAAATAAAATTAAAATATATTTCACAAGTCAAACTTTAAAATCTGCTATTCTAACAATTTCACGGTTAACATTCGGCAGAACCTGCCAACTGCCGCGAACGCCCGACTTTTGAGTATTATAATAATATGTACATTTTGTTTTAAAGTATTTGTACTAACGGCAAACTTCACCAAACTGTATTTTTAAAGTTAACGGCTCGGATTTGAACAGCTGTCACCACAAAGTTGTGCCAACATGTTGGGAACAAGACACACACGACAGTATAATATAAATTGTATACAGAGACTTCGTCTGCGGCATTTTGGACACATATTTTTTGTTTACTGTGGCACTATGTACAACATTGGGTTAAGGGCTGATGTTATGATGCTGAGTTAACTTTACTTCCTTATTTACAATATTATCATAATTTTATATCACAATCATATAATCAGGTATTACGTTTAATTATGACCGTTATACATTTCAATTCGAATTTAATGTCATTAAAGTGCACCCCACACACACCACAACTTTTACAAGGTATTCCTCCTTGTGATCGGTGCACCGATCCACGTATTCCCATTCAGTTACGCTAATAACTGACCCAAGCCGAAGTCCGTAAGCCGAACTACTCACAGGAGATAGGCTTGGGTTAGTCGCGATCCCCATTTAACCAGAGGCGGAAGGCCAAAACTCTGGCAATAGCTGAGTCCGTAATCGTCTCTCCCTTCAGTAAAGGAGGAAGGTCGAGGAACCCGACAACGAGGGCCATGCCATCCCTTCCTTCCTACCCAGTCTTCTTGCCCAACTTATGATTTAAGGTGTGCATTCACGTTACGACGGTCGCACGAACTGTCGCATGATCTACGGTTGTATGCGACAAGTTCGGTCGTGAATGGCATGGTCCTAAGGCGGACTATGCGACCAAGGTCATGTCGCAGGGCCGTTGAAGTATTCAACTTGAAATGTCGTTGCGACAGTCCGTGCGACCGTTGTAACGTGAATGCCCACCTTAAGACTTACCATAAAAACGCAGTGAAACTGTTAAGGTAAGGTAAACTGCAGTAACCACACAATTGCGAAAATAATAAAGACATTCAAGGAATAAATGAGCATACAATCTATATGATGGTAAATGGTCGTTGTCGTCTGGACGTCTCTAAACATAACATCTTTATACAAAACCACGTTCTATCTGAAGTAACAAAAAACCCTCGTTAATCTTTCGAGGGAGAAACCTCCAAAAGATACCCGATGCCGTGGGAGCGACACAGGGTTATGTGGGATTTTTACCGCACTTAAACCGTCGCGGTGGCCGTCCTCGGTGCTATAAAGAGGACTCCGGGACCTCCAAACGACTGCAGCCGGAATCTCTGAGTGCGTTGCCCCATCGGGCTCCTCCCGCTCCGTCTAGTCTTTACGACGATATGCGACCACACACCGCCGTCCTTCCTGGGGTCACCTGGCTGGACGGTTCAAGCTCCCACTCTAGCTACCCGCAACCCCGGAACACAGGCAGGGGAAAGGATTCATTAGCAAATTATCCAACATTCGCCGGTAATGAAACAAGTACCTCAAATACAAGAGGTCGTCTTCCCAATTAAGATTCAAGGCAGCAAGAGGTCCAATTATCCAATTTGCAATCAGGAGGAGATTCCTACATTTTGGACGTCAAATTGCGTGGATCTAATCCGAATTGCATGGCGTCTGTGATAAACATTTTTGTATGGAAATGAAGTGATCCTATTACACCCCTATTTCCCTCACAGGACTATTGTCGGGAGATTAGAACTTGTAGAACGATGACTCAGCTTGAATGAATCGAGTTAAACTCTTCTTAGTTGAGTTCGTCTTGCGATCGTGGTAGCGTAAGAAAAAATATTGTACCTACCTGAAAATTAGTAAGTGCCTCGTAGGCCTATACAAAAAGAGGTATTTCATTCTAGTCACGCATCGCAACGGTCAAAATTCGACCGTAATTCAATTTAAAAACTAAACTTGATATTGCCCAAAGTAGCACGATTATTTCTAAAATTTAATAAAATTGTATTTTTGAGATTTGACATTACGGTCGAATTTCGACCGATGATACGGGTGACTTGTTTAGATTAAAAGCTATAAGAACTAAATTACACAGTACAATCACATATAACGAAAAAGCCAACAAAATGAATGCCGTAGACATTAACTACTGATACTACTGGGTATTCTGAAACCTTTGCTACTTCATTCCCCGAGTAATCACGCGTCGGAGTCAGCGCTAGTGATGTCACGACTATTCGCATGTTTTTAGATAATCGTATTCGCATTTGCAAGAATTGTGCGAATGTTTCCCGAATATTGAAATGCAGTGCTTTGCAAAAAGGTTGCGAAATTTATCCAAACTGAAATCGGATTGCAGTTTGTCTACAAAAAAGTGTGTGTACACGCGTTAGAAGTTGCACTTCTGTGGCGTAACAAGATAAAAATCTTTAAAAAAAAAAATATCTTTCGCCTTATTCTCACATTATTTTTCATGCCGATTTAAAGTTATTGCATAGCATTTTCATTCTTATTCTTGCTCTCACTCTCACTCTCGCTCTCGCTCTCACCCTCACCCTCACCCTCACCCTCACCCTCACCCTCACCCTCACCCTCACCCTCACCCTCACCCTCACCCTCACCCTCACCCTCACCCTCACTCGCACTCTAACCCTCATCCTCACTCGAACTCACTCTCACCCTAACTCTCACCCTCACCCTCATTCGCACTCGTACTCGCACTCGCACTCCCACTCTCACTGTCTTTCGCACCCTCACCCTCACCCTCACGCTCACTCTCACCCTCACCCTCACCCTCACCCTCATCCTCGGACGTCACTCTCACCTTTACCCTCACCCTCGCCCTCACCCTCACCTTCACCCTCACCCTCGCCTTCACCTTCGCCCTCACTTCCATTCTCATTCTTAAGTGACGAATCTTTAAATTTCACTCTCATCATTTTTTCATAACGTGCCTGAAGAAGTATAACTGTTAAAGGTTCCAATAAAATCTCAACCATCCGGCATGCTACACCAAAATCGGGAAAAAAATTCACAATCGCATTCGCGAATGTTCAATTAATTACATTCGTTCATTCATTCATTTCTATTGACCCATTAACAGCATGACAACCAACATTTGACAATTTGACACTGCAAAAAATTATTTAAATTGTATGAAATTTAGTTTTAATCATAATTTTATTTAATATTTTGTAAATCGATTGCAACACTCTAGCAGGGTTCATGCCCAGACTGTACTAATTGTAAGATCTTATGAATGTAGCATGATGCAATAAATAAATGTCTAATGTCTAATGTCATAATACAAAATACTTTTTCTATTACAAACCCTTTGGTAGTATGCATGGCTATTACAGGTGCGAACATCGCTCTCCATAAAATACATATACAAGACATACTACCAGTATACCTAATAGTGACGTACCGAACCTTTTACGGTACTTCATTCCTCGTGTAATCTCGCGTAGCCTCATTGTTCCGTCGATGTTCAGCTGACAATGCTTGGAGACATGCTAAGATACGTTGAATACAGATTACACCAATGTCTGTCACTCTTGCTTACACTCGAAAGACGTGATTTCGAAAATGTGAAGCAAAGAAATCTCCATCAGTGATATTGGAATCAGAGTAGGTTTAAGAAGGCATGTTTGAAAGCTTAGTTTACCGAGAATATTAATGAGTGAGTAAATATTTCTACAATGAATTTTAGTATGCTCTTGAAATTAACTTCTAGTTTAATATTTCATCATAATTAACTTTTTTTTTATCTGACTGAAGTAGCAAACGAGCATGCAGTCCATCTGACGGTAAGTGGTCACTGCCGCCCATGGACATCTGTAATCAACTACATGCAGAACATGGGTTTCATCTGACGTCAATCACAGATGCATTGCTACTCCCGAGGACTATGATGGTCGCCTCATGTTAAAGTGTGCCGGCAGCCACACCCTTCTATCGAAACGCAAGGAATGCTTCACGCTAGAAATATGTGTGGCGGTGGTACTTCCCCGGTCGAACTACACTGGTTCTACCACCTTGACTAGATTATTCCTGCGATTTCACCTGACTTGAGTACGGTTACCGTGGTAATAAGTATCCTATGTGCTAATACAAGTCAAAAACTACCTGTGTGGTAAAGTTCAGCAAAATCCGACAGGTAGATTATGCGTGAAAGAGCTTTTTTTTTGCGCCCAGACAAAGGAGAAAGGGCTACCCTCCGTGCGGGAAGGGTGGTGGTGAATGCTCATGCATACCAATGCGGCCGTCCGCATTGGTTATGTGGGACTCACGAGAGACCTACGTGCCTACCCACTAAACACCACCAGAGGTTAGCTTTAGCCTATTATGAGGCTTTTAAGCTTTCATCGAATAATGGCCCCGAGGGGCAGAACAAGGGGCTTTGGCGGAGCTCCATAAGGAAGCACCGCAGGATATTAACACTTGCGTGTAGAAGGTTGAGCTCAGTGTTATCGGAAAATAACTACTGTGCTGGGCAGTTCAGACTCTAAAAGGAATAAGGACAAGGATGGAAGAGGGATACGTTCCCCGTCCCCGCCCAGAGGCAAACGGAGGGATAGCGTGAAGCGCTATGCTTATTTTTGAAGGAAGCGAACTAGGGCTTCGTGATCGGCAAGAACGTATACACGCTCCTCGACCGAGGTCGCCCTACGGAGCTTCCCGGCCAGGAGAAGCACCTCATCCATATCAATCTCCTGGATGATTCCGAGGGCGAAGTCTATGTTCTCTTTATCAGTGAACTCCGGCAGTTCCCGTGGTTGGGGTTTGGGGGCTTGAGGAGCAGGTGAAGCCTGCTTTGCCGGCCGTGTGGGGGGGCATGGGGTCGGCTTTGGCACTTTGAGTGCCGGGTAATTGGTCGAGTCGACCGGAGGGGGTGCTGGCTTGGGCTTAGGGCCTTTCACCAGAGTTTGTCGCTTCTTGCAACAGATGCGAGGGGCTTTCGGGCAACCGCGGTAATTCTGGGGACGCATCTGGGGATGCGGGAGGACATGAAAAAGCAATGGGCTTGGGTTTGGGTTTTTCCGACATTATTTTACGCATGGTCGCTTCAAGAGCATTGACATGTTTGGCCATACTGGCTGGAGCCTCCCTGCCTAAGGCAGGGAGCGAAGATGTGGGAGGGTGGGGCTAATCCCCGGCAGAATGCTGCCTACCGTCACCCTTGGGTCTAAACCCAAGTGCAATGAGATCGGGTCAGCCGGTTTGCTTAAGCCAAGAGGCTTAAGAAGCGCACCGGGTCCGCGCTAACTGGCTTCGTTGTCACCGTTAAGTTTCCACCAGTTGGAATCGATTTGAACACTACTCGCGGCGCGACGGGCGTTCCTCTATTTATTTCCAATAAATTGGCTATAAATAGATTCCCGCTCGAACGACGTGAACAGTCGTACGAAATATAGACGCGTATACGTTACGTAACGCACGTAGCACGGAGTGGACCTCGTAGCACGAAGCGTAGCTCGTAGCACGAAGCGTAGCTCGTTGCACGAAGCGTAGCTCGTTGCGTAGCTCGTAGCACGAAGCGTAGCTCGTAGCACGAAGCGTAGCTCGTAGCACGAAGCGTAGCTCGTAGCACGAAGCGTAGCTCGTAGCACGGGGCGTAGCGCACGGAGCTCGACGGACACGGAGCGGAGAACCGAAGCAGGCGGGCGCGCAGGCCTGAATGCGTTTTATAATAAAATCGCGTGAGGTGACAATAACATATTTATGGAGGGTAGAATTACAATTCTAAAAATCACTAAATGTTGCTAATTTAATAAACAAACAATTTTCGATTTTTAAACTAACTAAAATAATTATTTTCGGCAACGCCGCCGTACATTACGCCGACATACATAAAAATATTCCACTTGAATCACTCTATCTATCAAAAAAACTGCATTGAAATCCGTAGCGTGGTTTTAAATATATATGAATACGGACAAACAGCGAGAAAGGACTTTGTTGAATGAGAGTAAGACAATGTAATAACATTAATAATAAATACATAGCAAAAACGAAATGATATCTGCTCATTTCTGATTTTCATCTTTTTTGACCTCTGATATTTAAAGTTCAGCTTATTATTAGCCGTCTGCTTGAAAATAATTGCTTGATATTTCATTTCTAAATTGTCAAATCGGGCTTTATTTTGCACGCTGTATCATAATTTTATGTAACACTCATGTAATGTAGTGCCCTGCGGTTTTACCCGCGGTATAAATAAGGCGGTTTATTGCCAGGTGGTAGAACCAGTGTAGTTCGACCGGGGAAGTACCACCGCCGCACCTATTTCTAGCGTTAAGCATTTCTTGCGTTTCGATAGAAGGATGTGGTTGCCAGCACACTTTTACATGAGGCGACCACCATGGTTCTCGGGAGTAGCAACGTATCTGTACTATTACAGATGTTTATGGGCGGCAGTGACCACTTACCATCAAGTGGACTGCATGCTCGTTTGCTACTTCAGTCAGATAAAAAATAAAAGATGCTGAACGAACGAAGCTGCGACTGAAAGTTGATTGTTAGTTATCTTTATTCAGACTTTATGTATCCCATATCCGTAAACATAATTAAAATAAAAGATTGTTTGTTCTGCAAGATATAGTTTGATGGAATAAGGATAAGCAATAAACGATGTTTTTTTAATTACAAATTAATTTACCGGATTAACATTAATATATATTTACTACCATTTTGACATTATCTTAAGGCTAGCGTTTTGTAATTATTTCATTAAAATCCTTTTACACAGTTAAAGATAGAACTTCAAGTTCTATATGAAGTTGCTTACAGATGTCGCAGGGCGGCAGTGACACTTACCATCAGATGGACTGCATGCTCGTTTGCTACTTCAATCTTATAGAAAAAAAGAGTGACGGTGGTAACTCCCTTGTCAAACTACACTGGTTTACAAACTACTATGTTGGTTTATTGTCAGGTGGAAGAACGCGGAAATAAACCACCTTATTTATAACGCGGGTGAAACCGCAGGGCACTACATTACATGAGAGTTACATAAAACTAAAATACAGCGTGAAAAAAATGTGTGCGTGTACTAGCGTAGACTCGTAAGAAGTGAAACTTCTTTATGACGTTATTTTTCAAAAAATAATTTACTATATGCAACTTTACAGAAATTGGTTAAATAAAGTTAAATTAGATAAAGTTTAATAAAAGGCTTTTATTAGGCGTGGTAGGGATAAGAAAAAGATGGCGCGTAACGAAAAAATGTTACACTAAATTTTTTCCAACCCCGATAAAGAAGTTTCATTTCACTTCAACAACCCCGATAAAGAAGTTTCACTTCAAATATCATGTGACATTCACGAAATTATTAACAACGTAATTTTAATATTTCGAAGTCTAAATATCCCCGGGCTTTCAGATAGGTATCAATATTAGCTGTAGCTTTTAGCCTGAGAGGCGGAGTGGTTGTAGCGAGCGAATGTTTACTTTACCTGTTTACTATTAGCAAAAGTAGGAAAGATTTTTGGGTATCTGAATTTTGCCAGATTTGAAATCAACTTTTTTACTCAATATTTTGTATTAGAATCATAAATGTGAAAGTTTGTATTTATGTTTCTTACTCTTTCTTTCAATAACTACAGATTGCATGTGTATGTACTTTAATGGGGTACAGCCCCTTATTGTCCCAATGCTGGGCACGGGTCTTCTTGCAGAATGAGAGAGTTTAGGCCATAGTCCACTGCGATGGCCAAGTGCGATTTGGTGGACTTCACACACCTCCCAAAACTTTTCTTTAAAAAAATAGATCTCTCGGGCATGTAGGTTTCCTCAGGATGTTTTCCTACGCTGAAATCAGTGATAATTAAATTCTAATACGTACATAAATCAGTGGCGCGTGTCTGGGTTTGAACCTCGCACCTCCCGATTGAGAGGGCAAGTTTCACAAGTATACACAAGTACTTTAATACACATTAATAACTATTTATTAATGTGTATTAAAGTAGATCTCTACAGAAACTGCATAGAAGTCTCCGAAACGATACAAGGTTTGTTAAACGACAGAAATTAACCTAACCTAACCTAAACTAGTTAGTGCGATATTTTATTGAAATTTATTTTGGTTCTTGTCAAATATTCATATAACTGTTTATAAATGGTTATTTATTTTACCAACAAATACTCGAAGTATTATCACTTCATAAATAAACGTACAAAACTTTTTTCGTTTTGCTCGCGATATCCAATTATTCAAAGCGTCATATTTTGTGTAAATAATTTAAAATTTAAATTTATTTGCCATTGTTTTTCATGGGTTAGTTTATAACTTAAAAATAAGGTCCAAACGAAGCAGCGGTACGAAGCTGTCTTCATAAAAATGCCAAAATGTTTTGTGCCCCACTTCATCCCGCCCTCAAATAACGCTTAGGGAAGTTTTACACATGCGCATAAATATACAAACATACATTATGTATTGTATATGTATTTACGTAAAGCCGCGAACAGACTGCCAAGTGGAGAGGGATGACTCTTTGGTTTTAGTTCAAAAACCAAGTTTCATAAGCTAACGAGGACAAAATTATATTCATATTGTAAGATTTGTGAGTTTGTCATACAGTGTTATCATAAAATCGGTCAGACTGGAATAGAATATGATTTTGACCCGCGTGGCGTAGCAGTTTCCATACCGGTCTGACGCGCAATGGGTCCCGGGTTCGATTCCCGGTCAGACAGGTATCTGAATGATGAGTTTAGATTCATGTTTTGGGTCTGGGTGTTTGTGTTTTCGTCTTGTGTGTCCTGGTACCCACGACACAGGAGAAAATCCTAGTGTGCGGCTATGAGTGTAGAAAGCGTGTTTTAACTGATCTTATATGAGGTTAATTACAAGTGTCCATGGTCGGCAGTGGTCAATTACCATCAGGTGGATTGCATGCTCGCTTCGTACTTACATATTGTTAAAAAATTACTACTTAGTCTTATCATCTGTTTCTCACCGCTCCACTGCAGTAGATGACATACGAGTAGATCCATGCAACGGTCAAAATATCAACAGAAAAGAAATTAGATACCGCATAATGTGAGTATACATTATTTTCACAAATTATACATATTACATTACAAAAATTAATTATATATATTAAATTACAAAAAGCATTTTTTTCCGTCCCATTTGTGTAATTTATTTCGCAAAATTTTTAATTTTTAGTTTACAAGTCACTAATGTTTTTTTTAAGAATTACAAGCTCAAGATAAATTTCAGTGTTTAGTACTTCAACAAAAAGTCCTGAATGTTTACGAAATGAATATTAGGGATGAAAGTTATGAAAAATTGTCGTCAAAATGCCTAATATTTCTCCAGAACGATACGTCATCACGACATACCATTCTTTGTGTCCTGAAATAATACGAAAATTTTCAGCTTCATACTTGTGTACTGCTGAATTGTTTATGCGCTAAGTTATGTTGCTGCTACGTTGAAAAATACGGTGCAACACAAAACATCCAAATTTCGTATTTCTCAGTCTTTTAACTCTACTGAGTTAAAAGACTGATACCGTATCGTATTAGGATAATTTGTATTATACGCTTTCTACGCTTTCTACACGAAAACTGGTTAGGAAATATTCATATCTAGAACAGAAGCATGGAATCATCATTTAGATGCCAGGCCATGAATCAAACCCGGAACCCACTGCGTGACATACTGGTGCCATTGACCACTGACCACTGACATTGACCACTCAGTTAAGCAGGTCGTCAATCATCACATCATTTAGATATTTACCAAATCGGAGATCGAACTTGGACCTCTCAGCGCAACAGCCTCGTGCGGTTATAGTAAGCCCCTGTCTTCCAACAGTTTTTAAATGAGCATGCGGTTCCACTGAAGTGGCCACTGCGGCCAATGGAAATCCGTAATCAACACTAGATTGGATCAAAGTCTTATCTAAGGTTCCCCAGATACTTTGCTACCCCTGAAGGCTAAGTTTGAACGCCTCGGAGCAGCATGTCTCCATTACCACACTCTTGAGACTAGAACACAACAGCGCCTAACACAGGAGCAGTGATAGCCTAATGGTTGAAACCTGCCTTCTCAATCGGGAGGTCCGAGGTGCAAACCCAGGCACGCACCGCTGATTTATGTGTATATAATGGGTTGACGATATAAGTGTGACGGTAATGTCTCCAGAGACGAACCACAGAAAAATCTCCTAGATATCATAATCTTCGATAGAAACAAAGTATTTCAATTATCTCTTTACCTCTTACACACATAAACATAAAGCCATATAAGCAGCGTTCACGTCATAATTTGTCAAAATATTTAATACTGAAAATGATTACGGAAAATGCTAACATATTTTGTCCCGCAAACAGATGACGTCATCACCGCGCCATGCCTCATTCCGCCCTCAAATAACACTTAGGGAAGTTGTCAGCACACATAATAACATACGAAACAGCGATACAATATTGTGTTGATGTGTTGTTGATGTTGCTGTTCAGTTGAGTAATATGACGATATGTGAAGTGCCTAATATTATTTATTAAATTGTATTTATGATAAATTACGGCACACTAGTGTAATATTTTATTACTTTGTCTTGTGCTGAAGTGCTGTAGATGTTGAAGTCCAGTTGGGTAATATGACACGATATGAAATGCCTAATATTACTTCCCCATCCCATCAACCCATTATTGTCCCACTGCTGGGCACGGGTCTTCTCTCAGAATGAGAGAGTTTAGGCCATAGTCCACCGCGCTGGCCAAGTGCGAATTGGTGGACACTAATATTACTTACTGGATAATATTTATAATAATAGATGCGTGAAATCGAAGCACACTCCTGCGTCTGATGCTGAAAAGAAATTGAGCTGTTTTTCCGACAACGAATTATACCTTCAAAAATTTGGATCTGGAAACGTACATTTAGCTTTTGAGGTCTCTCATATGCACCACCAAAAAACAAAGGTCAATGAAAATAGTTATTCATATTTCTTTTAATTACAGTAGAGTAGAGATACCGGTAATGACAGTGTTGCAGACACTTTAAAAGCAAAGTAAAACCATGCGATATTGGTACAATACGTATAAGCAGGAAAAGTTACGTCTTAATTTGTCAAAAAATACTTAAAAAGTTGTCAGCACACATAATAACATACGAAACAGCGATATAATATTGTGTTGATGTTGCTGTTCAGTTGAGTAATATGACGATATGTGGAGGGTCTAATATTATTTATTGCATTGTATTTTTAATAAATTATGTGTTACACTGGTGCGCAACTTTATCTTGTACTGAAAATCAACTGATCTGTTTCCACAAAACTAGTTTTCAGATCAGTTAGTTATCAGATAAAAAAAACCGAAATTTTTTGAGCGCGTTGCCCCATCGGGCTCCTCCCAAATGGGTTTTATGTAAAACCTACATAATTAATTTGGCCGAAATTTCGCACACAGTTAGTTTATGACCTGGATTATACACATAGGCTATTCTTTATCGTGGTAAATTATCAAAGTGGGAGAAGCTCTAGGCAAAAGCTAGTACATTTATAACGAAATCTGTCTCCATCGCTTGTGACGGAAGTTTAACTTCTTACTATAAAACTCTTACAGCTACGATGTATCATGCACCTCTTCAAATGCCACTTATAAAGTTTCCAGCACATGTGTGCAAAGTGTTCGCTTGAGGCATTGAGGCGGGAACACACTGTGATGCGGATTTTTATTATTGAAATAGGAGCAAACAAGCATGTATTTGCCAGGTGGTAAAACCTGTCGACCCTGTAGTTCGGGGATCAGAGTAGGGCTACGGTATCCCATGTCGTAAGAGGCGGATTCCGGTTGCGTTCGTTTGGAGATCCCGGAGAACTCTTTTTAGCGCCGAGGACGGCCACCCGGGGGGTTTTAGTGCGGTAAAAATCCCACGTAACCCTGCGTCGCTCCCTCGACGTCGGGTACCCTTTGAAGGTTTTCTACTCTCCGACTACAGAGGAACAGAGTCTCATAACCCACACACGCCATCTCAAGCCCCAAGAACAGAATTACATTCTCCGAATCTGCCTCCATGGGCTTAATTCGGTACTACGCTTATACAGTGGGTGCTGTAGAGATACACAACACAAAAATACACAAACACCCAGACCCTCAACAGATCTGAAGTCATTATTTACAGTCTCTCGAACCCAGAGATCTAGTCGCGAACTAAGTTAAAGTTACTTGTGTCAGAAGTAGCGTAGTCCTTTGGGATCTAATTAATTTCTGGAACCACTCGATCCTGTTTCAATTGTCAATTAGTCTAACATCGTAAGTTATTAAAGGTGTATAGAATAATATTAAATGTAAATTGTTTAAATAAGTACTGGAACTTTAAATGGTGGCTTTAGTGTGTGAAATACATACTTCACATAAATTTGACGACCCGAGTGGCGGAGCGGTTACCATACCGATCTGACACGTAGTGAGTTCCAGGTTCGCTCCCCGGCTAGACAGGTATCAGAATGATTAATTTACTTTCTTGTTCTATTAAGACTGCTGCTGTTTGACAAAAATAGTTTTGGCGTTGGAACTTCGAAGGTCGAATCCACCTCGAAGCATCACAATTAATAATAATAATGCTGTCTACAATCAAAATTTCACACTATCATAATATGATTATATTATGTCGGTGCATGATAGGAAATCTGTCTACGTATATATTATTATTAACGTCGTTTGGTATTATTGTTCGTAATGTATTAACATAGACATGTGAGGGTAGCTTCTAGGGTAGGTGTAGATTATGTCGTGAGATCGGAATGCATTAATTATAAAACTGCTTTTCGGTGAAGAAAAACATTGTGAGGAAACCTACATACACCCGAGAGTTCTTTAAAAAAAGTTCTCGGAAGTGTGTGAAGTCCACCAATTCGCACTTGGCCAGCGCGGTGGACTATGGTCTAAATTCTCTCATTCTGAGAGAAGACCCCAGCCCAGCAGTGGGACTATAATGGGTTGACGAGATTGAAATGCATAATAGTGGATCGTCTGAGTTGGTTTGTTACTTTGTTGACCGTGCTGTTGCTTACATAGCTCAACGGAGCGTTATTCTTGTTATTACCAGATATACGTTATTCCAAATGTTAATTCCGTAAAGTGTGATAGTGACTAAGTCAGTGTCGTAATTATCTCCTTGGAGACTGATATTGGATGGGCTACCCAGCCTGTACATATTTATCCCGTATCCTAGAAACCATAAATGCGTAAAGACGAATTCATAAATATTCAGACCAGAAAAGACCAGACCAGAGAAATAAACCTGAAAACCATTGCGTATTCAGCTTATATATCGCTATATAAGCTTCGTCACGCTAGTCTTTAAACCTATTAATATGTTAACTTTACGAATATCCTTATTGATGTATAAGGAAAAGGGAAAATTCCCGCTATCCCTTAATTCCTTCAGTAACATTTCCTGCGTCTGAAGCAGCCGGCAGATAACGCCTGTCTGAGTTATGCGGCCGGGACCGCGCATAAATTAAGTGGATTGATAGATTTAAGGATGTTTAACTTATTACTTAATTTTACTGTAGGAATAACACTTTTAAGAAGGTGGCAGATATAATATGGTACGACCGGAAAGGCACATTTTCCCCAAATAACAAATAGTGGTAAAACAAGTATAGTTCGACCGCCAACACACTTATTTCTAGCATGAAACTGTGAACTTGGCGGTCATCTTAGTCCTAAGCAGTAGCAACGCGTCTGTGTGCAGAAAGAACTCTTGTTCTGTATACAGTTTTCCATAGAAATGGGTTTCTTTTTTATAAACTATTTTTGGTTACAGTTTTACATTTACAGGTTTCCTGTAAGGAGGGTTTTTGCCATTAGTCATCGCCCCTGGCATCAGCTGGCTTAAACAATTATGTAGCGTGAAGCATTTCTTGCGTTTCGTAAGAAGGGTGTGGTTGACGGATAACTTTTATATGAGGCGACCATCTTAGTCCTCAGGAGTAACAAAGAATCTGTGATTAACTTTAGGTAAAAACCTTGTTTTACAAGATATTGCCGTAATATGTCCTCGGGCGGCAGTGACCACTTACCAGGTGCATGCTCGTTTGCTCCTTCAATCAGACGAAAAAACAGGCTTTGCCTATCTTTTGGATTTTATCCTTTAATCTATTGTTACACCATTTACGATAAGAGAGGAATTGATTCAAGAGGGATAATACAAAGCGCCATAGGCAGGGGATAATGCAGCATAGTTCTGGTCACCAGATGATACAGTCGCATAACTAAACAGCCTTAAAGTCCTTCCAAGGAAACGCTTAAATTAAACAGCATAAATCATGCATCCAATGACTGCATTGGCATTAATTCGACAGAACCTTGAAGATACGCGCGCTTCACACTCTGACACTGTATAGGATAACTTCTTTTATACTAACTAGTGATGTATGAAAATGTTTTATTTGAAAATTCATAAATGCGAATATCCCTTACCGACATTGGCGAATGCTAATGCGAATGTTGTTTTTTTTTTCACTTTTTGAGGTAGGAGTCCAGAGTATCTAGATTTGGCGAACTTTTTTTTGGTTGACACATTTCAGTTTCATTTCACTTTGGATAAATTAGGCGACCTTTTTTGCACTGCGGTTCAATATTCGAAAAACATTCGCATAATTGCAATTCGCATAAAGTATCATAAGTGCCATTAAAAATAATAACAGTACTATATATAAAGTCATCGATATAGAAATACACTAGATACACAGTCTCAAAGCAATAAATTTTTACTACTTGAAATGAGCGCTCAATTTTGACATTGAGCGCTCTTTTTCACCGGATAGTTTTGAGACGCTGAATGTGTATCTCGGGTTTTCTATATCGATGTATTAAGTTCTCTAAACTAAAAATTAAAACAGTTATAACGTTGGAAACAGTTGTTTATATTATTATTTAAAAAAAGGTGGTTTGAAGCTGGTGGTATCCATTGTAATCCCTCACTTCTTTTAGCCCAAAACAATACGCTCACACGCTTTCACACGCTTTCTACGCTCATAGCCCCACAGTAGGATTCTCTCCTGTGTCGTGGGTACCATGGACACACAGAAGACGAATATACTAACACCCAGACCCAGAACAGGAATCTAAACTCATCATTCAGATACCTGTCTGGCCGGGAAGGAATCCGAGACCCATTGCGCATCAGACCAGTATGGTAACCGCTCTGCCACGCGGGTCGTCTGTTAATATACAACATATTAACAACGCACGTACTATGTCGCTGTAAAGAAAAGAAACATTGTAAGTTACATCAAAATGTATCTCATAAAGCTAACAAAGTCGGGACGAAACGTAGTAAAGTCATTTTAAGTTGGAATACTTAAAAAGAGCGAACTCGGGTCTCATAAACATGGTGCAGTCGTCCTTGAAGCCATTAACGTTTTCTTTGAAGAGTAATTGGAAAACCTTACTTTGTGGTTATCTTTGGTATTTTCTATCAACTTGCCCTTTTCTAGAGTTCCGTACCCAAAGATAATGATGATGTAATGATGTGACAATTGTATATAACTCCGGTCACTCCGATCACTCGGAGCCCTCCGGTTCCTCCGAGCCCTCCGGTCCCTCCGCTCCCTCCGGTCCAACCGAGCCCTCCGGTCACTCCGAGCCCTCCGGTCCCTTCGCCCCCTCCGGTCCCTCCGTTCCCTCCGAGCACTCCGGTCCCTCCAGTCACTCTGGTCACTCCAAGCCCTCCGGTCCCTCCAAGCCCTCCAGTCTCTCCGAGCCCTCCGGTCACTCCGGTCACTCCTAACCCTCCAGTCCCTCCACTCCCTTCCGGTCCCTCCGGTCAATCCGAGCCCTCCGGTCCCCCGAGCCCTCCGCTCCCTCCGGTCACTCCTAGCCCTCCGGTCCCTCCGGTCCCTCCGGTCCCTCCACTCCCTTCTGGTCCCTCCGGTCACTCCGAACCCTCCGGTCACTCCAGTCACTCGGAGCCCTCCGGTCCCTCCGGTCACTCCGGTCACTCCAAGCCCTCCGGTCCCTCCAAGCCCTCCGGTTACTCCGGTCCCTTCGCTCCCTCCGGTCCCTTCGCCCCTCCAGGTCCCTCCGAGCCCTCTGGTCACTCCGGTCACTCGGAGCCCTCCAGTCCCTCCAGTCCCTCCAGTCACTCCGGTCCCTTCGCTCCCTCCGGTCCCTTCGCCCCTCCAGGTCCCTCCGAGCCCTCTGGTCACTCCGGTCACTCGGAGCCCTCCAGTCCCTCCGGTCACTCCGGTCACTCCGAGTCTGTGGTCACCCCAGTCACACCGTTCCAGTCGTTAGCAGTCGTTTTTTTAACCGACTTCCCAAAGAAAAGAGGTTATCTATTCGTCACGGTTTTTTTTTTCAATGTACTTGGTTGCATTTATTGTTGTAGCGACGGCAGAAATACAGCATCTGTGAAAAAATTAAATGTCTACAACAAATCGGTACAAAACAAATCGGTACTAGAGGAACTCAAGATAGCCAAGAAACCGAGGCTTTCTAACATCTGCCTACGGAAGATCTTTGAGTTCTTTGGTCACATAGCCCGTAAACCTGGTCACGACCTCCAAAAGCTCATTGTCACTGGCAAAGTTGATGGCAAGAGGCCAAGGGGGCGCAGTCCTATGCGCTGGTCTGACCAAATCCGCAACACTCTCAGTATGAACGTTTCCGAGGCCGTACACGTCGCCGAGAACAGAAGAAGATGGAAAAACATCGTAGAGAAGAAGGTCATCTCATGATCAAGGTCACGACCCCCAGCATTGGGGAACGACGCAAGGAGGAGGATAATGGTTTGTGAGACGGGTGTGTGCCCGGTGTGCCCGGTGACAGACAGACGGACTGACGGACAGCGGAGTCTTAGTAATAGGGTTCATTTTTAACATTTACGTACGGAACCTTAAAAAAGTTGTTTTTAAGGCGATAGAATCAGTGTAGTACTACCGCCACACCTATTTCTAGTGTGAAGCAGTTTTTGCGTTTCGATGGAAGGGTGTGGTTGCTGGCACACTTGTTTAAGAGGCGACCATCATAGTCCTTGGGAGAAGCAACGCATCTGTGATTGACTTCAGATAGAACCCAATGTAATATATGAAGTTGCTTACAGATGTCCATGGGCGGCAGTGACCGCTTACTATCATGGGGACTGCATGCTCGTTTGCTAATTCAATTGTATAAAAAAATAATAGTCGTAATCGGTTTTAAGTGATTTAAATTTTCAGTCGTAGTAGTGTATTTGGAATAGTACCACTAATCCGATTAAATATGGCGGTCCCTTAGCTCAGAGCAATTAAATTAGCAGCACGACCTATTTATTTCACCGAATTACCATAAAGTGCCGGACTTCTTGGTAATTAGGCGCAAGGTTTTATGGAGACATGGATGGCTTTTGAAATTAATGAACCCAACTTTCGGTTTTGTTTGGTTTTAAAGGCTTTGTTGAAGCTCTTTGGTGATCCTAATATTTTTATGGTGGAGTAGATTTTGGTAATCAAATTGTTGATATCATTATAACAGTCAAACCAATGTCCCAATAACGCATAAGTCATTATCCACAACATACAAGATATATCAAGCTGCGCCTTCCTCTATCTTCTCGTATTGAAACAGCATGACAATATATGCCTGGATTCCAGCTGTAAGAAAACACCTGCACCCGACAGAAAATAAAACATTTGCGACAATTTATTAATACTTTTAGTTATTTTAATAAAACTATTTGCCATAAAACAACGTCTCGAGCCTATCAACCTTATCTTTGCAGCCTTCCTGCAATAAATCAACAGGCGTTATCATATGTAAATAAATCAAAGCGCAGTGTTTTATTCCTCCAAGAAAAAATATATTCCATAAAACAATACTTATGAAAAAAACAAGTTTTATCTACACTCCATGTTTGCTCAATCACATAAAAAAGGTGGCAAACGAGTATGCAGTCCACGTGAAGTTAGGTGGTTACTGCCTACGTAAACAACATTATTCAGAAAAAGGCTATCTCAAGTCAATCATGAATGTGTTGCTACAAGGTCTTACATGGTCTCCTCATATGAAAGTATTACCTCCTCACTCAAGATCCCATGGTGCCGACACAGGCCTTTTCCTAATTGCGAAAGCTGGAGCGTACTCCACCATGGTGTCTTATTGCAGATTTAATTACTTTCGTCTATCTATTATTGTCCTACAGCTGGGCACGGGTCTCGTCTCAGAGTTAGAGTTTTAGGCAATAGTCCACCGCGCTGGCCAAGTGTGAATTGGTACTTCATACGCCTTTGAAAACCTTTTTTTAAGAAGTCTCAGGTGTGTGTGTTTCCTCACAATATTTTTCTTCAGGGCTAAACAGTGATAATAAATTTCATTTTAGTGAGAAGTGATAGCCTAATGATAGCAACTTGCCCTGTCTATTGGGAGGTCCAAAGTTCAAACCCAACACGCACCACTGATTTTTCTAAAATTTTGTACGCATTATACATTATTTATCACTGCTTTTCGGTGATGGAAAACATCGTGAGGAAATCTACACACCCGATAGTTAAAAAAAAAAGTTCTGGAGGTGCAGGTGTGTGAAGCCCACCAATTCGCACTTGGCCAGCGCGGTGGACTATGGCCTAAAACTCTCTCATTCTGAGAGAAGATCCGTGCCCAGCACTAGGACAATAATAGGTTGACGAGACGTTATTTTAAAGAAATCAGTGGGTCGTATCTTTGATTTAAACCTCGGACCTTCAATTGAGAGGTCCAGCTTTGAACATTAGGCCATCAATGCTCCAGAATTACGTTACAGTCGTTAAATTGAATAACATCTTTTAGGAAAACCCAATTGGGCCAAGATTCCGATGTCCCGAAGCAATCGATCTATATAATTCATGCGCGGTGTCGTATCCCGAAAATAAATCAGCGCGTTATCAGGCCCGTAAATAAATCTTAAGGTTTCATCCCTAAGAAACTGTGCCTATTTATGTGAATGAAAAGCTTGTTTTCTTCATTTGTTATCTTACAATGGTTTTTAAATATAAACATATAATTATTTTTCATTTGTTTTCTTCTTATCCATATTTTATTGTTATTAACAAAATAGCTGAAGATAATAAAAAAAAACTGTTGTCTGTAAAGTCGGAATACTGACGATAGTTGAATGTAACAACATCATAAGAAAGTACTGATGGTTGGGTTACATTTTTCAAAAGAAAATTATAATTTTAGATAGATATTTTGTATAGATATAGAGAAGGAGGTAAATGGAAATCGTAATGAAATTGATCAAGTTACATTTATTTGTATGCATAAATACAATTATATAATTTTTTTGACATATTGGTCGATTGTGCCTGTTTGTTGCTCGTTCCACGCTTCCATTTGCACTTAAAACTTTATATAGAACGCCTCAGATCGAGGTAACGCCGCATGAGTCACGTTTTTTGGTGCGTGCGTTTCATTTCCACCACACATACGAAAAGTGTTACAATACTTTGGTACATTATTTACCCTGTAGTTTTGTGATCGGAATAGGGCTTCCGGGGTTGCGAGCGGTAAGAGTGGGAACTCGGACCGTCCAGCCCAGCGATTCAGTTTAGGACGACAGCATGTGTGGCCACATGCCGTCGTAAGCAACAGGATGCGCAGTTACTACCAATTCTTACTTGGAAGAGCCCGAAAAGAGCATCGCGTTCGGGGGACTCCGGTTGTAAAACGCAAGAACTGCTTCACAATAGATGTGGCGGCGGTACGTCCCCGGTCGACCACCTACTGACCAGTTCTACCACCTTGATATTGCACATCTCATAATGCGAAGCATTAAAGAGTGCTTTATTACCGAAAAATCCGTTTAGCGTCGATTCCACAACTATTTAATTATTTACGCAATTTAATGAAGATTAATTCTGTCACTAGTAAAAAATTATTTAAAGATAATAAAACCGGGAAAAAACCATTGAAATAGAAAAACAAAAAATCCCGTCAATCAACAGTTATTTTCGTTTGAAACACGATAGGTTGCGTATCTTGCCAAACAGGGCTCTCTTTTACTGAACTGTAAGGCAAGATACTGGAGCTAACTTTCATTACCATGTAAAAAAATATGATGTAATAATATTAAATAAATGAATATAAATAAGAAAAAAAGACAAACCCGCTGAGTTTCTTGCCGGATCTTCTCAGTTGAGGTCGTATTCCGATCCGGTGGTAGTGTAAGAAAAAAAATGTAACTGACAATTTGTAAGTGCCCCCGCAGGCCTATACAAAATAAAGACATTTCATTTCATTTCATTTCATTTCAAAAATTATATAACTTAATCTGTTTTTTCTATTAGCTTGATCTACTATGTGATGATTGGTATTGAAAATGGTTATCTTATTTAGTGTCGTTTAATAGTTATTAAGGAAAAACTAACATTCACTAAAATTAAGTGCACTTTTGGATTTTCTATTTTTCTAACATTACCACTTTTATATTTAAGACAATCTGTGTATGAGTCATTATCTTCATTTTCGGTCTAAATCTAGATATAAAAATATAAAAACTAGTAAGTTTGCTACGAAGGCTCGCTACGAGTACATCTGTTTCGTTAATAATTGCTCCCCGGCGTCCACTTACTATGGTAACTGTGGTTATTTAATTATCTTAATGGCCGGTTTAATTTATTTAGTTTGCAGTATTTCAACTTGCTACACCAGTTTTTGTTAGTCTTAATTTTATTTATGTTATATAATAATGCTTTACGCGCTAGGTGTTTCTATATCGTAGTTTTTTTTTTTTTTTTCTTAAGAAAAATCTTTATGTTTGTCTTTTTCTTAAGGTAGTTTCCAGAGCAGTCATAGCCTAATGGTTGAAACTTGCCCTCTCGATCGGGAGGTCCGAGGTTCAAACCCAGGCACGTGCCATTAGTTTTATGTGCGTATTAGAAAGGAATTATCACTGCTTTTCGGTGAAGGAAAATATCGTGAGGAAACCTACACACCCGAGGGTTTTTAAAAAAAAAATCTCGGAGATGTGTGAAGTCCACCAATTCGCACTTGGCCAGCGCGGTGGATTACGGCCTAAACTCTCTTATTCTGTGAGAAGATCCGTGCCCAGCAGTGAGCCAGTAATGGGTTCATGAGAGAGAGAGAGAGTTTCCGGAGTTAAACAATTGCTTCAAGTGCAACGTGTACAACAATAGTATAATTGAGGCGACCATCATAGTCCTTGGGAGTAGCGACGCATCTGTGATTGACTTAAGATAGAGTCCATGTTCTGTATGAAGTTGATTACAGATGTCCATGGGCGGCAATGGCCACTTACCATCAGGTGAACGGCATGCTCGTTTGCTACTTCAGTCAGATAAAAGGTTAAAGAAAAAAGGTTAAGGCTTTACGTTCATATAAGGCGACCATCATAGTTCTCGGGAGTAGCAACGTATCTGTCACACAGTTCAGATACATAGAACAACTGTTCTACACGAAGTTGTTTGCAAAGTCCATGTGCAGTGACCACGTACTTCAAGTGCACTGAATGCTTTTGCTACTTCAATTGTATGAAAAAACGCGGTCAGAAGTTTCAAACAATTCTATTGAAGACACGACGCACCTACAAAAGAGAAGTTTTAAATAGTTATATTAGGTTAGAACAAAAATGCTGTTTAGAAGTGTCGTACAAAGCGACATATAAAATATCTGTATTGCAGTTTCAACTTTATTTTGCAACTTTAAAGTTTAATTTCCACTACCGCAGTAACTGCTTGTTATAAAAAAGTTTCAGTAAAACAACGACATTGAAGAAAATCAGTCAAGAGAAATTAATCTCTAACTCTGTTAAATAAAGTTGGTATTGCAATAGAAATAGCGATCCGTAGATAGTGAACCAAGGAATAAAGTTCTTGAATAGTCGAGTTTGGTGTTTAGAACAAAAATGCACCGAACAGCCATTACTGGAGGTAGGAGGAAGTTTGGGAACCGCTAAAGTTGAACATTAGACGCGGTTAGTTCGAGAACAAAAAACATTTTGTACGAGAGCCACCACCAGGTGCATGTTGTTGGTATATAAAGAAACAGATTACTGACCGATTTTTGAATGAATGACAATTTCCATCACCCATCTATCGTGCACTAGTCACCCGTTGCAACGGTCGAAATTCGACCGTAATTTAAATTATAAAACTAAACTTCATATTGTCTAAAGTAAGACCCATATTTCTTTAATTTAAATAAATTGTAATAATTTTCAAGTTATTGAACGCACCCGTAAAAGGCAATGTTCTATTTCGTTTAATATGTATATGTTTGAGTCAAATGCGTGGTAGTGTGTGTAATGTGTTTTAATTGATTTTATGTATGTTTTATGCATTATTTGAAAATTATTTAGCATTGCGCCATCCTTCTCTACATCAACTATAACCGAGCGTGATTTCATACTCCTTCGCCTGCCTCAAGTATCTTAAAAACGAATCACAAATATTTGCTTCACGTATTAATATATAGATGACAATTTTCATCACCTGTCCATCGTCTATTCTATCAGATACTGGAGCTAGAATTTATTTTCATTGTTTTATAGAATGTATTTCACTGAGGAGAGGGGGCTACAGGTCCGCTAATCTCGATTTATTACGATTATACCAATCCTCTGGCACCTAGCAACGTGCTAGCTGGCTACCAGCGCTGGTTGATTTATAGAGAATGTCATCGGACATTGAGTTTGTTATGTTGGTAGCGGCCGGATGCCGCAGAGAAACGCAAAACTTAAAGGCTTATAAGGAACTAATTACTTAAAAGCTTGTCGTTATACTATGTCTGTCTAGGCAAAAACATTTCAAGTTATTTAAGTTAATTTAAGTTATTAACAGAGTATTGGCGAATACGCCAACTTTTGTCCCATAGGGAACATTTAACGCGTAGAATATGACTTATGACCATAGGACGGGAATAACAAAAAACTCATTTTTTCCAAATCTTATCTCCGAAGTCAAACCAGTACAAAGAAGGCTGCCCCAGTTCTGAGGCAAGCAACTCACGTACGCCGTATAAACCGACTTCTTGCTAATAAAGTTTCTTTATCAAACACCGAGTACGTGCCGCTCTTATTTGTCACACACAGATGTAGAGGATGTGTTAGTATTTTTTGTGAATGTCAACTAGTAGTAGTCTTCTTGTCTATTGCACTATATTACTTAGAATGTACTGTTCTTGACCAGACGTGACCTCACCATTCGGATCCTTTGGAAGACCAGCGCTGGCTGAAAATAATCAACCAGCATAATGCTGAGAAGGGTCCGTTTTGTGATGTATACCACTTACGTATCGCATGTTGGTTGGTACTATATTATTATTGTGTCTTTAAACTGTATGAGTGTGTACGCATTACGAATAAACGATCCCACAAAAACATGTCATGTTAAATGTTGCCAAGACGAGACCATATAGCTCGCACTGTCAAAAAGTAATCAGATCCCGTGTAGAGCCAAGTTTCTAACCCTACATGCCCAGACCTAAATCGATAAGCCCTAATTTCACACTCAAGTTACGGGGAAATTCTACAGCCATAGCTCGTACTGCGTTGTTCGTAGCGCGTAGCAGAGTTTTTACGCTATAATCTCGTAGGCGTGCAAACCTTGGACGTAACTGGCGAGATGGCCGCACGGAAAGAGTTTAGAAGATTGAATAGATTTTTAAGCTCAAGCCCATATGACGAATAGCAAAAAGTCCGTGCGGCCGACTCGCCAGTTACGTCCAAGGTTTGCACGCCTACGAGATTATAGCGTAAAAACTCTGCTACGCGCTACGAACAACGCAGTACGAGCTATGGCTGTAGAATTTCCCCGTAACTTGAGTGTGAAATTAGGGCTTATCGATTTAGGTCTGGGCATGTAGGGTTAGAAACTTGGCTCTACACGGGATCTGATTACTTTTTGACAGTGCGAGCTATATGGTCTCGTCTTGGCAACATTTAACATGAAATGTTTTTGTGGGATTTCATTTCTTTTTGTAGGTTGCTTATGATAGAAAGATAAAATGAGCGACAAATACAAGTATTTTTTTGTCGCTCATTTTTTCTTTCTTTTTTTGGGGTATATTTCTTGTGCATCTGAGATGCCTTTTTTTATAGCCCATTCTCTATCTTTGCCTTTATTTTTCGTTGGCTTACTATTTACAATATGCGATAGTTCAGGGTGATACTTGGATCTTAGACGATTATATTCGACTATCGCAGTCTGTTGTGCCTTAATACTACTGAAGTCTATATTTATAAGGTGAACACCTTGTAAACTAGTCACTCTAGAGAGAGCTACATAAGCCTGCCCACAAGAGAATGTGGATGACCCGATTATTTTTAGCTACTGCGCGGGGACGAGGGGGCAGGCGGCGGGCGTTGGCGCATACTATACTTACGATGCTTATGTTCAAAAGTATAGGTTGATTAATAAACACTTACCGAAGTGAAGTGTAGTAATATTATTCATATCTAAGTACTTATGGGTAGGATAATGTTTTGATTTGATGAAAAGTTTGTGTTCTATGTACTTGTGTATAATTTTCAGATCTCAAGCAGGAAATAGGGAATTAAGTTTCCCTATTTCAGATTTTTACCCCTCCGCGGCCGCATTCAGACCTCTAGCGTCAAAAGTTGCGGAAGTCTCGAACAAACTTTCACCCCCTAGTTTAAGGGGTTGGGGGGTAAAAGTTCCAAGTTTTAGGATTTTTTTGTTGTTTGGGTACTAATACTAGCTTACATACCAAATTTCAGTTTTCTAGGACTTCAGGAAGTACCTTAAGAATTTTGTTGATCATCAGTGAGTGAGTGACGAAATCGGGGTATTTTAGATATCAATAAAATCTAAAGTATAAGAGCTATGCAATTGAAACTTTAGAGGTTTATTAAGTCTACCACTGACATTATATCCTGAAAATTTTGTCTGGTATAACCCAACCAAACTCAAGTTATGAAGGTTCAAAAATACGACGAAGCGCTTCGAGAAAAGGTAGGTAGTGCCCTTGCGCTTGCGCTTCGCTTGGCTCGTCTTGGCGGGGGCACTACCGTGCCCCCAGATTTCTTTCTTTATTTCTTTCTAGTAATACTCTCATCAACCCATTATTGGCCCACTGCTGGGCACAAGTCTTCTCTCAGAATAAAAAAGTTTAGGCCATAGTCCACCGCGCTGGCCAAGTGGGAATTGTGAACTAGTAACACTAAGTAGTATAAAAGAGAGCCAGCCACCAGACCCTTCCATCGAACCGCAACGGCGGTGGTACTGCGCTGATCCAATCATTTAAGTTCTATATCCTTTAAAATACTGTATTATATCTGGGATTGGGTATATATCTATGTGTGGGTGTCCATCTCCCACGATTAAGGAAAAAATTCAAGTATGAGGCAAAGAGTGAAGTAAAGCTTTTTATTCTAACTAGTCACCCGTCGCATCGGTGGAAATTCGACCGTAATTTAAATTAAAAAACTAAACTTTATATTGTCCAAAGGAGCACAAATATTTATATAATTTAAATAAATTGTAATAATTTCCAAGTTATTTTGACCGCACCCGTTAAAGGTAAAAAGATGTTTAATTAGCTAAACTGCATTTAAAAGCAATAGCAGGTATTTTGACAAAGACATCTGACGTTTTTGACGTTATGTGTTTTCATAGTAAGACATTAAATGTTTTATTTTGTAAATTATGTATGTGTTTGTGTCAAATGCAAGGTAGTGTGTGTTATGTTTTTAGTTGTTTGTTTATATTTTATGTATTTTATATAAATTATTTGAAAAAATAGCATTGCGTAATATTTCTCTACATCAACTATAACCATGCGTAATTTCACACTCCTCCGTCTGCGGCAAGTATCTTAAAAACGAATTACAAGTTTTTGCTTAACGTATTAATATATAGACATTCCATTGTTTTTATATTTATAGATATTCCTTTCGGTGAAGAAAAAAATCGTGAGGAAACCTACACACCCGACAGATCTTTAAAAAAAAGTTCTCGGAGGTGTGTGAAGTCCACCAATTCGCATTTGGCCAGCGTGGTGGACTATGGTCTAAAACCCTCTCATTCTAAGAGCAGACACGTGCCCAGCATTGGGACAATAATGGGTTGACGACGATTCCTTTGTTTACGTCGCATTATCTGTCTGTGTGTCAGTAGGTGACCTAAGAACTAGACGCTAGGTCCGCACCGCTAGCACTAAATCATTGTGCTATCTATCGGATTTACACGTATTGGTGCCAAATGTTGGTTACGTCCAACCTCGGCACTAAACTAGGTCACTGATAAACTTTACAATGTTAGGATATTCTTATTAGGTAGAACTTGTGTCTGTTAGAGCAGCGATAGCCTAACGGCTGGAACTTGGCGTCTCAATCAGTAAACAGTAATTATTTATTGCACTTGGTACAGTGTAGATCTTGAAATTTTACAATTCTCCTCTGTTTATGCCCTGTGGGCGTACAATCAGAAGGTCCAAGGTTCAAACCCAGGCACGCACCAATGATTTATGTGCGTATTAGAAATTTATTATCACTGCTTTTCGGTGAAGGAAAACATCGTGAGGAAACCTACACACCCGAGAGTTCTTAAAAAAAAGTTCTCGGAGGTGTGTGAAGTCCACCAATTCGCACTTTGCAAGCGCGGCGGACTATGGCCTAAATCTCTCCCATTCTGAGAGAAGACCCGTGCCCAGCAGTGGGACAATAATGGGTTGACGACGTGTCTGTCTTACGGATTTATAAGTTTATTTATTGTTACACAATTTGCAATGCAATGCAATGCAAGCAAAAAGGTCAGCAAAAAATGTATGGCTATGGGAATAAATATATTTATAGCATATAATAAAATGAGAACTTATAACCGAAAGAATTAATTAATTACCTGTTCCACCGAAATTGAAACTTTATGCTATTTGCCGAATTTACTGTTATTTGACAAGAGTCCTCGTCATTGAATAGTTTGGTTCATTTGAAGTATATGAAAAATGACTGAAGCAGCAAATGAGCATGCAGTCCACCTGATAGTAAGTGGTCACTTCCTCCCATAGACATCTGTAGTCACCTTCATACAGAACATGGGTTCCATCTGAAGTCAATACTCCCGAGGACTATGATGGCCGCCTCATGTAAAAGAGCCGGCAACCGCACCCTTCTATCGAAACGCAAGAAATGCTTCACGCTAGAAATAGGTTTGGCGGTGGCACTTCCCCGGTCGAACTACACTGGTTCTACCACCTTGAAATAAAACATATAATACATTTCTAGTGCAAATATTCGTAGCTCCTAAAATAGTTTAATTGTACAAAACTTATTTACATTGTACCAGTACTGTGGTTACATTCTACGCTGGCTGCAGCCACAAACAACTTACCTTAAAATATTTTTATTTTAAACATGGCTGAGCTATATTTTGCTAAACCAACTAGTTCTGTTAGCGACACCATTTTTAAATAGTTGTTTGAATTGCTTATTTCTCGTTGTTTCTAACATACTCGTACCTAAGTGCTTAGTAGCAGTGCCATTAAGCCAGCGCGGGGCCTGTAGCAAATTCTGACACTAGGCCCATAGTTTGCCTTAAGTAAGGGTATTAAATAAAACAAAACTGTTACTAGTAAACTTTTCTGGATTTAATCTGGGAAAATTTCGAGATGACACTTTCTATATCTACTTTCAGTTTAAGATTTTTAGGATATCAAAGATATTAAAATATAAATAACAGGTAGGTGTTGGGCCGCGAGGCTCTTCTAGTCGCGGGGCCCGTAGCATTTGCTACTCTTGCTATATGGCTAATCCGGCAATTTTTAATAGTAGCAGAGCATCTGTGAGAGCAGTATGGAAGTCATATTTATCAGAAACGTTTAAACTTATTTTTGAAGACTGCATACAACCTTAAGCAAAACGACCCGCGTGACGCAGTGTTTACCATACCGGTCTGACACGCAATGGGTCCCGGGTTCGATTCCCGGCCAGACAGGATGATGAGTTTAGATTCTTGTTTTGGGTCTTGTTGTGAATTCGTGTTTGTATGTGTCCATGGCACCCACGACACAGGAGAAAATCCTACTGTGGGGCTATGAGTGTAGAAAGCGTTTTAATTAGTAACCTCAGGCAAGCCCTAATTTTCTTGAGGATTAAATGCGAATGGGAGTTTAGGCCACTTACCATCAGGTGGACATCTACCGGGAAAATAGAGTAAATAATACAAAGATAACCTGCAATTCGTTGTCAACTCATTATTGTCCGACTGCTGGGCACAGGTCTTCTCTAGGAATAAAAGAGTTATAGGCCATAGTCCACCGCGCAGGCCAAGTGCGAATTGGTGGACTTCCCACACCTCCGAGAATTTTTTAAAGAACTCTCGGGTGTGTAGGTTTCCTCACGATGTTTTTCTGTACCAAAAAGCAGTGATAATTAATTTATAATACGCACATAATTGTAGAAAAATCAGTGGTGAGCGCCTGGGTTGAACCTTGGACTTTCCGACCAAGAAGTCAAGTTTCAACAATTAGGCTATTATTGCTCTAATTACAACCTTCAATCAATTTATACAATTATGTTTTAATAGCAATTTAATCTTACGGTTTTGCCCGTTTCAGTCACGTCTACCACTATGATAAGTACCCTGTGCGTTGAACTAAGTTTTAGCAATGTTTGTGCTGCAACGAAATCTGCCTGATAGTTTTTAAGATGAACAGTATTTTATATCTAATCGAAACACCTTTTTCTTGTTTACAAGGGGGGGGGGGCTTCAAAAGGTATCCGACGCGGGTTATGTGGGAATCTTATATGAAGCCATAGCTTTAACGACATTTAGTCCGTATTTTTACTTTTTACTTAACAGTCTTCTTTCAGTTACAATCGATTAAGAATTTCTTCGAAAAGCGGATAACAAGTAATCCTTTAGAATATAGTGCTACGAAAAGGGCTGAAGATAAGTATGTAAGCAGTATAGGTAGGTCGGTTACAATTCGAACAAGAGGAAGTACGAAATAACTAGTATTATTGTTAAATATACTATATAATGTGAAAGTGTGTTTGTTTGTTCCTCTTTCACGTCGCCACATAGCTATTATATGATATGGTTTATATGCTGGAAGATATAGTTAGGAGGGCGGAGAGTGACGTAGGCTACTTTTTACCGCGCTCTCGCATTTCCACGAGAATATCGATATTTTGTTTGTTGATACATATTTAGTAGTTCCAGACGTTGTTAATAGATGGCGTTAGTAAAATTCAATTGCAAGTTTTGAATCACGCTGTCAAATGCTAATGTTTATTCCCTTTGACAGTGCGGGCGAAGCCGCAGGTAAGAGTTAGTTGTTAAATATGGCACTAAAATCCAAGAGATTTAAAAAAAGATAGTCCTAAATCCTTTAGTTTTTATTGGTTGTTTTTAAGGAGTCGAAATTTTTATATATGTCGGCGGGACACCGCGTATTTATGAAAAACACTTTGCCGAAAATAATTATTTTAGTTAGTTTAAAGATCTAAAATTTTAGAATTGTAATTTAGTTTACCCTCCATAAATTTGTTATTGTCACCTCACCAAACATTGTTATAAAAAGGCGAGCGCCTGCCGGTAGAAAAAGATTCTTGTTTAACCGTCGAAGCGATCGGACCTCCTCAAGTGTGAATAAATCGAAGAAGTTTACTCCTGTGTTTTACTTGAAATCTTCAAGAATGAACAGTAATGAAGACTCCGAGCCTACCTGACCTCACGCAATCACTTCGTTATATATTTTTCATATGATACCTATATTGTAATAGTATTTAATAAATCGTTCCTCCTATCAACTTATGCAATTATAATTATTTATTTATTTATGCAGTAATGACCACGGCCCTCAATTCCGCGATAATACTAGTTTAAAAACATAATTATGTAAAAATTTAAAAGAAATGGACATACATACACACTAGTGATGTAACGAATATTCGCATTTGCATGCGCGAATAGCATTCATGGCATTCGATTCTTTTTAGATATTTGCATTCGCTAGAATTGTGCGAATGTTTTGCGAATATTGAAATGCGGTGTTTTCAAAAAAAGGTTGCCAAATCTTGATAAATTAAAACCGAACTCCAAAAAAAGGGTTACCAGAAATCTTCCGTCACCCTACACCGAGAACTGTAAAAAACCAACATTGAAATGAAATGAAATGTCTTTATTTTGTATAGGCCTACGGGGGCACTTACAAATTGTCCGTTACATTTTTTTTTCTTACACTACCACCGGATCGGAACACGACCTCAACTGAGAAGATCCGGCAAGAAACTCAGCGGGTTAGTCTTTTTTATCTATATGCATTTTTTAAATATGATTACAATCATGTTTTTTACATGGTAATGAATGTTAGCTCCAGTATCTTGCCTTGGGATTCGAATTTGCATTCGCGAATATCGTTAAGGAAAATTCGCATATATACATAACTTAGAAAAACATTACGCTCCTTAAACACCATAACGGATCGATTTCATTTTTCACTTTATCCCATTAAACCTCCCAAAACAGGCTAATTGGGCCGATGGTTAATTACCTCGAAAAATCGCTAACAATCCCCAATTACAGGCACTGGACCGGAAATAATATATTGTTTTTCCGGAATAAATCGTGTTTGATGAATATTTATTACGCTGATTAGCTCCGGAAATATATGGTTTCAAGCGCAATGAGCTCTGCTCGTAGATTAAATTGATTTTGTGTCGTAAGTCTACAGTATCACTACATAATATAAAACAAAGCTTTCCGCTGTCTGTCTCTATGTATGCTTAGATCTTTAAAACTACACTACGGGTCTTAATACAGTTTTTTAATAGATAGAGTGATTCAAGAGGAAGGTTTTTATGTATAATAACAATTATTATTGGCTACTATTTGGCTCGGCGAACTTCGTTCTCCCTAAAGGTCAAAAATCTAAAATCATCAGTGTTCCTCTACTATAATAAGTATGTATTATACACAAAAACCTTCCTCTTAAATTACTCTATCTTTTTTTTTTCATTTGACTGCAGTAGCAAACGAGCATGCAGTCCACCTGATGGTAATTGGTCACTGCCGCTCATGGACATCAGTAACCAACTTCATACAGAACATGGGTTCTATCTAAGGTCAAACACAGATGCGTTGCTACTCCCGAGGACTATGATGGTCGCCTCATGTAAAAGTGTGCCGGCAACCACACCCTTCTATCGAAAGGCAAGAAATGCCTCACGCTAGAAATAATCTGTTAAAAAACTATTAAAGAATAGAATGTCTATTAAAAAACTAATCATACATTGGGACAGACAGCGGGAAGCGACTTTGTTTTATACTATGTAGTGATAGTTCCTTATAATACATTTTTAAAATAATCTACGTAGGTAACATCTGTATCTATGTAGTATCGCAGCAAATCATCGCAGTGGCCATTGTCGAGAGACTGTGAACGACAGGCTCGCCTCGGACAGATGAATAGTGCACCCTTTTAGCGAGTACATACATAGTGATAGCGGACTCATAAGCAAAGCGGAGAGCAAGTATCAAAATTTATGAGTCGTTTGGTTCTAAAGATAAAAATATTCATCGGCCTTTGCTATTTTTGGTCACATTTAGATAACTATTTGGTAATTTGCATTAGAATTACAAGTCCTTTGAATTATTTCAGGTGTTACTAATGTCTTTTTGAGGTTTTTAGAGCACGCCCGCCACTATTAGAAAAATAAATCACTCTAAAACCTTCCCTTGCCATCAGTTTTCAATTTCTCTAACGTTACATACATATATTATGACATTGCCACTTCGGATGAGTATAAATTAGAAATATTAAAAAAAAATACTGCTGAGTATTGAAAATATGACTTTCACCTTGTTTACGTTTTTGCCCATTTTTGCAATGTACTTTACATTGCAGAGTATGGCCGAACACTAAAACGTAAACGCTCATTGTGATGCATGGGTAAAATGTTAAAGGTTTCAAGGAAATTTAATAACCAGTTTATTAAATTTCGTCAAAATTTTAATATGTTTCCTCAAACTAATCATTATTTACATTTATACTAAAGTTAATTGCGTATTTAAATTTTTATTTTCCGCCAAACCTTGAATTTACTTGGTATTAATGGTTGAAAACGTAGACAATGATCCGCTCTCATTCATCGCTGACACTACCGCCACACCCTAAGCTGTCATCCCCAAACTCTGGCACGATCGTCCGTAAAATATCGAGTGGGGAAATGACAGTGGGAAAGAAATCTGCGTTTGATGGCCATCGATATTGCGAGGGGGTCGGCAGGGGAGAGGGGAGGACGTTGAAGTACTGAGCCTAAAGGTAAGTGGACATTGGTACTGTATTTTATTTATTAACAACAAATATCTAAATTAAGACAAAATATTTTATATTTAAATAGAATAACTAACTTAAACTAATATATAACCTATACAAATAATTATTGTCAACCCATTATTGTCCCACTGCTGGGCACGGGTCTTCTCTCAGAATGAGAGAGTTTAGGCCGTAGTCCATCGCGCTGGCCAAGTGCGAATTGGTGGACTTCACACACCTCCGAGAACTTTTTCTTTTTGAACTCTCGGGTGTGTAGGTTTCCTCACGATGTTTTCCTTCACCGAAAAGCAGTGATAATTAATTTCTAATACGCACATAATTTTAGAAAAATCAGTGGTGCGTGCCGGGGTTTGAACCTCGGACCTCCCGATCAAGAGGGCAAGTTCAACCATTAGGCTATCACTGCTCTATAAAATAATTATTTATATATTAATACGGGAAGCAAAAACTTGTGGTGCATTTTTAAGTAATACGCCGCGGACATATTAGTATGAAATTTTGCACGATTATAGTGGACGTAGAGAAGAAGTGCAGAATGTTAATATTTTTTTCAAATAACGCATATAATATAAATAAAATCAACTAAAAACACATTACACACACTACCGTGCATTTGTCACAAACACATAAATAATAAACGAAATAGAACATTCAATGTCTTACTTTGAAAACACATAATGTCAAAAATGTCAGATGTCTTTGTCAAAATACCGCTATTGCTTTTATATGCGATTTAGCTATGTAATTAAACATCTTTTTTATATTTAATGGGTGCGTTCAAAATTACTTGAAAATTATTACATTTTATTTGAATTTGGAAAATATTCGTACTACTTTGGACAATATGAAGTTTAGTTTTTTAATTTAAATTACGGTCGAATTTCGACCGTTGCGACGGGTGACTAGTATCTTTTATGGCGTATAAAATCTTCGATGGTATCCTTTCAGCCAGAAGCCTTGGAGATAATAATTCAGGGTTAAAGCCGAACTTAGATAACCTATAAAATGCGGTTAACGATAACGACTTACCGACCACTAATCATTATAACATCAGACTTGGTAAAAAATGTTTCGTTACATCCATTGTCATTTTTATGTTCCTTATTGTATAGTAATACCGTACAAAACACGCAATGTATTTCATGGTATGAGAAAAAGTCTTCTAAGTATGGGATCGTGAAGAAGTTTGGTAAAGGAAACGTTTTTTGTCGGTGTAAAATTTAGATTTAAGCTTAAACTTTTGGAATACGTTATCTGCTAATGAATCCGCAAATTTTGTGAATTTTCTTCCTTGATCCTGTTCTTACTTTAAGAAATAAGTAGGTATTTGAACATTTATCTCATTACGATAAGATCTCGTCAACCCATTATTGTCCCACTGCTGGGCACGGGTCTTCTCTCAGAATGAGAGAGTTACAGACCATAGGCTACCGCGCTGGCCATGTGCGAATCGGTGGACGGTAAGATACTTTTTTTAAATCTGATTGAAGTAGCAAACGAGCATGCAGTCCACCTGATGGTAAGTGGTCACTGCCGCCCATGGACATCTGTAATCAACTACATACAGAACGTGGGTTCCATCTGAAGTAAATCACAGATGCGTTGCTACTTCCGAGGATTATGATGGTCGCCTCATGTGAAAGTGTGCTGGCAACCACACTCATAGAAACGCAAGAAATGCTTCACGCTAGAAATAGGTGTGGCGGTGGTACATCTTCGGTCGAACTACACTGGTTCTACCGCCTTAGATACATTGATTTACACGTAGGATACTCATCACCGTGGTAGACATGACTGAACCAGGCGAATTCGAGAATTCGATGTGATTAAAAATGTCTTTGGAGTCGAAACATTATAATGAAAGCAAGCAACTACCACACTACCACAAATTATCGCCATCGCCCAGGGTTGACTGGCAGAGAATGCCATTAGGCATTAAGTTCACCCTTGTAACCCTTAGTATAAGGTGTTTCAAAAGTTTAAGTAAATCAATAAATAAGCAAGTCCTAAGATGTCCCAACCCTCAATAATAACCTAGAATAAGCTAAAAAAGGGCACGTACGATCCGTCTGTGGAGCCGACGTTGAAAAAAAAGAAAAAAAAAACACTAAAAAACGTGAACAACAATTATAAAAACGTGAAAGTTAAAACGCTATCAAAGACTTCAAGTGTGACAGTTCATACTTAGCTAACATTAACTATGCCACAGACTGTTTCTATAAGAAGACCTGTGCCCAGCAGCGGGACAGTAGTCGGCTGACATTACCAGGCCCAATTCAAAACGTATTAAGAATTTACAAAAACCGGCGTAAAACTGGCGCGGCGCCCGCACGATGTACAATTAAACTGGAATTAGTCTTTTTTATATCTTTATCTTTGTTTAAAACTTCGTTTCAACAGAATTTTATCTTTTTGTAACACATTTTGAAGCGGTTATGATTGATTTCCTGGTTTTCAACCAATTAATATACTGGAGCTAACTTTTGATACCCATGTGAAAACAAGATGGCAAATAAAAAAAATATATACAAAGAAAAAAGACAAACCCACTGAGTTTCTTGCCGGATCTTCTCAGTTGAGGTCGTGTTCCGATCCGGTGGTAGTGTAAAAAAATATATGTATATGTAACTGACAATATGTAAGCGCCCTCGAAGGCCTATGCAAAATAAAGATATTTCATTTCATTTTAATCAACTGTCTAGTTTAATTTTAAGTCTGTATTTTTTGACTTAAGATGTTTATTGTTTTAAAATTTCTCTAGGTATGTGTTGATTGCTCAAAGGACTTCCGTTGCGTTCTTTTGACCTCGGAGTTTTTTGCAGTGTAGAGGATGACCACCAAGAAGGAAAAAACCCCAGTAGTTATGTGGGGTTTTTACCCCAAAAGTGGGGTAAAAACCCCACATAACTACTCGAGAAATTTTAAATAACTAGTTTTCTCGTCGTTATACTTTTTCATATTTCATATAATTTTATCATTCAAATTGTAATGCATAGAGAAATATTCTCATAACTATTCCATAGTAATAAGAAAAGCAATAAATTGATTTATCAGGAACATAAGATGGTAATCTCGCAATTCGAAATAGTCATAAAATTAACTGTATCGTTAAAGGAAAATCTGCTGTAATAAAACCACCTAAAATCGATTACAGATTGTGATCATCCCCAATCGTACATAAGCCCTTTTACCGTTGTAAAAGGACGTATCTTTCATGGCCGTTAAAGTAAATTAAAATCTATGCATTGGTAACAAAGTTTAGTTTTCGTAGCAGCAATATGTGTGTTATGTTATTTTCTTACAACAGAAATTTCGAGTATCATTCGACAATCGTACAATATGGGATTTATCTAAACTAACTTTTTACTATAACTTTGTGTGGCAAAAACCGTTTTCTTAAACGGCGGAGGTAACATTTTATGGGAACTGATACGACTAAGATTTCTCTACAAATAGTTCTCAAAGGTGTTTCGTCGACTATTATTATCAGTGATAAAAATGGTCAGAAAGCCTTTGCAATTTTTGTAACCCTATAGTCAGGATTATTAAGAAGAATATGAAAAACATAGAATAAAGTCCTATTTGAAGATTTTTTCTTTTTTCGTCTAAGAGTGTTTATTTGGAAACCCCAACATCCTATTAACCAAAATTAATGCTATAGTTTTTTTTTATAATAATGAAGTAGCAAATGAGATCGGTGAGCAACTTTATATAGAACATATGTAGCTTTTATCTGAAGTCAATCACAGATGCATGGCTACTCCGGAGGACTATGATGGTCGCCTCATATAAAAGTGTGCTTGCCGGCACACTTTTACCCTTCCACCGAAACGCAAGAACTACACTGGTTCTACCACCCTCGAACAGTCCTTCGTTTACAATTCTGGTCAAGATAGTCTGTGTGAAGTCTAAGAGGACCCGTGCTATATATTGCTTGTTGGAAAAAAATGACGTGGCTTTCCGGCCTGCGCGCCCGCCCGCTTCGGTTCTCCGCTCCGCGTCCGACGAGCTCCGTGTGCTACGCCCCGTGCTACGAGCTACGCTTCGTTCTACGAGCTACGCTGCGTGCTACGCGTCATTACGTAAAGTATACGCGTCTTTAAACCGTACGACTGTTCACGTCGTTCGGGCGGTAATCTATTTATAGCCAATTTATTGGAAATAAATAGAGGAACGCCCGTCGCGCCGCGAGTAGTTTTCAATTCGATTCTAACTGGTGGAAACTTAACGGTGACAACGAAGCCAGTTTAGCGCGGACCCGGTGCGCTTCTTAAGCCTCTCGGCTTAAGCAAACCGGCTGACCCGATCCCATTGCACTTGGGTTTAGACCCAAGGGTGACGGTAGGCAGCATTCTGCCGGGGATTAGCCCCACCCTCCCACATCTTCGCCCCCTGCCTTAGGCAGGGAGGCCCCAGCCAATATGGCTAAACATGTCAATGCTCTTGAAGCGACCATGCGCAAAATTATGACCGAAAAACCCAAACCCCAACCCAAAACCAAGTACATTACTTTCACATATCCTCCCGCATCCCCAGATGCGTCCCCCGCTCACGCCCCAGCCGCGTTTTCCGCCGCAGAGGCGTCCGATTATGAGGCTTCCGATGCCTCCACTTCGCGGCCGCGCAAGCGTACCGCTGCCATTCCCGCTGTAGTCCCGACTCGCAACTCCTTTCAGGGGTTGAATGAGGATGAGGACGACAGCACGATCACTCCCGACGAGGATTATACCCAAGTCGGGAAGCGCCCTAAGCGCCTCACCAAACGTGCCCCTAAGGCACGCCCGGACTCTGAGCCCGCGTCTCCCAACCGATCTCAGGGGAAGCCCGCTTCCCGCGGCCCCCCTGCTCACATCAAAAATAAGCCGCCACCTCCGGTCTTCCTTCGGGATAAGGCCATGTGGCTAACTGTGTCCCAGCTCTGCGCCGATAATAAGGTGCATTTCACAAAAGCCCGCAATACCGGCGAGGCTATTGAAATAACCCTGGCATCTACGGATGCTTTCCGAGCCCTGACGGGGCTCCTCTCCAGTAGGCAGATTGCCTACCACACATACGCTCTTCCCGAGGGGCGTAAAGTCCGGGCAGTCCTCCGTGGCCTGCCTCACGAGCTTCCGAATGAAGCCATCAAGGGCGACCTTATTTCAAAAGGATTCCCCGTAGAGGCATTGCACAAGTTGCACAGCCGCACCGGGACTAAGCACCCGCTAGCAGTTGTTGTCCTGTCCAATACGGACTCCGCTCGCAACATCTTTAAGGATGTTAGCGAGGTCTGCGGCCTTTCACTGGCCAGAGTAGAGCCCCCGAATCGTAGGGGTTTCCCAGGCCAATGCCACCGCTGCCAGCTGCAAATTGTGCTGCCACTCCCAGGTGCGTGAAGTGCCTCGGCAGCCATGGTACGAAGGATTGTCCTCGTACCAAAGACGCGGAGTCCCCTCCCGCGTGTGTCCTGTGTGGACAGTCCGGGCACCCGGCTAATTACCGCGGCTGCCCAAAAGCCCCCCGTGTCTCTCGTAAAAAGAGACAACCCCCGGCTCAAGGCCCTAAGCCAAAGCCAGCACCCCCTCCGGTCGACTCGACCAATTATCCGGCACTCAAAGTGCCAAGGCCGACCCCATGCAACCCATGGGGGCGTTCCAGTGGGGACTCGGCGGCGTCGTCCCGCCCCCCCACACGGCCGGCAAAGCAGGCTTCACCTGCTCCTCAAACTCCCAAACCTCAACCACGGGAACTGCCGGAGTTCACTGATAAAGAGAACATTGACTTCGCCCTCGGAATCATCCAGCAGATTGATATGGATGAGGTGCTTCTCCTGGCCGGGAAGCTCCGTAGGGCGACCTCGGTCGAGGAACGTGTATACGTTCTTGCCAAACACGAAGCCCTAGTTCGCTTCCTTCAATCATAAGCATAGCGCTTTACGCTATCCCTCCGTTTGCCTATGGGCGGGGACGGGGAACGTATCCCTCTTCCATCCTTGTCCTTACTCCTTTTAGAGTCTGAACTGGTACGCCCCTTGGCGGGCCAGTTATCAGACAACTTAGGTGCCCAGCACAGTAGTTATCTTCCGATAACACTGAGCTCAACCTTCTACACGCAAGTGTTAATATCCAGCGGTGCTCCCTTATGGAGCTCCGCCAAGCCCCTTGTTCTGCCCCTCGGGGCCATCATTCGATGAAAGCTTAAAAGCCTCATAATAGGCTAAAGCTAACCTCTGGTGGTGTTTAGTGGGTAGGCACGTAGGTTTTTCGTGAGTCCCACATAACCAATGCGGACGGCCGCATGAGCATTCACCACCACCCTTCCCGCACGGAGGGTAGCCCTTTCTCCTTTTGTCTGGGCGCAAAAAAAAAAAATGACGTGTTTTCTCAAAATACCCTTTCAGAGTTCACTTCAACTAAATCGCTTAAAAGTTGCTGATTTAAAATTAAGATCCAAATTAACACATTCTCTCGTCAACCCATTATTGTGTCACTGCTGGTTGACTGAGAATGAGTTATACGCCATAGTTCACCGCGCTAGCCAAGTGCGAATTGGGGCACTGAATTAAGACATTACTTCAATTAACACGTTACTTACAAAATATGATTTGAAAATTATAGACAGACAAAACCAAATATATTTTTATATATAGATAACTCACATGATGTATTTTACCGTACTATCTTCGTGCGTACGTTTATTACTTTTCTATTCAACGAGGTACATTTCAAGTAAAATTATATTTTGAACTATTGACGCTATTGGTTTCTTTTTATCTGACTGAAGTAGCAACCGCGCATGCAGTTCCCCTGATGGTAACTGGTCACTGCCGCCCATGGACACCTGTAAGCAACTCCAATAGAACATGGAATCTATCTGAAGTCAATCACAGATATGTTGCTACTCCCGAGGACTATGATGGTCGCCGAATTCAAAAGTGTGCCGGCAACCACACCCTTCCATCGAAACGCAAAAAAAATGATATAAATAGGTGTGGCGGTGGTACTTCCCCGGTCGAACTACAGTGCTTCTACCACCTGCTGAATGATTATGAATATTATTACACATAATATACTACCACAAAGATAGTGAGAGCATGTTTTAACCTTGGAGGTACCGTAGCTACATTTATAGCTTGAAGCATTTCTTGCATTTCAATGGAAGGCTGTAGTTGCCGGCACCCTTTTATATGAGGCGACTATCATAGTCCTCGGAAGTAGCAAACGCATCTGTAATTGACATCAGATACAACCTCTGTTCTTTATGAAGTTGTTTACAGATGTCCATGGGCAGCAGTGACCAGTAGTTATCGAGTGGACCGAATGTTCGTTAACTTTTTTTATAGTAAGTAATCATCAAGGATACTACCGGCGTAGCAGCTGGGCTGGCAGCTAAACCCCCACTGTGTTTTCTCCTCGCACCGCACCGTACGGCGGGAACACGGGCACGCTTTTGCACTCATCCACGAACCCGCCGGTGCCTGCCCGCTCCCGCAGCCCCTCTATGTTGAGCATGGAGCTCCCCTCCATCAGCAAGGCGCGCCAGAAAGCACAAAGGCACACTTACCTCCAAAGCCTCCATTCGCATGGCGACGGACCAACCCCGAGACCGCCACCCAGGGGCCGTGGGCATGAGCAACCCGACACCTGCAAGATACTAATCAATCAATTTTCTTTGAAAGTTTATCCAGGTATGGAGGTTATGGGTTTTCCGGAAATAACACTAAGACTTCCATTATATAATAATAATGTTCCCATTTATTAGGTGCTCACAATTTGGTACAATTATATACTTTTAATACATAACAACAATTGGCAACGTCTGGCACAAATGACATTTGACAAGTGTCAGTTCAGAAACTGTATTGTGCCAAACGCCACACAGGTTTTTACTCGATTAGGTTAAATATGATATCAAACATGGTCCGGTGCATCACCGTTGCCTGTTACAGCTCCATGCACTTTGATGCCGTAGTCATGTATTTGCAGTTAATTACACGAATTATGTGAACATTAAACTGTAAATTCAAAATCAAATTTGATTTAAAATTGGATGCAGGTTACATGAAAATTTGTATAACGAATAATTATGAACGGAGAGAAAATTGCAATTTGAAATGTGATTCGTGAATTTAATGTAAATAAATGCAAAAGGTATTAAATGTCAAATAATTTTTGAATGATATTTATAGTTATCTAGCTCTTACACGCAGCTTCGCCCGCACGGACACAGGGAATTAACATTAGCATTTGATAGCGTGATTCAGAACTTGCAAATGAATTTTAGTAACGCCATCTATTAACAACATCTGAAACTAATAAATATGTATCAAATAAGAAAACATCGATATTCTCATAATGAGAGAGCGCGGTAAAAAGTAGCCAACGTCACTACCCGCCTTTCTATCTCCCAGCATGTAAACCATATCATATAATAGCTATGTGGCGAGGTGAAAGAGGAACAAACAAACACACTTTCATATTTATAATATTAGTATTGACTAATAATATTTTAAATTTGTAATGTGGATGAGAAAAATAATGGATGATCTATTTTCACCATGGTGAAACAGATTATTCATTATCCAAAATCAAAAAGCCAAACACTGAGTTTCATTTAGTTACCAATTAATTTATATTATTTGACTTATCGGGAGTAACGACGCATCTGTGATTCATTCCACATTGAACTCATGTCAGCCGACGCCTGTCATCAACAAGCTTAAGATTGTCGCTGCTGTAAGCTACTACCAAGTTAATACAGTGAACAGCGCCACGCTACTACGTTTTAATATTATAATATAAGGAAACGTTCCCTTTAATTATAACGTCTAGCGGCCAGTCTATTTCAACTAGCGTTCACAGTTAACAGTTTATTATGAGGCAATAATTGACCGTTTGTGGCGTTCTGATTGTCGACTCTATGGCGAATTTGGTCTACATAGACAGATTTATGCACACAGAGATTTGTACATAGATAGATATATTTTTATCTGACTGAAGTAGCAAAGGAGCATGCATTCCATCAGATAGGTGGTCACTGCCGCCCATGGACTTCTGTAATCAACTTCATACAGAACATGGGTTCCATCTGAAGGCAATCACAGATGCGTTGCTACTCCCGAGGACTATGATGGTCGCCTCATGTGAAAGTGTGCCGGCAACCACCCCCTTTCGTCGAAACGCAAGAAATGCTTCACACTAGAAATAGGTTTCACGGTGGTACTTCCCCGGTCGAATTACACTGGTTCTACCACCTTCAAAATAGATACATTTATGTATACAAATAAATAAGAAATGTATTTTCTTACACAAAAAACTTTACCATTCGCTATGGCGACTTGTGGTATATATTGAAACCATGAAAATATATTATTGCCACAACAAATGGCCTTCGAGCCAGATTTGACCTTATCTGGAAATAGTACCATACCTACTCATCTAAGAAATTTTATGGGTTTAGATTAATAGCCATTAAAGATGAAAAGGGCACCAAAACAAAATATCTTATTTTATGGCCTAGATCGTATATTGTATAATATATACGACGGAGGGGGTGGTTCTTTTTCGCTCATCGTATCAGGATAACCTACTGTGGGCTCTGATAGGGAATGTTAGCACGAGAATAAATTGCAGACTTGATTTTAACACACAGTATATTGCCGAATTAAACTTGTTACAATCACTGAATTAATCAAACTAAATTAAGTAGGCAAGTAATCGTAGCACTAAGAACGTGGGATGATTTTAGAGTCGTCTGCTTCGGCCGACCGTCAACGATAGACTGAGGTGTCGGCCATTAAACTGGTACAACCCTAACTTCATCGAACGCCACTAGATGGCGCTGGCGTTCCGGTGTTGCCACAATACCGCCATTTCCGACATATATTTTTTATCTGCGAGAAGTGGCAAACGAACATTCTGTTCACTTGATGATAAGTGGTCACTGCCGCCCGTGACCATCTGTAATGAACTTCATATTTGTAAATGAAGTTGATTCCAGGGTTCTATGTGGAGTTAATCACAGATGCGTTGCTACTCCCGAGGACGCAAAGATTATTGACTATGACTGCATGCTCGTTTGCTGTCTACATTATTAATCGATTCGCGTGGCGGAGAGGTTACCATGTCGGTCTGATGCGCCGGTTCCAGTTTCGATTCCCGGCCCGACAGGTATCTGAATGATGAGTTTAGATTCATGATCTGGGTCTCAGTGTTTGTGTCTTGTGTGTGTCCTGGCACCCACGACATAGGAAAAAATCCTATTCTGGGGCTATCAGTGTAGAAAGCGTGTAAATCTTATACACTCATATTTATCTCGATGTCTACCTATTCATCTAAAAAACCTTCATCTACCTATTCATCTAAAAAGACTTAGATCTTTTTACGCATGTAAAGGATCGCATTTTCGCATGAAAACGTAGTAATCTAAGCGATGCGGGTCCTTTAAAAAGATTCAAAATTGTTAATTTAGTTCCTTTGAACATGTTTGTGGAGCGTAATGAGGCTGCCGCGGGCATTCAGATTGCTTCGTGCGATTCAATGGCGATGGTTCAGGCAATTTTTACAGCCGAAGTAAACACATCAAATACCCTGACAAAGAAATCTTAACGATTATATAGTGTGTACTAAAGTATGTAGCTAGATAACCAAAACTGTACTTTTGTTTTAAAATTTATTTATTTATTCTTTTGAAACACCTTAAACTAAGGGTTATAAGGGCGAACTTAATACCTAATGGCATTCTCTGCCAGTCAACCCTGGGCGATGGCGATAAATGTGTGGTAGGCATATAAATATAAATAGCAGAAAATTTGTAAATTATGTAAATTGTAGGTGTTATATCTTAATATGTAATGGGTACTAGCGAAATTCGAGGTTTTGTACCTTTTTTGCCAACATTCTGCTCTTACATGCAAAAATGAATCAATTTTGCACAAGAGTACAAATATTAAAAGCTCAATCATTCAATTATAATTATTATAATAAGGTTTATCCAAATTGTGAACCTTGGCAAATGAGCTCAAATCGAATAACATTATTTATCATTTTAATTAAATATTTGGTAGAGTCAACGAATGATCAGAAAGCTGGCACATACCTCGGTCAACGAATTAACCTTGCTATATAATATGATTTTAGACTAGCATTATCGACTAGCATTACTACTAACGATATGCGGTTTTGAATTCTTCATGAATTTTTTTTGCCGATATTTCGACCCAGTTGCATGGAACGTGGTTAGCCTTGCTATTCAATGAGGTAATGTTGCCAGCATTCTGGGAACTCATCCTAGGGACTAATTAGGATGCAGATTTTCATATTTAATTTGGCAATTTTTTTAGTTTTATTTACTATTTTGTTATATACAAATTAATCACTACATAGTAGTAACACAAAGTTGCTTCCCGCTGTCTGTCTCTATGTATGTCTTAAATCTTTAAAACTACGCTACGGATTTTAATAAAAGTTTTTTTATTCGATTAATTGAAGAGGTTTTTATGTATAATAAGTACATAATATAGTGGACGAACATTGATAATTTGAGATTTTTTACTTTTAGACGGAACGAAGTTCGCCGGGTTAGCTAGTAACATGTAATAATGAAATTTAATTTTAATTGTTTAATATTTTACTAAAGATTTAAAGCATAAAATATAAATAAACTGACAATTAAACGACACACGGATACTGGAGCTAACTTTTGTTACCCATGTAAAAACAAGATGGCAAATAAAAAAAATTAAAAAAAGATATACAAAGAAAAAAGACAAACCCACTGAGTTTCTTGCCGGATCTTCTCAGTTGAGGTCGTATTCCGATCCGGTGGTAGTGTAAAAAAATATATATAAATGTAACTGACAATTTGTAAGCGGCCCCGAAGGCCTATGCAAAATAAAGACATTTCATTTCATTACACAGACGACCCGAAACGTAAAAAGTTCCATAGTTAAATCTCCATCGAAAATAAATTAGAGAATCCAATAACGTCATGATCCGAAGCTCAATGACATATTAAATAGAGCAGACTATGCTCGTACGTACACAAATGGGTCATGTGGATTGTAATGTGTCAAGAGTGAAACGAGATTGTTAACTGAGAAAATAGATCATAATTCTACTACAGCATTGTTACCCTACCTTTTTTTTTTTGTTTTCGAGGGGGAAACCTTCCAAAGGTACCCGACGCCGTGGGAGCGACGCAGGGTTATGTGGGATTTTTACCGCACTAAAACCCCCCCGGTGGCCGTCCTCGGCGCTGAAAAGGAGGACTCCGGGATCTCGTAACGACTTCAACCGGAATCCTCCGAGCGCGCTGCCCCATCGGGCTCCTCCCAGATGGGCGGCTGGGCCCACCGCTCCGTCTAGTCTTTACGACGGTATGCGACCACACATACCGCCGTCCTTTCCGGGATTGCCTGACCGAACGGTTTGAGCTCCCACTCTAGCCGTCTGCAACCCCGGAAGCCCCTTTTAGTCGCCTCTTACGACAGGCAGGGGATACCGTAGCCCTATTCTGACCCCGAGGCTACAGGGACGACAGCATTGTTACCCTACCTGTCTTTGTGATCCGCGTCATGACATTGTTATGAAAAGGTGTTACTTACCTAAAGGCGTCACTACATCTGTAGTATTAGATATTTTTCGGAATTATTTATTCTTTCAGTGACGTTCCAGTCATAGCGATGTACTTTGAGATAATGCCATGACGTCCAATCGAAGCACTTAAAAATATTATAGAATTTTTTTTCAAGGTAACGTTGAGCCTTTTTTAACCGACTTCCCAAAGGAAAGAGGTTATTGATGTTTTAAATTATCCACAAGTTACTATTGCTTGCCATGTAAATAGGATTCTTATCATATTTTTACTTGCATATATAGTTTTTCTTTGCGCATTGTTTCTATTATAATATACAATGTAATTATTTCTTATAGAAACGCCATGTAAAATGTTAACGAATGTGCTAGATAAAATTCACACACTCATTTTCGTAGCCAGAACAGTAATAAAATACGTATAGTTCCGGACACCATCTTATTTTTGCCTCCACGAGCTTAGACAATAATTAAATGTACCAAAGCTGTAAGTTGACCTTTTTTTTTTGTTCTCGAGGGGGAAACCTTCAAAAGGTACCCGACGCCGTGGGAGCGACGCAGGGTTATGTGGGATTTTTACCACACTAAAACCCCCCCGGTGGCCGTCCTCGGCGCTGAAAAGGAGGACGGCGCTGAAAAGGCTGTAAGTAGACCTAATGGCACACTTTATTTTAGGGTAGTTGTGGAACGTACACATTATTAGTCAAAGATTAATTGCATATTGGAGGTGGTAGAACCAGTGCAGGTGGTAGAACCAGTGTAGTTCGACTGGGGAAGTTCTAACGTGAAGCAGTTCTTGCGTTTCGATGGAAGGGTGTGGCTGCCGGCACACTATTATATGAGGCGACCATCTTAGTCCTCGGGGGTAGCAACGCATCTGTAATTGACTTTAGATAGAACTTCATGTTCCATATGAAGTTGTTTACAGAAGTCCATGGGCGGCAGTGACCACTTACCATCAGGTGGACGGCATGCTCGTTTGCTACTTCAATCTTATAAAAAAATTGTTGAACGTAGACATTCTTATTCAAAGATTAATTGCATATCTCTTACTATCAATGAATAACGACTTGTTACATACGAACATATATTCAAAGCACAAACAGATAAGCGATAGTGACACTGTTAACGATTGAAATACTAGGACATATTAAAGACTTTACTTTTGAATTTATTAATTTGAAGCAGAAATTAAGACAAAACTTATATAAAATGTTACTTGAAAATTCTCATTACATAGAAAATAGAGCAGCTTACATATACAGTTAATATAACTTAATTGTGAAAGTGTAATGTATCTTTCAAGCAAGCCTTCTGTTTTGTTAAATATAAAACAAGATAACTCGAGGCTAATTTGTATTATCCATGTCAAAATGGTATAAAAAATACAACGAAAAAAGACAACTCGCTCATTATCTTGACGAATCTTCTCCGTTGAACTGGTAATAAGAAATAAATAATAAGAAAAGTTAGTAAAAAAAATATTATTAATAAAGGAATTTAAGTTTTTTTGGTCTTTCAATGTGTTTTTATAATATTAAAGTAACAAACGAGCCAATAGTCCATCTGATACGTAAGTCGTCACCGTTTCCCGTAACATCTGTTAGTAAAGTCGACTTATAAATTCATAAAGGCTAGATTGTAATTAATATGAAGTACCCAATTATTTATTCGGTACTTTATATATAACATAAAAAAAAATCATAAATTTGGAAATCAATCATAGATGCGCATTGCTATTCCCAACCACTTCAAGCGCTAAGATAGTTGCCCCATATAAATGTGAACTGTGTGTCACATCAAAACAGGATAGTCCAGTCAACTAACCGAGACTTTTAGTCACACTATCTTCACATACAATTGTATGTATCCATAGCCTCCTTCGCATCTTGGAAGGCTATCGATCAGTCCACGATCACCGAGATTGAACGGTGTTTGATCGTGACGTGACAGATGCAGCTTGATACTAATGAAATATTGATTCGAGCAAATGGACCTTGAAAGCAAACAGTACAGATTGAAATGAATATATTGCTTTAGATATGCGATTACAGCGCTTAGTATCGAAAGTTTTAAGATGGCAGATCGATTATAGTTAGATCGGGAAAGCCACCACCACACTTATTTGTAGTGTGGGGCGGCTCTTACGGTGTAATTGCCGGCTCAATGTCGTATGATGCGACCACTTTACTTTAAAAAAATAGCAACGCATCAGTGGTTATTTTTTTTTACCTGACTGAAGTAGCAAGCGAGAAAGCAGTCCACCAGATGGTAAGTGGTCACTGCCGCTCATGGAAATCTGTATTCAAATTCATACAGAACATGGGTTCTATCGAAGTCAAAGCCAGAGTGAATAGGCTGTTTCTAGGCATGCTACATCTTTGACCGCATCATCACTTACGATTACATTAGGTAAAAATGCGATCAAATGCCTATAAATTATAAAAAAGTCAATCACAGATGCGTTGCCACTCCTAAGAACTATGATTGTCACCTCGTATGAAATTGTGCCGGCAACCGCACCCTTCCATCGAAACGCAAATCATTTCTTATTAACGCTAGAAATAGGTATCACTGTTTAAAAAATAATAGTTGATCTGGATAATTTTTTTGTAATTTACGGAAAAAACAGTCATCGTGAAAATATCACATAGGTAAATACAAAGCCTGGAGAGAATAACTGAAAATAGCTCATGAACTAAGTTACATTAATATTAAATCCTAATTTAAATTTAAATTGGGAATAATGGTACAATAAGACTAAAATCAGGCACCACAATCACCACAATGGATCCTTGAAGAGATAATATAAATCCATTTTGCTTAGTTAGTACTCATAATACTCAAACATAAATATAGTGAATTAAACATAAATAAATAAATAATTATTGTCCCACTGCTGGGCACGGGTCTTCTCTCAGAATGAGAGAGTTTAGGCCATAGTCCACCGCGCTGGCCAAGTGCGAATTGGTGGACATAAAAAAAACATAACGAAACTTAAAATAATCGTAAAATAAGAAAAGTCAACCTGCCAACTTTTTTTTGCCAACAAAAATGCTTCAAGCTAGAAATATGTGTGGCGGTGGTACTTCCCCGGGCGAACTACACTGGTTCTACCTACTTCAAATCCTTATATACCTATAATTGACACAGCGACAATGTGAGTCCTATTTTGACTTTGTCACAATAAACTGTCATGTAATAAAAAAAACTTGTGGCATTCAGGGACTGCCGCGGTAAAGCTATTGCATAGCATTTTTTATCAACTTATGCAATTATAATCATTTATTTGCAGTATTTTTTTCTTTGATATTAATTTCGGTTTTTTTCTTTGATACTTTATGCTTTCTCATAGCTTTCAAAGAGCTGCTTACATATTCGTCCGATTTCCGAGCAGCTTGTCTCGATCCGTGCGAGCTTCGTACTGTCGTACCATATACATATACGTTGGGCCAACGCTTGGCGTTAGGATTTTTTCGTTACGGAATTTCTTGATTCGGTCGCCGCGCTCAAAGCCCGTGATAAAAGCTATGCAATAGCTTCAAACATTAATATTAAAAGTACAAAAGTCAACAGACACTAGTCTTGTACTATTGAGCTACAAGCGTGTAAATTTAATTAAAAAGCCTGCTAGTAGAGAGATTGGAGTCGTAGGGGTGTAGGAACTAGCGGTGTGAGGCGAGGGGAGGGTGGAGGTGGAATGACGCGTCATGAATAGCAAATGACAGATTACGTGCGAGTGCGTTTAATAGTTGTGGATGCGATGTGGAAACGCGGCAATGTGATTGATTTCATTTCAATGAGATTTCACGGAGGTTTTGATTATGTTGATTAAATAACGATCCGCGTGGCGGAGCGGTTACCATGCCGTTCTGATGCGCAATGGGTCCCGGGTTCGATTCCCGGCCAAACAGGTATCTGAATGATGAGTTTAGATTCCTGTTCTGGGTCTGGGTGTTTGTGTATTCGTCTTGTGTGTATCCATGGTACCCACGACAGGAGTAAATCCTACTGTGGGGCTATGGGAGTGTAGACAGCGTGTAGAAATTATATTTCGCTTTGACTTAGAAATTTACATTGAAGAAACCATTTTGGTTTTGTGGCGATGACAGGAAACATGATTCAAAGAATAAAATCTTAAAGCAAATAAATAAAAGGTATGTCATGCGTTGATTGCTGATCTTGTTTCATAATGTAATATTTGTCCACCAATTCGCACTTGACTTCAGATAGAACTCATGTCCTGTATGAAGTTAATTACACATGTCCATGGGCGGCAGTGACCACTTACCATCAGGTGGACTGCATGCTCGTTTGCTACTTCAGTCTGATAAAAAAAACTTTGCCAGCGCGGTGGACTATGGCCTAAAACTCTGATTCTGAGAGAAGATCCGTGCCCAGCAGTGGGACAGTAATAGGTTGACAAGACGAGTGTAATATTTAAAACAAAGATCAATGAAATTAAATGATATGTTTTTATTTTGTATAGGCTTACGGAAGCGCTTACAAATTGTCAGGTACAATTTTTTTTACACTATCACCGGATCGGAACACGACCTCAACTAAGAAGATCCGGCAAGAAACTCAGCAGGTTTGTCTTTTTTGTGTTTTCATATAATTTTTTAAGCAATTCCAGTATCTTGCCTTACATTACTTGGAGTATAATTGAATGTGATATCATCATCTATAGGTTGTAGAAACCGTGTTCGTAGTTCGTATTTTTTTTTGATTTGTTAATAGTAGAAATATAATAACTGTATAAACATCTATATCACATATTTTTGTGAAAAACTTGCGGTATACATTTATATATTACAATATAATATAATATATGTATGGATACGTTACATTTTTATCAGACTGAAGTAGCAAACGAGCATGCAGTCCACCTAATGGTAGGTGGACACTGTCGCTCATGGACATCTGTAATCAACTTCATACAGAACATAGGTTCTATCTGAAGTCACTGGTTGTACCACCTTCAAAACTATCTGTCGTTTGCTCATTCAGTCTAAAAACATTACTTCACATAATCTAATGTAAATTCATTCCACAAACCCCAAAATTTCACACACCACTTGTCCTGAAATCGACAATTGTCTGTGAATTTCGCCTTCGCATGTAGGTCGTCGATAATCGCCGTCTCGGTCTCGTAAGGCGGGTTGAGTTACACTTCAGGCCAATGGCAATGATCCTCACATTGTATAATACAATGTATTGTTAAAAAGCCACAGTAAATTTCAAAACTTAATAGTTCTAAACTACACTATTGCATTTATTTTTGTTGAGATTCCTTTAAAGCTAGCAGCTATATACTTTTTATCTGATTGAAGTAGCAAACGAGCATTCAATTCACCTGATGGTAAGTGGTCACTGCCGCCCATGGACATCTGTAATCAACTTCATACAGAACATGGGTTCTATCTCAAGTCAATCACAGATGCGTTGCTACTTCCGAGGACTATGATGGTGGCCTCATATAAAAGTGTACCAGCAACCATACGCTTCAATCGAAACGCAAGAAATGCTTTATGTTATAATTTGGTGTGGTGTTGGCACGAGTAGAACGAAAATGATTCCACCGAGTCTGTATCACCACCTCGTCTATCTCCAGCATGCATTTTTTGGTGAAGCGGGCAAAGTAACGGTAATAACCTAGATTATACTTTTATTATTCCTGCGGTATACACATTCGCATTTGTCGTACGGAAGAGGTCAAGAGCGAAGGCTTTCACCCTTACGGCGCAAACCGTTATTTCAATGGAAAGTGAACAATCGAGCTGAAGTTCTTTTGTTATTATGCTAATGTATGTTTAGACTTCAATGGTGGAACTAGTATAGTTCGATCGGAGAGGTGCCACAGTGACACCTATTTCTCAAGTAAAGTAGTTCTGTGTTTCCATAGAAGGGTGCGATTGATGTTCACGTATGTATATAGAGTAACTCTTGACGTTTAAATTCACTGTCTCTACTTTATCTGACCTTAAACCCAGCAGCTTTTATAAGGCAGTATGATGGCATTGGCAGAGCAGTGATAGTCTAATAGTTGAAACTTGCCCTCTCGATCGGGCGGTCCAAGGTTCGAACCCAGGCACGTAACACTGATTTTTCTAAAATGATGTGTGCATTAGAAATTAATTATCACTGCTTTCCCGTGAAGGAAAACATCGTGAGGAAACCTACCCGAGAGTTCTTAAAAAAAGTTCTCGAAGGTAGCCCGTGCGGTGGACTATGGTCTATAACTGTCTCATTCTGAGAGAAGACCCGTGTACAGCTGTGGGATTATAATGGTTTGATGAGAGATGATGGCTTTGAAGTCTGCTTACTAAGGCATTTACTACATTAGCTGAACACTAAAATATCTGTACGTGACCTATCTGACACGTACTCTGATGTGAACCAAGCGTTAGACGGCTTATTGACTCATTACACCACCTATACTCAACCTACAGCCCGCGGATCGCATGTGGCCCGCCGAGCCCTTTTGATTGGTCCAGTTGTATTTATTATAAAATTTTACTTCCCGCACGGAGGGTAGCCCTTTCTCTCTTTGTCTGGGCGCAAAAAAAAAAAAGATCTTTTTTTGATCGTCAATTTAGACAAGTAGGGTTTGCAACGTTGTTTTTTTTGTTCGGGATCGGGTGGTATAATTCCCCACGCCACGCCGGGATCACCGGGGTCACTTCGCTGATAAAACATATTGACATAAAAATTTGAATGGACTATTGAAATTTTTATTTATTTGATTTGGTATTTAAGTTATTGCTTATTATAATTGATATTTGAAATGATATTTATGACATTTGCATGCCTTGTAGGTAGAATAGAAAGATATGTAATTTATCTATAAGGCCATTATGTGCCTTATTAATATGCAAATAAAGATTATTGTATTGTATATTGTATTGAAACATGCTTGTGGCCCCTATAATAAAAATGTTGAGTAACGCTGCGTTACACTCATCAAGCCTCTGAAAAGCGTCCGAAGCAAAACGTCGGTGACGTCAATTTACGAATAGCATAATGCAGCAAATTTGCGAGTTTCGCACTGAAATTGTAGACATTTTGCATGTCTGCCGTATTGCTGGTGCGATGGTGAATTACACAGACTCATCGCTTATATACCGTCGTTTTATATATAATTAGCAGAACCAACGCGACTATGTTCTCGCAGATTATAACGTGTCTTATCATCGTACATTTACGATCCACTCCTGTCATGTCACCTTCTCCCTTTGAAATTTTCACATGAGGCGACCATCATAGTCCTCGGGAGTAGCAACGTATCTGTGATTGACTTCAGATGGAACTATGTTCTGTATGAAGTAGCTTACAGATGATACAGTCCATGCTCGTTTGTTACTTCAGTCAGATAAAAAAGGACCCCTTATGTATTCTTGTAATAAAGTAGCCTGTGTTACTCAGGGCATTCTAATTTTGAAACAATTTAAAAAATCGGTTCAGTAGTTTTTAAGTTAATTCATAAAAAACATACAAAAAGAAAGTTTTCCTTTTTCTTTATAATATTAATCTAAGTATCTATATATTAATACGTGAAAAAACTTGTGATTCGTTTTTAAGATACTTGCCGCAGGCGGAGGAGTATGGGATTACACATGGTTATAGTTGATGTAGAGAAGGATTGCGCAACGCTAATATTTTTTCTAACTACTAACTAAATACACTATAATACAATACAATACTAATAACTAAAAACACATTACACTCACTACCTTGTATCTGACACAAACACATACATAATAAACGAAATATAACATTCAATGTCTTACTCAATGTCTAACACATAACGACAAAAATGTCAGATGTCTTTTAAATGCAGTTTTGTTAATAAACCTCTTTTTACCTTTAACAGGTGCGTTAAAAATAACTCGTTTTTTTTTTTTTTTTTTTTTTTTTTTTTTAATTATTTAAATTAGAGAAATGTTGGCGCTACTTTGGACAATAGGAAGTTTAGTTTTTTTTTATTTAAATTACCATCGAATTTCGACCGTTGCCACGGGTGACTAGTAGATATAGATTATATAGATGTAAATAAAAAATACTATATCATTATACCAGGTAGAAGAACCAGTATAGGTCAGCTCGAAGTACTATCAACAGTATTTTGTCTTGTTGAGTTGAGTCTGTCAAATTTTTTCTTGTACAAATGATGTAGCAGGCGGCCATGAAATCCACGTGATGGTACTTACTGCCACCCACGGACATCTGGAAGCAACCTCATAGAGAATAAGTACGATAAGTCAATCACAAATGTTTTACTGGAGAGGACTAAGATGGTCCATCCATCAGCCCTTTGATGTCCACTGCTGGACATAGGTCTCCCCTAAATGGCGCCACTCCAACCGGTCCTGTGCCCTCTGAATCCAACGGTTTCCCGCTGTCTTCTTCAGGTCATCGGTCCACCTGGTAGGGGGGCGACCTGTACTCCTTTTGCCTAAACGTGGTCGCCACTCGAGGACCTTTCTTCCCCATCGGTTATCAGTCCTTCGAGCGATATGACCGGCCCACTGCCAGTTCAGCATGCTGATTTTGAGAGCTATGTCGGTAACCTTCGTTCGTCTACGGATTTCATCGTTGCGAATCATGTCTCGTAGCGAAATTCCAAGCATAGCCCTCTCCATAGCACGCTGAGCGACTCTGAGCCTTCGAATGAGGCCTTTAGTGAAGGACCACGTTTCGGCGCCATATGTCATCACTGGCAACACACATCGCTCGAACAATTTCGACTTAGATGGTCACCTGATATAATATTGATCCGGCAACCGAATTGTCCCACCGAAACGCATGAACTGATTCGCGCTAGAAATAAGCGTAGAGATCCCTCTCCAGCTGAAACAGAAAGGTACGTTTTACCACTTTCAAAACTGTGACTTATGAGGCCATGAAATTTCGCTATAAATTCTAGTGATTATTTTCTCAAATCGCTAAACGCCAAAGCTTGTCGCGTGGCCGCGCGGTAAGTGTTGGTTTACTTTTAAGTAAGCTTATTAAGCCCTAACTTGCTTTGCATTCAAGAGAAAATGTTTCTTGTTTTTTTTCTGGCTGGGAAGTGATTTGATTTGTATTAAGATTGGTATACTGATATTTTTTTTGTGGATTAACCTCAGTAAACTTGATCAAACTAGACAGAGCTGTGGGCTACAAGCTTGTTTCAATTGAAATGTGTCTGAAATATTAAGCGATAAAAACAGTAACAACCCGTATGAAAAATAATGCTACCCAAGAACAGCGGAGCGCTATGACATGGGGCTTTTCAAAAAAGGTGCAAAAAGAGCTCTTCTTCAAAGCCGGCTATGTATTGGAAACTCTGGTGTAACAAATGTACGCTTAGATATGCTTATGTATGCTTAGATCTTTAAAACTACACTACTTATTTTACTGCAGTTTTTTTAAAAGATAGAGTGATTCAAGAGGAAGGTTTGTATGTAAATTAAATGCATAATATAGTGGAGAATCACTGATAATATTAGTTTTTTACTTTTAGGCGGAACGAAGTTCTAAGGGTCAGCTAGTGCTATATAAATTTACCAATATGGCGGCTGCGGTCAGAATAAAGGGGGAGAGAAAGTTTTTTAGATAAACTCTAATTTTCGCAGAAATTAGTGCTATACCCGTTTTCATCAGACGCAGTAAAATTTACCAATTAATTTTCACGAAAACTTTATACCACAAATCGGCTCTAGTAAATCGAAATTAGCATTCTGAAACCGTTACTAAACGACTATATAATGGGGGACTAAGGGTATTATTGCCTATATAACAAGGGTTATTATCGCGTGGCAGTGATAAATGTGCTTGTAACGAGATGAAGGCCGAAGATTGACATCGGGTCGGCAAGGGACGAAGGCTTCACTTATTGAATTTTTGCCTCTTCAAACATTTTATTTTGGTATTTCTCTTTAGTTTTAAAGTTTAGTATATGCCAGAGTCGATGATTATTTTAGTTAATAATTTTATTCTATGTTAAGACTTTACTAGCCGGGAACTCCACATAAATGTGGTAGAATCAGTGTAGCTCGACCGGGGAAGTACCACCGCCACACCTATTTCTAGCGTGAAGCGTGAACCTCTCGAGAACCGAAGCGCTTGAAATCTTACCAATAACGATTACCCATCCCAATTCCATGCTATTTCTTACGTTGATCCATTGAGGTCAACAAGTCTCAGGATTTTACGGACTTCATGTTATAGATATTAAAACAGAAATTTCGCTATCCTTAACAGAATATGCAGAGAGTATATTTTTAATAATAAATTTGTTAAAATGTAGGTCCTGATATAAAGTGGATCGTTTTAGGGAAAATATAACCAACTGTAATGCCGCTATGCCTAAAGACTTTGTTGAAATTATTCGTGTGTCTATTATATACCGTTAACTTAGCTTATCATATCGGTAAAGTTAAAATCTTAGTCTTTCTATCTTAGACTAGATATAAATCACGAATGCATAAGTCGAATTGCAGGCCCATTTTGTAATTCCTTCAAAAATGGTTACTTTCTTTGTGTAAGGCAAGCTTGTGAAAATATATTAAACGGAGAACTAGCACTTATGTAATCTTGCAAAACGTCACTCGCAGTCCTACCAACTTCAATATTGCTACGCCGTAGCACCCCGTAGCGCTACGGCGTAGTACGTGACATTACACGCGGATGTTTAATGCTTACGACGACGACTATTCACGACTAATCCGAAGGGCGAGATACGCAAAGCTTAAAATTGCATTTCGTTGCAATTATTATTGTTAAACGTTAAAAAATATGTGAACCTAATAAAGTTGTAGTACCTAATTTATCGACGACCAGCGTGCCGGAGCGGTTATCATACCGATCTGACGCGGAATGGGTTCCGGTTTGATTCCCGGCTAGACAAGTATCTGATGAGTTTAGATTAATGTTCTAGGTCTGGGTATTTGTGTATTCATCTTGTGCGTGTCCATGGTACCCACGATACAGGAGAAAACCCTAGTGTGGGGCTATGATGCAGAAAGTGTATAAATTGCTTATATTATAAATTTATAATATATATTTTTGAAGTTATACTTCTTTTGGCCCATTAGGGAAAAATTATAAGAGTATTTTTTTACGATGCGCGCGCACACCTTCACGGAAAACAGACATAACTTAGTTTTCATACCATGTAGTCCAACGGAATTGCAAATTTTACACCAATTCGTGAACAAAGGTTTGTAACATTCGTTCATACAACATTGTGAACAGGGATTCGTAACATTTTGCCATGCAGAGTCGTGACCAACGCAGTACTCTCACAGTTGGGCATGGGCATATCGACGGTGTGGAAGTAGCCCTGCACAAGGACCGCTGCACTGCTGAGGTTTGCCCAGCTTGCTGGCCAGCATAGGGTTCGTAACAGTTTTTCAAAGTTTTGAACAGGGATTAGTAACAGTTTTTTCAAAAGTCTTGAAAAGGGATTTGTAACAGATTTTAAAAGTGCTGAACAGGGATTCGTAACAGTTCTTTCGTAAGTTGTGAGCAGGGGTACGCAAAATTTTTTTCAAAAGTCGTAAACAGAAGTTCATAACATTTCTTATATGAATTTTTGTAAATAATCCTCTTTAAATGGACTATTTCGATTTGATTTCATTTAATAAACGGTTGCACATAATTAACATGTCATGATCGTGTCGCAGTCGTCGTGTATAAACATAGATCTACGCATATCAAAGAATTTTGTAAGGTTAAACCGAACGTTTTAAGCTTTCAGCCCGTAATGGAATGCCAACCAGCTTATTTTTCGACACAAACTAATGAGTTCCTAAACACACTCGTTGAAAGGCTTTCTGGCAAGTTAACATTTTATGTACAAGAAAATCATTTTGAAATGTATTTGCCTGATACAGGGTAATATTATCACAAGAGAAATGTTTTTTTTTTTGATTTGATGAAGTAGCAAACGAGTGCAGTCCACCTGATTGTAAGTGGTCACTGCCGCCCATGGACATATGTAAACAACTTCATATAGAACATAGGTTCTATGTGAAGTCGATCACAGATGCGTTGCTACTCCCGAGGACTATGATGGTCGCTTCATGTTAAAGTGTGCCGGCAACTACATGCTTTTATCGAAACGTAAAAAAATGCTTCGGTGTGGCGGAGGTACTTCCCCGGACGAACTACACTGGTTCTATCACCTTTAAAAAAATCTACTGTCATATTTACCATACATAGAACCGGTGAGAGACTGAGAACAACAACCGCACTTAGGTACGTGTAAGTAATAAAATAAAACTAAAAAGTGTTAGTTCTAATCACTACACAGTATAAAACGAAGTCACTTCTCGCTGTCGGTCACTATTTATTTATTTATTTATTTATAATACAAAATCCACAGCATTACAAATAACACAATTGCGCCACACAGGCGCCATTTATGGATTTACATTTTAATAAAATAACAAAACTAAGTAAACATAATAAACTAAGTAAATATATATGTGTGTGATAAAGGTGTGTATATAAAACAAATATAACATAATAATATAATATATATGTGTTAATATGAATATAAGTAATAAACTACATGTTAATAAGAAAATAATTAATAGCATTACATATATTGATTGATCAAGTAAGTTGTGAACCTACCTTACACTATCATTTAGCAGTATGTATGCGTAAATCTTAAAAACTATGCCACGGATTTTAATGCTTTTCACACATGGAGTGATACAAGAGAAAGGTTTTTATGTGTAACTAGCAGTAACCTGCGCGCGTTGCTACGCCATCACAAAAAAAACCCAGAAACCTTCGCCAGCTCATGAATAACAATTTTGCTAAAGATGATCACATGAACAAACGAATAGTTAACGATTCTATAGAGGACATACAGACAAACATTCATTTTAATAAAGAAGATAAATGCATAATATAGTGGAGTAGTAAAAGAACACTGATAGTTTTAAATTTTTGACTTATAAGCGGAACGAAGCTCGATGGGTCAACTAGTTGTATTATATAGTACACTCTTTTATCCCTATAGGCATGTGTAAGGGCCATATCACGAGTTATTTAACATCACACGTTGCGCGCACTCGAGGCGAGAAAAATATTAATAAATTTACGCCACCCTTGTTACAAGCTTGACCGGCCGCCATAGACTATGTCGGGATAGAGAACTTTCTAATAAATATCTATATATTAATACGTGAAGCAAAAACTTGGTTTGTTCCTCTTTTACGTTGCCACATAGCTATTATATGATATGGTTTATATGCTGGGAGATAGGAGGGCTGAGAGTGACATAGGCTACTTTTTACCGCGCTTTCTCATTTCCATAAGAATATCGATGTTTTGTTAGTTGATACATATTTAGAAGTTCCAGACGTTTTTTAAAAGATGGCGTTAGTAAAATTCATTTGCATGTTCTGAATCATGCTATCGAATGCTAATGTTAATTCCCTTTGACCGTGCGGGCGAAGCCGCGGGTAAGAGCTAGTACAACCATAATATAGTGGAGGAACACTGATAATTTTAGATTTTTGAGTTTTAGGTGGAACGAAGTTCGCTGGGTCAACTAGTATACACCATCCATCCATCAACCCTTTGATGTCCACTGCTGGACATAGGCCTCCCCTAAATAGCACCACTCCAACCGGTCCTGTGCCCTCTGAATCCAACGGTTTCCCGCTGTCTTCTTCAGGTCATCGGTCGATCTGGTAAGGGGGCGACCTGTACTCCTCTTGCCTAAACGTGGTCGCCACTAGAGGACCTTTCTACACCAAAAATGATTAAATACAGAAGTGTGGCGTGTGTGTTTCCCACTGTCTTCTTCAGGTCATCGGTCCATCTGGTAGGGGGGCGACCTGTACTCCTTTTGCCTAAACGTGGTCGCCACTCGAGGACCTTTCTACACCAAAAATGATTAAATACAGAAGTGTGTCTACTCTACGCGTCACATGCGTGTGACATGCCATCTATCAAACAGGGTCCGCTGTCTCCGTTTTTACGCACCTTGTTAAAGAAAATGTAACGTCGAGGTTCCGCTCACTACAAAATGGGTGGAACGACGGATGAATGTTAAACAATAAGCTTGAAGCGAAAGGGTTCAACGGTGAATGTATTGTATTGAGTTCACATGAACGTTGGGTTATGATGTATGTTCATGATGATCCATGGGTATTATTATTATTTAAAATTGAATGACGATGCAGTTGTCACTCATAATTGTACTACCACTTATTTATGCATCTTAGTCTTCAATTAATTATTTATATGTATCAATGCTTAGAATGTTAGTGACCTATTATAAATAAATAAATTAATAAATAAAATTAGAACGATTAGAGTATCAGAGATAGGTAATTCATAATTTCATCTGGGCGGAGCCCGATGGTGCAAGGCGCTCGGTGGATTCCGGTTGAAGTCGTTTTGAGATCCCGGAGTCCTCCTTTTTAAGGCCGAGGACGGCCACCGGGAGGGTTTTAATGCGGTAAAATCCCACATAAGCCTGGGTCGCTCCCACGGCTTCAGGTACCTTTTGAAGGTTTCCCCCTCGAGAACAAAAAAAAAGAAGGTATGTTTCTAGTAGTGATTTATCTAGAGAGGGATGTTGTCCTCCACGGTTCGATTTGCAAGCTTGTTTTTTCCACGGACGTACAGGATGTGAAATAAGCTTTCTCCTGAGGTATTCCCGGGACGACTCTCCAAAAAAGGTGCAAAGAGAACTATCCTTTAAAGCCGGCTATGCATTGGCGACTCCTCTGATGTTGCAAATGTCCATTTGCGACGTCGACTACTTTCCATGAGGTAGCCCATTTTCCTTATTATTAAGTTTAATAATAAAAACAAACAAATTATAATAGTTGGGGGTTGTGTCAGTAATCATTCAGAAGACCTTCGATTAAATGTTTCGGAACCGAAGGTGCGATAACACTCGGAAGTTCAAACTTATCGGAACCGGTGTAGAAGCTCCGTTACTCCGTTTTTACATTTAGGAGGAAGGAAGTAATTGCCAGCTGATATTCATAATAAGCGATCTTCTAGTCTTTGACAGTCGCAACACATCTGTCATAGACTTTAGGTAGAAACCCGGGTTTACATAACGTTGGTGCGGCCCACTTTCATATGAGGCGACCATCATAGTCCTCGGGAGTAGCAAAGCATTTGTGATTAACTTCAGATGGAACCCATGTTCTGTATGTGATTACCGATGACCATGGGTGGCAGTGACCACTTACCGGAACACGACCTCAACTGAGAAGATCCGGCAAGAAACTCAGTGGGTTTGTCTTTTTTCCTTGTATATCTTTTTTATTGCCATATTGTTTTTGCATTGGTTATAAAAGTTAGCTCCAGTATCAATATAATATGTACTAATACTTCTATTAATACTTCATCTATGTTAAAGTAACAAAGTTAGGAATAAGTTTAAAGCGACACTGGGCTGACAATCCCGATGGTTGAATGCATTAATCTTCTCGCAATTATATTACAGAAGGTAGTAGCAGTGATAGCCCAATGGTTGAAACTTCCCTCTCGATCGGGAGGTCCGAGGTTCAAACCCAGGCACGCACCACTGACTTATGTGCGTATTATACATTAATTATCACTGCTTTTCGGTGAAGGAAAACATCGTGAGGAAACCTACACACCCGAGAGTTCTTTAAAAAAAAAAACAGTTCTCGGAGGTGTGTGAAGTCCACCAATTCGCACTTGGCCAGCGCGGTGGACTATGGCCTAAACTCTCTCATTCCGAGAGAAGACCCGTGCCCAGCAGTGGGACAGTAATGGGTTGACGACTAATTATATTACTTCCAATGCTTAGAAGACTATTTGACGACCCGCGTGGTGGAGCGGTTACCATACCGGTCTGACGCGCAATGGGTCCCGGGTTCGATTCCAGGCCAGACAGGTATCTGAATAATGAGTTTAGATTCATGTTCTGGGTGTGGTTGTTTGTGTATTCGTCTTGTATGTGCCCATAGTACTCATGACACAGGAGAAAATTCTAGTGTGGGGCTATCAGTGTAAAAATCGTGTGTAAAGCGTACGTGTTCATTTAATACTGAGTTATACCTGCTTTGGTTACCTAACATGGTAATAAGTATATTATGTGTTAATCTAGATTATAAATTACTAGCTGAACCCGCTACTTCGCTCGCGTTAAAAAGAATCGATGTATCGATTGTCCCGTGGGAATAAGATATTTTCCCACAGTAAAGTTGTCTATACGTTAATCCAGAGTGTCAGCTAACTCTCTGTCAAATTTTATGAAAATCACTCCAGCCGTTTAGACGTGAAGAAGTAACAAACATACACACGCACTAACTTTCGCCTTTATAATCTACTAGTTGACCGGGCAAACTTCGTTCTGCCTAAAACTCCAAAATCTAAAATTATCATTGTTTCTCTACTATATTATACATGTATTATATATATAAACCTTATTGTTGAAGCACTCTATCTATTAAAAAAAATCTTAAGTAATTACTTATTTTAGGTGAGTCACATAGGTCTCATACTAAAAATACTCTATAGCAATAAAAAACAGCATTAAGCTGACGAATAAAGAACCCAAAATTGATAGAACATGAATAAAAAATAGCAGCATAAAAGCAGTGATAGCCTAATGGTTGAAACTTGCCCTCTCGATTGGGAGGTCCGAGGTTCAAACCCAGGCACGCACCACTGATTTATGTGCGTATTAGAAGTTAATTATCACTGCTTTTCGGTGAAGGAAAACATCGTGAGGAAACCTATACACCCGAGAGTTCTTAAAAAAAAAAAGTTCTTGGAGGTGTGTGAAGTCCACCAATTCGCACTTGGCCAGCGCGGTGGACTACGGCCTAAAACTCTCTCATTCTGAGAGAAGACCCGTGCCCACCAGTGGGACAATAATGGGTTGACGAGAGAGACGAGAGAATAAAAAATATATCGTGAATTGGAAAACTCCTGTACTTAATTCCCATTCACAAATAGCAAGGGTTGCTGCCCTTCTGCGCTACCCCTCGTCGTGAGCCAATTATAAAATCGATTTGAAGACGATTTTCTTGTCACTAAAACGCTTTTCGCTGTATTGAAAAGCGTATCACAGGGTATATTTAACAAGAGATTAGATATTCGCAATTTATTGCTTTCTATTTATGTGTGTTTTATAGTAAACAAGCTTTCAGTTCACTTGATGGTAAATGATCACTGCCGCACATATATTTTTTCTTTATAATTGTACCTAACGACAAGGCAAACGGGCCACGTGATGGAAAGTAGTCACCATCGCCTATAGACATTCTCAACACCAGGTAGTCGCCATCGCATCTCCAGCTTTGAAGTAGAGCTCTTTTTACACCTTTTTTGAAGAGCCCCATGTCATAGCGCTCCGGGAATACCTCAGGAGAAGCAAAATAATTATCTGTATGTAACATCAGATACGATTAGGGCCCGAGGTTCATCACAAATGCACTGTTACTAGGAAAAGGATGTAAAGGGTGCTTCAAGCTTAAACTATAGGCGTTAGCTACATGATCGCTACGTATATCTGATAAGATTACTAAGCAAAGATAAAAAATGAAAAATTTGACCTTCAACTCCACAACCCTGATAATGCTGGGGTCCTTCAAGCTTACCATAGGCGTTGGCCATATGGTGCTTACGTATATGTAATGAGATTACTAAACAAGGATATAACATGATAATGTTGACCTTCAACTCTTCGGCCCTGATAATGCAGGGGTACTTCAGGCTTAAACCATAGGCGTTGGCCATTTGATACTTATGGATATGTAATATATTTAAAAAGCAAAGACGTATGATAAGAAAATTGACTTTCAACCCCTCAACCCTGATGATGCAGGGTACTGCAAGTTTAAACCATAAGCATCGGCCATATGGTGCTTACGTATATGTAATGAGATTACTAAGCAAAGATATGACATGATAAATTTGACCTTCAACTCCTCAACCCTGATAATGATGGGGTCCTTCAAGTTTAAACCGTAGGCATCGGCCATATTGTGCTTACGTATACATAATGTTGTTGTTCACAATACCAACAATGAGTTTCGGAGAGAATATAATTATGATCAAAAATTCCACTTTGAATACAATTACCTGGAAGATGCAAGAGTACTACCAACCTTTTTAAATTAGATGGGTTAGGTTAGGTTGGAACATAAAAGAAAACACAAAAACTAAGCGAGCGGTTGCGCTCAGTTCATACGCATTATAACAGTAATGTAAGATATCGCTTAGGCTTTTTTTTGATTTGTCATATAAGGTTGAGTTTAAATTAACGTTTCCATTTATGCTTGCACTATGCAGTCTTATTGATACTATGTATTACACGGTCTCGTATAAGTGAATTTATCGTCACTAAAAAGCGTGAAAAAAAATTTTAAACAAAAAAATACAACCGACTTCCATGCCACATAAAAGTAAAAAATAATTTAATTACATGTTGGTTTAGAGCAAACACAGTACTCAGTACATAGTTCCGAAGTCGGCGCTCATATATGACACATATAGTTTCGTCGTGATCCAGCGAAATATGGTGAGCGCCGACTTCGGGACTATGTACTGAGTACTGTGTTTGCTCTAAACCAACGTATAATTAAATAATTTTTTACTTTTATGTGGCATGGAAGTCGGTTGTATTTTTTTGTTTAAAATTTTTTTTTTAAGATATTTGCCGCAGGCGGAGGAGTATGAAATTACGCACGCTTATAGTTGATGTAGTAGGATTGGGCCATGCTCATATTTTTTTCAAATAATGTATAAAACATACATAAAATCATTTTAAAACACATTACACTCACTATCTTGTATTTGACAAACACATACATAATAAACGAAATAGAACAATCAATGTCTTAACTATGAAAACACATAACGTCAAAAATGTCAGATGTCTTTGTCAAAATATCCGCTATTGCTTTTAAAAGCAGCTTAGATAATTAAACGTATTTTTACCTATAAGGGTTGCGTTCAGAATAACTTAAAAAATATTATTATTTATTTGAATTTGATATTCGTGCTTCGTGCTTCGTGTATTTGAATTAAATATTCGTGCTACTTAAGACAATATAAAGTTTAGTTTTTTAATTGAAATTACGGTCGAATTTCGACCGTTGCAACGGGTGACTAATATATACAATATCACTTAACACTCCTGTGTTACACACCACAAAGAGTTCAACTACCTTTAAATTTATTCAACACTCAATGGCCCTGATTGCGCTAGAATTTGCATAGACTGCATTATGACTGGCTGAAATAAAACGAGATCATATCAAAATCATATTTTTCCTAATAATCATAACAGCTATATAAATGAGGAGTTTTATATAGTTTTCCCACCTTGTTGCAATGTGATTTTCATCTACACACACCGGAATATTTAGAGGAACATTGGAACAAATGGCTTGTTACACTACATAATAATCTGCACGACTGCGAAGCAGAGAGCCCTACATTACCGAAAAATCAGTTTAGTCTCGATTCCGCAACTATTTAATTACTTACACGATTGGAAATCCACGTAATCTTCTTTATTTACGCACCATTTTATAGATAATTTAATGGAGATTAATTCAGTCACTAGTAAAATTGATTGAAGATAATAAAACCGGAAAAAAATATAATAGAAAAAGAAAAATTCTCTTAAATCAAGACTTTTTTCGTTAGAAACACGACAATTTGTGTAAAAAATAATTAATTTAATCAGTTTTTTTATTACCTAGGGATTGCCTACCTATGCGGTGATTGGTATTTAAAATGGTTATCGTATTTAGGGTCGTCAAATAGTTATTAACGAAAATCTAAGATACACAAAAACTGAGTCGTTGACTTTTGGATTTTCCATTTTTTTATTATATTTGCAGTCTATTTCCTAACATCAGCAATGAAATAAGGTGTGAAAAACTCGCAAAGTTCTACGGCCGCCACCTGCGCTGGCACTATAAATAATAAACTTTTTACACCGGAGATAAGAAAAGGGATAAATTGTTGCCGCTCCACTATGGTTGGATTTTGGGAAATAAATCTTTGTATTGTAGAATTATAATACTGTTGGACTTAAACCTCCACGGGACGACCCGCGTGGCAGAACGGTTACCATACCGGTGGCACCCAATGGGTTCCGGGTTCGATTCCCGGCCGACTGGCTCTGGGTATTTGTGTATTCGTCTTGTGTGTGTCCACGCTACCCACGACATTCTAGTGTGTATGTGTGCTATGAGTGTAGAAAGTGTGTTAAAAAAAAGTGAGAGCGTGTGAACTTCGAACTGTCGTACAATATACATACACGTTAAACGAACGCTCGGCCTCGCTACATAGGTAGGCGGAGTGGGGGGGTGTTAGGTTTTATTCGTTACGGGATTTTTTGATTCGGTCGCCGCGCTCAAAACCGGGTTGTACCACCGCCAATCTTATTTCTAGTTTTGGGTTCGAGTAGCTTACTTTTTATCTAATTGGAGTAGCTTATGAAGTAACTATTGAAGTTATATGAGGCGACCATCGCAGTCCTCGGGAGTAGCCAACGCATCTGTGATTGACTTCAGATAAAACCCATGTTCTATTTGAAGTTGCTTACAGATGTCCATAGGCGGCAGTGACCACTTACTACGGTGGACTGCATGCTCGTTTGCTAATTCAATCGGATAAAAAAAACACTGACCAACATTTTTGAAATGTAAAATTTTTGAACTTCAACTATTCAATTTTTATTTTCCTTACATCTTAATTTTGATATTCAACTGGATTCTCCCAATAACACAGCAATTCCGGCGGTCTTATTATATCTATTCACGAATACCAAGGGAGGCAGCCCCTCGGAAATATCTCTTCGCCATCGTCAGCCAATTATAAAATCGATTCCAACGATTTCCGTCTCCAATAAAATGGACCCCAGAGTAAACGGCTATTGATTCCTTCGATAACTCGCCCTTATTACCAGGACATAGGGGTGAGAATAGCGTAGCAAGGCTCCCCTCGAAGTTTTGGTTTTTGAATCAATTCGATTTGGAAAACTTGAGTTTTATGTATGTCGTGACATGTTTATGTACAGTCAGCAGCAAATAGTTGGTGACTGTCCACATTGTTAGATACACCGAAAGTGCTCAATAATATCGGCACAAACGTGTTCTAATTGTTGACAATATCTTAAACTCCCAAATGACATGACTTTCTAAATTCATAAGTGGTTTATATATTGCTTCTTATTTATAACTAGCTTACTGCCGCGGTTTCGATTGCTTCAGTTATGTCTATTACGGTATTGAGTGTTCTATGTTTTAATCTAGGCCATAAACTATTTGTGTGGCAAATTTCAGCAAAATCTGATCTATAGTATTTGCGTGAAAGCATAACAAACTTACATTCATATCACTACATAGTATAAAACAAAGTCACTTCCCGCTGTCTGTCCCTATGTATGCTTAGATCTTCAAAACTACGCGACGAATGTTAACGCAGTTTTTTAATAGATAAAGTGATTCAAGAGGAACGTTTTAATGTATAATACATGTATAATATAATTGAGAAAAACAGATAAATTATATTTTTTACTTTTAGGCCGAACGAAGTTCGCCGGGTCAGCTAGTTTATAATATTATTAGAGAATTCAGTCTACCTGTCGATAAGTAGACACTACAACCTCAGTACATCGTAATCAGCTTCAGATTTAATAATTATTTGGCCTGAGTCCGTTACTACCCCTAAATAGCAAAAATTCGATATGTATGGCTTTACTACCCTCTTCAGAAGTAACTCAGCGGTTAACTGCTGTCTTATGTAGAAATAGGGGTGATTGCGTGTTTTTTAAAAGTGAACCATAAAGTAAACCACACCTATTTCTAGCGTGAAGCATTTCTTGCGTTTCGATGGAAGAGTGAAGTTGCCGGAACACTCTCTTATGAGGCGACCATCATAATCCTCGGGAGTAGCAACGCATCTGAGGTTGACTTCAGATAGAATCTATCTACTGCATGCAGTTGCTTAAAGATGTCTATGGGCGGCAGTGACCACTTACCAGCAGGTGGACTGCATGCTCGTTTGCTACTTCAGACATATAAAAAAGGGGTAGAACCCTTTGTATATGAATCATTTTTATTAATATGCGTAATCTTATGTATAAATAATTCATAAGTTGCTTCAATTTTCTGTAAGCAAAAATTATCATTATTATATTTATCTACGTCCATAGTTATCAGTTTAAACTTATTACTTTTATTTACCAAAAGGATATACATATTTATACGTCCTTTCAGCAAAGTCTATTACGATCACACCAATTCAATCTGCATATTAAATTTGGACTAGGATAGATGCCCAAATATTTTATATTGGAAAATATCCAGTCTAACAACTCTCAGCAGCGTTCCAGAACATATATTGCGATGAAACATACATTTGACGAGTTTACATTGCATTGTAAAAAACAAAGAGATATATACACAAACAAACACATAGAGAACAAACAGATAACAAAGTGATAGAGGATATTACCTGATTGAAGTAGCAAACGAGCATGTAATCCACCTGATGATAAGTGGTCACTGCCACTCATGGACATTTGTAAGCAACTTCATATATAACATGGATTCTATTCTATTTTTTTACTTTAACCTAACGATAAGGCAGACGGGCTACCTGATGGAAAGTAGTCACCGTCGCCTATGGACACTCGCAACACCAGAGGAGTCGCGAATGCATCGCCGGCTTTGAAGGAGAGCTCTTTTCGCACCTTTCTTGAAGAACCCCATGTCATAGCGCTCCGGGAATACCTCAGGAGGATGCTCATTCCACAACTTGCACGTCCGTGACAAAAACAACCGTGCAAACCTAACCACCTATCTGAAGTCAATCACGTTGCGTTACTACTCCGAAGGACCAGGATGGTCGCCTTATATAAAAGTGTACCGACAACCACACCCTTCCATCGAAACGCAAGGAATGCTTCACTGTAGAAGGTGTGACGGTGTTACCTCCCCGGTCCAACTACAATGTTCTACCACCTTTAAAATGCATCTAATAGTATAGTTTCTAATAATGCTGTTATTAGAAAGATGGAGATTAGAAGATAGTTATGGTTCTTAGGAGTCGAAGCCCTACGAGTTCTACTACCTTTGTATTATATAGAGTGTAATGTTTTTATAACACTAAAACGTACGACACAAAAACCAACTGTATTAATAAAAAGATTATGAATAGAATAAAAAAATGTCTTTAAAAGTATACCGACAAAATGTTCAATTCAGTTAACACGAAAGAACATCGCTTAAGGGTTAAATATACGTCCCTATCAAAATAACTCAAACGAAAACACTAAAGGTTAATTTAGCGTGTAGAAAAGGCGTACATATAATTTCTAAAAAAGCGTATTTGAAAGGTTAAATGATTACTAGAAAGGTCAGCCGACCGATGTCTGCCTTTGCAAATTCACCGTTCACTTTCTCTGTAATAATGTTTTCTCTAAAATTTTCAAAGTAACGGTGTAGTTTCTTTGCGGAATCAAATTACGGAGCAAAGTGTTTTATTGCGATGGAAAGTGAAAATTATGTGAATTCAGTACTGAGACTTGGCGTGGGCTAAGTCATAAGTGACTTTATAATTTATAATTTTAAAAACCCTAACTCTAGATCGTTGTTTTATACTCCTATTTGTAGAAAAAAGTATACTCAAAACGTCTTTATTTTTCGAACTTGTAACTTTTACAATAAACACCTGCAGACTTTAGATCCATTCTGCTCTACCATAGGTAAAGTCAAAATGAGTATAAGGCAGCTACTAAGCAATATCTCATTGTAAACCTTACCCTCATTCTTCTTCTAGTATTTAACTAAGCTAATGTTAGTATGTAAACTGCTTTTAATTAATTATCTTTGTATAGTATATGCTCCAAATGTACTTATTTACAGTGGAAACTTTATGAAGGAATTTCTTTATGAAGGAATGATGAACGAATTTCCTATTAGTATGATAATTTAGTATTAAGACCATTGTTTGTTTCCCTAGCAAAATAAAATAAAAAATAAAATTAAAGAATAATATGCGGTTATTGGAATTAATTCTAACTAGTCACCCGTCGCAACGGTCGAAATTCGACCGTAATTTAAATTAATAAAATAAACTTCATATTGTCCCAAGTAGTACCAATATTTCTGTAAATTAAATAAATTGTAATCGTTTTCAAGTTATTTTGAACGCACCCGTTAAAGGTAAAAAGAGGTTTATTTTGACATTTTTGACGTTATATGTTTTCATAGTAAAACATTGAATGTTCTATTTCGTTTATTATGTATGTGTTTGTCAAATACAAGATAGTGAGTGTAATGTGTTTTTAAATGATTGTATGTATGTTTTAAGCATTATTTGAAAACAATATTAGCATTGCACAATCCTTCTCTACATCAACTGTAACCATGCGTAATTTCATACTCCCCCGTCTGCGGTAGTTAGTGCGGTAAAAATCCCACATAACCCTGCGTCGCTCCCACGGCGTCGGGTACCTTTTGAAGGTTTCCCCCTCGAAAACAAAAAAAAAAAGCTCTAGCTTCTGGCTGGTTAAAAATTATTTGTATATATTATTTACAATTATCATAATTTATACGAAAAAATTATACCCCGACTAACGCATTATATTATATTACTAGCAGACCCGGCCACGCGTTGCTGTGGTTAAAGAAATGTAACATAAACAAATTTTAAATTGTATTACTTCGTATTTGTAAGAAATTAATATACCTACTACAAAGTTGTTAGTAGACAACATGTAACATATAAACTTATAAATAAGGTAAGAAGGGCAGATGGTATTAGATTATATAAAGCTAACAGCTGAAAATAAATACAATATAAAAAAAAAACAATATTTGCATTTAAACCTATAAATTAAGATATAAACTATCCTATCTTTCAAGTTGGATCAAAATGCACACGTTGTGTAAATTTGATTATAATCGGTTCAGAGGTTTAAGAGTCCATTGCGGACAAATAAAGTGACACGTAATTTATATATATTAAGATTTATATTATTCCAATTACGCGGTTGTTACATAATCTCCCCCATCGGGTAAGTTCGGGTTATTACTATATATCTCTTTTTCGTCACTACGCTCTTGGCAGAGCGGTGGTGGTCATCAAATAGTCCTTCTTTGGACGGCTGATGTAGCGTGCCACACGATGCTTCGCCATGTTTCGCGATTAGCAGACATCCTGGTACACTCAGTCCATGGGCCGCCAACAGCAGATTTAATTTGGTCGATCGCGTAACTTTCCACGTATTCCTTCCTTGTAAGACCAAACGTTCGATGGCATCATCGTTTCACTGGAAGACGTGACCGAAGAACCTAAGGATTCGACGTTGCATTAAATTCGATAAACGTTGCTTAATGTCCAGCTCTTGGAGTATAGAGTCGTTAGAGCGAAACTCTGTCCACGCGACTCCAAGCATTCCACCAAATCATTTTCGGTTCAAATTGTGTGAGACACTCTCCTCTTTCATTTCGTCTTGTGTGTCCATGGTACCCACGACACAGGAGAAAATCCTAGTGTGGGCTATGAGTGTAGAAAGCGTGTGTTTTTTTTTCATTGCGTGTTACAAGTCCAAATTTACCTACACAGTTGTTAGAATGGTGGGAATTCATTGACAGTTGTCGTCAACCCATTATTGTCCCACTGCTTCTCTCAGAATGAGAGAGTTTTGGCCATAGTCCACCGCGCTGGCCAAGTGCGAATTGATGGACTTCACACACCTCCGAGAACTTTTTTTTTATAAAGAACTCTCGGGTGTGTAGGTTTCCTCACGATGTTTTCCTTCACCGAAAAATAGTGATAATTAATGTATAATACGCACATAAATCAGTGGTGCGTGCCTGGGTTTGAACCTCGGACCTCCCGATTGAGAGGGCAAGTTTCAACCTTTAGGCTATCACTGCTCACCATAGATTAGACTATTGTATATTACATTACATAGGTTAGACTATTGTATTTCCGTCTAGGGATTATTAGCCAAGACTAATTTAATGAGCTTGGCAAGAGCTCAATCAGTTCTTGTCAATATGACTGCTCATGACATTTACATAAATATTTGGACAAACAACATTAATATTAATAAAAAATAAAAATAAAACTCTTATAACTTGCACCACTCCCTTAAATGAAGCACCCGCAAGCCTCTTTGATCCCCAGCTTTGATCGTTCAGAATAAAAACAACTAGAAGTAATTGCGAGCAATCTGAAAATTGTACCAGATTCACACAATTTCAACCTTTTCCCCTTACCATACGTTTCAGCCACGCGCCCTCATGAGATGAGCCTTTTTAATTTAGTTATATACCTTTTACATAACTTTGATATATCAGTACTCGCTTGAAGCATTCTGTATGGGAATATTTTAAAATGTTTTATATTTTCCTATACTTCAAATTTGAGTGTTCAAATTTTAGGAATTAAATAACATTTCTATTCATTTCAGTGTGCGCCAGTTTTGCAGCAATTTTAATTAAATGTGAGTTAGGTCACTAATTTGAAGCAATTTTGAGTAGTTGGTCAAATGTTTATTCATTCCCGTGAATGTTAGGCTTAGGGCGTTAAAATCTGTGTATGGATTAAATATCTTTATGTAGGATGAAAGAAAGGTGGTAGAACCAGTGTAGTTCGACCGGGGAAGTACCACCGCCACACCTATTTCTAGCGTGAAGCAGTTCTTGCGTTTCGATAGAAGGGTGTGGTTGCCGGCACACTTTCACATGAGGCGACCATCATAGTCCTCGGGAGTAGCGACGCATCTGTGATTGACTTCAGAGGGAACCCATGTTCTGTATGAAGTTGATTACAGATGTCCATGGGCGGCAGTGACCACTTACCATCAGGTGGACATGCTCGTTTACTACTTCAGTCAAATAAAAAAAAAGGATTGAAAGGTGGTAGCATTAGTATGGTGACAGAGAATATTATTGCCTCAGCTATTTCTGTTGTTTAGTAATTTTTGGATTCAGTACTGTGTGTGGATGGTAGCTGATATTGTAAGAAGATTTTAGTCCTCAGGAACAATAGCAACTTATTTGACGACCCGCGTGGCGGAGCGGTTACCGCACCGGTCTGACGAGCAATGGGTCCCGGATTCAATTCCCGGCCAGACAAGTCTGAATGATGAGCTTAGATTTATGTTCTGGGTTTGGGTGTTTGTGATCGTCTTGTGTGTCCATGGCACCCACGACACAGGAGAAAATTCTAGTGTGGGGCTATGAGTGTAGAAAGCGTGTTTTTTTTAAAAGCACTAGGAGACTGTGTAGAGTCTATTACAGATGTCCTTGAGCGTCAGTGGCCACTTACCACGATCTCTGCAAGCAACATTGATGTTAGACTATTGACGTGGACTTAAAACTGTGTTAGAGGGAGGACACCGTCGACAAGCACTGTGGTGGAAAGATTTAGTTTTATTTCTAACTTTACTGTTTCTCGGATGTTAAATTGCTATTTCTACTCCTTTTTTTTTTTTTTTTTAAGTGGGTAATCCTCATGGATACCCAGCCACCCGGGGCGGCAGCTGGGTTATGCCGGACTCTTACCGGCTAAACCCCCACTGTGTTTACTCCTCGCACCGTACGGCGGGAACACGGGTAAGCTTTCGCAGTCATCCGCGAACCCGCCGGTGCCTGGCCGCTCCCGCAGCCCCTCCTCGCGTGGAGCATAAAGCTCCCCTCCAACAGCAAGGCGCGCCAGAAAACACAAAGGCGCGCCTTACCTCCAAGGCCCCATCCGCAGGATGACGGTCCAACCCCGAGACCGCCACCCAGGGGCCGTGGGCATGGCAAGCCGACACCCGCAAGGCATCCCTACAGGCATCGACCAACCACACCCAGCGGCGGATCCGTTCTTTGGTTCCGCCGCAAACCACCAAACGGCCGCAGAGGATAGGGAGGACGGCAACGACACACCGCATCTCCTCTTCCTCTGCGGCCCCACCGCCAACGCATCTGACGGTGCGCCCCCGTTCGGTCGCGGGAGATAGGGTGCACGGCAACGACACACCGAGACACCTCTCCTCTCGCGACCCCTCCTGGCTGCAGAGGCCAGAAAACACCGACCTCCACAGCCCCCTCGGATGCGTCCGGAGCGGGCCCTCAGCCAAGCCCGCTCGGAGCGTCCCCTCCCTGGGATCTCTCTTGGCTTCACCGCGGCGCCCCCAGCCACGGTTACTGAGCCCCCTCACCACGACAAGGTGGAGATCCCTGCGAGGGGGTGCTATTTCTACTCCTACTAAACTTGTAAAATAATCACGGTGGAAATTTTAAATCCGATCCAGCAATTCGATCCAGTACTTGGACGTTAAAAAAATCTTAGTAATACAACACATTATTGTCCCACTGCTGGGCTCAGGTCTTCTATCAGAATGAGAGAGTTTTAAGCCATAGTCCACCGCGCTGGCCTAGTGCGAATTGGTGGTAAAAAATCTTAGTGGTAATATTGAATTTTAAACACTTGTATTATCAAGTAAATCTTATCATAAACAACAATAATTTGACGTTCCCTTTCGTGTTTCCCATTTAAGTTGGAACAGCTAACGACCATGTAGTCCAATTAATTAATGGTCATACCCATGGTAATCTGTAAGCGACTTCATTTAAAACAGAGGTTATATATAAGTCAATCGAAGATGCGTAATAAGGTTTTCGCTTTGTATGTGAGTCGGCAACCACTTCCATTGAACGCCAGAACTGCTTCACGCTAAAAATAAATGCAATTCAAAAAGATATGCCTGAAGTACCTCCTAGGTCCAATTACTCGCACTACCTTTGTCCTAGTATACTCATGGAATAAATATTCATAACAATATGTGTCGTTATTTCGATATATAATTTTACTTAAAGTGTACCTCGTTGAATAGAAAATCTATACTAATATTATAAAGCTGAAGAGTTTGTTTGTTTGTTTGAACGCGCTAATCTCAGGAACTACTGGTTCGAATTGAAAAGTTATTTTTATATTGAATAGACCATTTATCGAGGAAGGCTTTAGGCTATATATATATTATAAACGCGAGTGAAACCGCGGGAACTGCTAGTATGTAATAAATTTACGCACGGAGAGAGTAATAAGTAAGTATGAAAGTAATAAGTTTAATAAGTCATAATTTACCTATATATAAAATGTAGTTGGTTTTGTCTGTCCATAATTTGCAGTGATGAAATTGCTTGTCTCGTTTTTTTAAATATTTTTTTGTTATGTGAATGGGTACCTATCCATTATTTTTTGTTATGCGTATATACCGATACCGATGTTATAAAGTTATATAGAATTACATTTAAAACCATCGCCAACATAATTATGTTGTACGCTTATTTTTATTAGCTTTGTATTTCCTGTCGTCGTCACAAAACCAAATTGGTTTCCTTGATATAAATTGCTAAGTCAAAGGGAAATTTAATTTCTACACGATATCTACGCAAAGCAACGTGAAAAATGACCATACCAATTACCTTAATTTTAATTATGGAGATATAATTAAAGATTACTTATTTCTGGCATTCTGGAAACCATGGGACCGTGGGGATTAAAAGCTAAATTATTTTTTAAGCATCTGTCCAAACGTTTGACAGAGTCAACGAATGATCAGAAAGCTGGCACATACCTCGGTACAAGGAATTAGCCTTGCTATTCAACGAGGTAATGTTGCCAGCATTCTGAGAACTCATTCTATGGACAGTTATTTGGATGCAGATTTTTATTTTTAATTTGGCATTTTGTTTCTTTTTAAATTTATGTTATTATTTTGTATATACATATTATCATGTTAATTTATATTATATTATATTAATTTTATTTATTTTGTCATATTCAAATTAATAAATTATAACTATATTACCTTTTCAATTGTACTCAATCAACATAATCAAAACATACGTGAAATCTCATTGAAATGAAATCAATGACATTGCCGCGTTTCCACATCGCATCCACAACTATTAAACGCACTCGCACGTAATCTGTCATTTGCTATTCATGACGCGTCATTCCCCCTCCACCCCTCCCCTCCCCTCACACCGCTAGTTCCCACCTACGACTCCAATCTCTCTAGCAGGCTTTTTAATTAAATTTACACGCTTGTAGTTCAATAGTAATAAGAGTAGGTTTTGCAGGTATAGTATAAGAGTAGGTAGCCCCATGTTCTGAATAGAGTTGCTTACGGATATCCATGGGCGGCAGTGACCACTTACCATTAGGTGGACTGCATGCTCGTTTACTACTTCAATCCTATAAAAAAGAGTAGTATTTGTTGATTTTCGTACTTCATGTTTTTTTATAATATTGTAACAGGCAATCAGAACCGGAACTTTTCATATCATTGTGATACTTGTAGAAATGTTTACAGCTTAATATTATACAATTTGATGTTATGACGCTTTATTATATTTTTTTCTTTTCATATCATTTGTTTATTTATTCATGTTTATTTCATAATATTTATTTTTCTTCATTATATGAAGTTTACTTGTGGTCATTGTGATGTGAGTTTGGTCATCTTGTAGTATTGTTTCCAATGCCTTAATGTAAAAGTACGTAGACGCAGGTCATGCTATTTGCAATCACTTTCTCGGGAAAACAAATTAGTCTACTCAATTAATCGTTCCGATATTAAAAAGCGCTTAATCTTCTTTTGCATATTAAATCAACAGATTAATTTCAACCCATACTATTTGTTTCCAATATCTGCTCGAATCAATATTTCATTAGTACCAGGCTGCATCTGTCACGTCACTATCAAAGGCCGTTCAATCTCGGTGATCGTGGACTGATCGATAGCCTTCCAAGATGCGGACCTGAGGCTATGGATACATAAAATCTTATGTGAAGATAGCGGGGCCAATAATTTTGGTTTGACTATCCTGTTTTGATTTGACTATCTTGGCCTTCAATCTTGCCTTACTTTTAAATGAGGTAACAATCTTAGTCCATGGGAGTAGCAACGCATCTGTGATTGACTTCAGATAGAAGGTACTTGTATATGTAACTTTAAATCATATTATTTGATAATACATAATATAATACTATATTTATTATTTAACTACTTATATTATTATATCTCAGTTACCTGTACACATAACATACATGTAATTGTAAATAAGAAAATTACAAAAACATTTGATAAAAAAAGAAATAATCTTAATATATATAAATTACGTGTCACTTTATTTGTCCGCGATGGACTCTTAAACCTCTGAACCGATTATAATCAAATTTACACAACATGTGCATTTTGATCCAACTTGAAAGATAGGATAGTTTATATCTTAATTTATAGATTTAATTGCAAAATTTTTTTTAGCTTCAGCTGTTAGCTTTATATAATCTTAATAACAGATGGCGGTGTAATGTTATCTTTATCTGTTAACTTGAATAAGTAAGTAATGGCGCTTTGTTAGAATTACAATCGTTTCACATAAGCTACAATTTAATATCATGACCAAAGATATGTATAAGTTTCTAACTTCGATCAGTAATATTGGTGATCAAAGGTTACTAAAGTACCTATTACATAGCCATCTCAGTATATTCTGCGTTGATACGCAACCTTACCGCCAAATAATGTAATAAGAGATATTAGATGGCGCTCTTTACGATACAGTCATCTACATGAACCGAATGTACTGAAGGCGCTTTGTTAAAATTTCATATGAGCAAATGTTTCATAAGAGCGACAATTTAATATTATAACCAGATATAAATATATCCTTATAAGTTACTAAAGTAATACAAAGCTATCTCAGTATATTCTGCGGTGATACGCCACCTTACCGCAAAATCGAAATAGTAATATGTCTGAGATATTAGATGGCGCTGTTTACGTTACTACATGAACCGAATGTATCGTCGATAAATCGATACCGTTTCAGTTAGTCAGTTTTTTATTTTAATTTCGTATTTCCTTAAACTAAAATTGTCAAATAATTTTAAAAGCAATTTAAGTGATAAAGGAAAAATATTTTATTAATAAATAAACCTACCCATACAATTTTAATTTATTACTTGCAATAATGCATGTATTTATGACTAAAATAATATTGATGCGTTCACCTGACATACATTTCCCTAAAAACAAAGTGTAAAATTATATCAAACGAACAGTTGACTCAATATTACATAAAGTTATTTTTTATTCATAGTTTACTGCAAACAATTTGTCTTTATTTATAGGAAACATTTATTTTGATGAAGTATTTTTGAACGTAAATTACATTTAAATTCGTACTGATGTGACCGTTGGGTGGCGCTACATAACCTATTTTGTTTTTGTATGTCTATGTATTTAGTGTAGGAAAGACAAACTAACGTGGTTTTTATGTTGTGGTGATCGCAATACAGTTAAATCTCAATATTCTTGGTTTTTAAATTTTTGGAGTTATCATAGACGGCTATGTGTTACTTACACTGAAGTATAGTATAGTGAACAATAATTTAAGTCAGTATAGTGAACAATAAAACTATTCCTGCTTTATAATTAATAGTGCTTCATTGTTCGACACTTTATTTTTTAATTATTTATTTAAATAAATAAAGACAGGTTAACTACAAATATTGTACACCGAGAAGTGCTGAATTAAATTGAATGTAAATTTTTCAATAAAAAAATATAAATGTCATTGTTGAAAATTTAATACTATCTGCCCTTCTTACCTTATTTATAAGTTTATATGTTACATGTTGTCTACTAACAACTTTGTAGTATATTAATTTCTTACAAATACGAAATAATACAATTTAAAATTTGTTTAAGTAACATTTCTTTAACCACAGCAACGCGTGGCCGGGTCTGCTAGTATCTTAAGTAAAACTAAATATTGCAACAGTTATCACTGTACCTATTATGTATCGATATTTAATACCTATTTTTTTACACGCTTTTTATTAGTTTCAACATTATTTTACATTAAGATATATTCTTCTCTATTCTATCCTATATACTTTAACTATGAACCTTATCATATATTTTCCATGTGTGCACATAACTCACCTTTAGGTATACAAATAAAAGTGACAAATCTTAATCTTAATAAAATAAAAGATAACATAATTACAACTATAAATAACAGCATTTTCTGTTGCATCAGTTCACTTAGCTGTGCACTTAACCCACTCATAGTTGTATATTTAATAATTTCAAATTTGGTCTTTTATAAAACAAAGGACAATTTAATTAAAACTGAATACTATAACCTTTACTACTCTATTAACCATATGTCTAAACTTAATACATATTATAATAAACTATCTCATATTATATTTTATCTCTTTCTTATATATTTGTCTTATTATATGTTATTTATTTGTGCAGAAAACTTACCTTTAGCTATACATATTAAAATTACAAAAGTGATTCTTAATAAAATAATAGATAACCTAATTAAAACTTCAGATAATAACATATTCTGTTATATTCAGTATGTATTCATATGTAATGTATATCATTATATATTATGCCATAGTATACAACAATTGTTTCTCAAATATTTATCTTATCACATTTCATTCTGCAGTGCTAGTAAACCACTCCTAGTTGTATATATAAAGGCTACTAAGTTGGTCTTTTATAATACAAGGGACAACTTAATTAAAATTAAATATTATAGCTACTGTCATAGCTATATATTTAAATTTAATACATACTATAATACACTGTTTCATATTATATTTAGTTTCTTTCTTAACATTTTGTCTTATTATATGTTATTTATTTGTGCACAAAACATACTTTTAGTTCTTGTTAAATTGGTCTTTCTAATTATGCATAATAGCATACAAAGAAAAGTTTATATAAGTGTTCATTCCATTGCTGGCTTACCTACTAGTACAAATAACACCTTCAATTTAATACAACATGGCAATGGATAGTGAAATAGCAGTTATTGAGGAATTAGACTCCTTAAATAACACACATTCTATTAATTGCTCTATTAATAATCTAGAAAAATATTTGCCTCAAGACAAACCAACATTTTCATTAATTACACAAAATATAAGAAGTATACATAAAAGATCGAATTTAGACGACCTTGAAATACATTTGCAATTATTAAATATGGATATAGATGTCATAATATTGACGGAATGCAGAATAAATCCCCATAAACCACTTCCCCAAAAACAAAATTATCTAACATATAACACTACTAAAAAAACAAATCAGAATGATGGTGTTGTAGTATTTATCAATGATACAAAGAAACACTCAGTGAAAGAAGTTGAGCTTGTTGGAGCGTCCTGTCTTGAGATTAATTTACTCACTACTTTAATTATATGTATCTATCGCTCACCATCTTCAAGTAACCCTAATACTTTTATAGAATCACTCGATAAGTTTCTAAATTCCAAAAAAACTAAAACAAACATAATTTTAACGGGAGATATAAATATCAACATAATGGACGGAAATAATGACAAGAATGCGGACCCTTATCTTGATATGCTAGCATCACATGGTTTACTTCCTGGACACAAATATGATACACGAATTGACAGTTGCTTAGACCATGTTTTTATCAACTTAGACATATCTAAATATATGCCTATGATTGTAATATTAGACACTTCGATTACGGACCACAAAATGGCTCTAACATGCATTTATAGCAAAGCAACAACTTCAATCCCAAGTAAAACAAAGACTATTACAAATTACAATGATGCTTTAATCACATTAAAAAAAATTAATATTTCACAATTGCTAAATCTCCGAGATGCTGACACTCTTTGCCATGACTTAATTAATATTCTATTGGATTGTCTAAATAAAAATACAAAAATTATTACAGTATCTGCCAACAAAAGAATAATTAAACCATGGATTACACCGGGCATTGTAAGATGTATTAAACACAGAAATAAATTACAAAACCAATTAAAAAAAGATGAAAATAATGAAACTTTAAAAATAACTTATCGTAGGTATCGTAACTTCTGTAACAATACTATAAAAAATCTCAAAAAATGCTACGAAAGGGATCTGATAAACAAAGCTAAAAGTAATAATAAAACTCTCTGGAATTGTATAAAAAATATAACCTTCCTTAAAAAACAAAAAGATAATATAAATGAGCTCTTATACCTTCTAAATTCCCCTTCCAAATCGGCAGAACATATTAATAAGTATTTTAACGATGTCGGTAAAAAATTTGCCAGTAAAATTAAAACTGATTCGAAATCATATCAAGAATACCTTGCCTCACTCCCTGTCCAAGCTAATTCTATTGGCATTATTACACCTGACACCTTCGAAATAGAAACAATTATAAATAGTCTTAAACCTGAGTCTTCTTCTGGATGGGACAATATTCCAACAAAATTCATAAAAATGGCAAAAGAGGAACTAATTCCGATAATAACTCACCTCAGTGTCCTATGCTTCCAACAAGGCAGATTTCCCAGAGAATTAAAATGTGCAATAATACACCCTGTGTTTAAAAGCGGCAATAGAAGCGACCTTAATAACTACAGGCCTATTTCGATTCTAACTGTTATTTCTAAAATTATTGAAAAACTAATTAACTCACGACTATCCCAATTCTTAGACAAATACAACATACTTTCGAAGTCACAATATGGTTTTAGGAAGGGTACAAGTACAGAAGAGGCTATTCTAGACCTAACCAGCCATATAACGAAACATCTAGATGATAAAAGAAAAACACTATGTATTTTCCTAGACTTAAAAAAAGCTTTTGACACAGTGTATGTTCCCACTCTTCTTATGAAACTGGAAAAAATTGGTATAAGGGGAACTTTTCATTCATTAATAAACAGTTATCTCACTAATAGAACCCAAAGGGTCAAACTAGATAATAACATAATTAGCTCACATCATTTAACCTCTAACTTTGGGATCCCTCAAGGTAGTGTGCTCGGTCCTACCCTGTTTCTTATTTATATAAACGATCTGACAACACTAAATATATATAACGGTAAAGTATTTTCATATGCCGATGATACCGCCATACTGTTTTACGGAGCAAACTGGAATGAAGTATACAAATTGGCAGAATCCGGTCTACACACGGTAGTTAAATGGTTACATCTTAATACACTCACATTGAATACTTCAAAAACAAATTTTATAACCTTTTCAATAAACGACTCCTCGCAGCCAAATCCTAACTTAACAATAACGCCGCATTTTTGTGTTAACGCTGACTATAACAGTTGTGACTGCAAGCAAATAGAAAAAGTAAATAGTACTAAATATTTAGGAATAGTATTGGATAAAAATCTATCATGGTACCCTCAACTTGAATTAGTTGCAAATAGGGCAAGAAAATTAGTTTGGATTTTTAAACACCTAAGGAATATAGCTGATAAATCTTTAGTTACCTATATATACGTATCTCTTATACAATCTATATTTAACTACTGTATTACAATATGGGGTGGAACATGCAAAACAAAATTCTTAAGCATTGAACGGGCGCAAAGATTTATACTTAAAATTATGTTACATAAAAAAAGGATATATAGCACTGATAAATTATACAAAGAGGCAAATGTACTAACAGTAAGGCAATTATTTATTCTTCAATGTATTTTAAAATCGCATAAGAATATTTCAAAACATAACGACCTGCTGAAAAAACGGAGGCATAATATGATTATACCACATGTGAAAACAAATACAGTAATGGCTTCGAGACAATTCAAGTCTCAATCTATTAAGATTTATAATAAAATCAATAGAATACTTAAACTACATGATATGACGTTTATCGAATGTAAAAAAAGAACAACACATCTACTTAAGTCCCTAACCTACGAAGAAACAGAAGACCTATTACACGATTAACTTAATTTTCTACCCGTATAAAATGATTAAATATAATATATATCTACTGATGCGACTATCTTATATATTAGTTTATGATATTATATGATTATGTACGTCTATCCAAATAACTAATAAGTATGTGTTTATTTATGTATTTTTCATATTTTATCTATTTATGTATAGGTATTATAAATAAGTAGTATTAAGTTATATTTAAGGCTTTCAAAATTTTAAATAATTGCATAATTGTAAGTATGGTAGGTGACCACAGAGAAGAGTGGACTCCCCTACCACAGGTTATTAATAAACTTACCAGGGGAGATCCCACGCACTGTATATTACCTATTTGTTAATAAAGGATTTTTGATTTGATTTGATTTGATTTGACTTGAGCAGCAGTGAACTTTTCATCACGTGGACTATAGGATCGTTTGTTATTTCAGACTTTTCTTAATCTTTAAAATCAAAAATAACCTTGACTACTTTTTAGACAATTCGCTGTTGTCTTGGAAATAAAATGATGATATTGTACAGCCCTATGGCCTGTTAGGCCTCTTTACATCTTCTCATTTATAATATTTATTCTTTTCGAAGAGAAAATCCGACAAGAAGGTTATCTATTTTGTTATTTTCTTATTTGTTTTGTAACATTTTAACATGGATAATAAGCTAGTTAAAGACCCGAAGTTAGTCGGTTACGTTTCGCGGCACATAAATGATGTTTTCGGAATTTAACGGAACAAGGTAGTGTCGAGGATTGGGGCATATGGCCACCCACAACCTCGGTATGCACCGTTCTAATCAAATGGTCGTAACCGTTCAATTAAGGGGCAAACGACGAAGCAGAAGAATTTTACGGAACAGGAGGCTTATTTTTCAGACGCAAACAGTTTTATCTTTTATTTTCCTATCAATAATTTTATAGTATGTTTTCACGCTAAGTTTAATTTTAAACAGTTTTTGAATTTATCTATTGACAAATAAAGTATGTAACGTGTTCTAATATCTCAATCGTCAACAGTGTCACTATCGTTTATCTGTTTTACGTTGAACATATGTTTGTATATAGCTAGTCGTTTGTTAATGATAGAAAGTGATAGGCCGTGCCTACTTGAACCATATTGTAAACATTTCACAAATTTTACTAAAAAAATTGTGCCGTTTCGGCTAGCTACATCTTTAGTACATTTAAGATTTGTTGAAACTCGTGGGCGCAAAGATGTAAGAGCGTCCCTGGACTATACTAATGTAACATTTTATTACTGTTCAAGGTCTAAAAATGAGTGCGTGAAATCTAGAGTTTCTAGTATATTTGTTAATACTTAAAGTGGCGTTTATCTAAGAAATTATTACATTATAATCGTGGTAACCTGTGGATAGTTTAAAACATCGAAAAGTTTCAACGTGACCTTGAAGAAAATATATTGTGTTTTTAAATGCTTTAATTGCTAGTCATGGCATTACCTAAAAGTACATCGCTGCGAATGGAATGTCACTAAGGGAATAGTTTTGAAAAACATCAAATGCTACGAATTATTCACACCTTTAGGTGATATCATACAGTCCCTGTAGCCTCAGGGTCAGAATAGGGCTACGGTATCCCCTGCCTATCGTAAGAGGCGACTAAAAGGGGCTTCCGGGGTTGCAGACGGCTAGAGTGGGAGCTCGGTCAGGCAATCCCGGGAAGGACGGCGGTATGTGTCGGTCGCATACCGTCGTAAAGACTAGACGGAGCGGTGGGCCCAGTCGCCCATCTGGGAGGAGCCCGATGGGGCAGCGCGCTCGGAGGATTCCGGTTGAAGTCGTTTCGAGATCCCGGAGTCCTCCTTTTCAGCGCCGAGGACGGCCACCGGGGGGGTTTTAGTGCGTCCTTAACCCTGCGTCGCTCCCACGGCATCGGGTACCTTTTGAAGGTTTCCCCCTCGAATACAAAAAAAAAAGGTGACATCATACAAATACCTTTCATAACAAAGTCATGACACGGATCACAAAAGAAGATAGGACAACGATGCTGCAGTAGAATTATGATCTATTTTCACAGTTAACAATCTGGTTTCACACTTGACACATTACAATCCACATGACCCATTTGTATACGTACGAGTATAGTCTGCTCTACTTAATACATCACTGAGCTCCGGATTATGACGTTATTGGATTCTCTAAATTATTTTCGATGGAGATTATTGTATTTTATTAGATTATTACTTTTTGGATCGTCTGTTTATGCTTTAAATATTTAGTTAAAAAATAAAACAATAAATAATGTTATTCATTTTGAGTTCGTTTGCCAAGGTTAACAATCTGGACGGAGCTTAATATAACAATTATAATTGAATGATTGAAAGTTGAAGTTTTAAATGTTTAATTACAAATAAACAAAGTTAATTTGATTTAGATAGATTATGTTTTAAATTTTATAGTTAAATGCTGTTTGTTTGTCTAGAGTTTTTTTTCTCGTCTGTTTGATCGCGTCTGTTAGAATATATGATTTTAGACTGGATCGAACTGCAACCTCAGGTGATCTCCGCTGAGCGTCATTACTTCCCACGTTTAGTAAGAGAAGCTATAGAGATCAAAAAACATCCTAAGAATTTTAACAGAGAAGATGGTTTTAAACTTGCACAAGCGTGGAATCCGGTGGTTAGTTTATGTAAATCGCAAATAGTGCAAAGTGTGGTGCGTAAGGATACAGTTAGTGTTGTGTGTCGTGATATGGAACCTAAATAAAAACTTTTTAACAAAAAATATCTACCGACTTCCATGTCACAAAAAAGTAAAAAATAATTTAAATATATTTTGGTCTAGAACATACTCAGTACTTAGTACATAGTCCTGAAGTCGGTGCTCGACATATTTCGCTGGACGACGGTAACTACGTCCTATATGAGCACCGACTTCAGAACTATGTACTAAGTACTGAGTATGTTCTAGACCAAAATATATTTAAATTATTTTTTACTTTTTTGTGACATGGAAGTCGGTAGATATTATTTGTTAAAAAGTTTTTATTTTACACTTTTTAGTGACTATATTTTTATGTTTGTATTTAAATAAAGCCTCTAAGTTTGCTTTGTGCATCTACATATTCACAAAAATTAAACATAAAACACTTTTACAATTCATACAAACAGGGCGCCCCCTCTGGAAGTACCCCTCCATCATCAGGGTTGAGGAGTTGAAGGTCAAATTTTTCATCTTATATTGTTGCTTAGTAATCTTATAACATATACGTTAGTACCAGGTGGCTAACTTCTATGGCTCAGGCTTGCAGTACCCTGCATCATCAGGGTTTAGGAGTTGAAGGTCAAAATTTTAATTTTGTGCCTCTGTTTGGTATTATTTTTACATACCCGTAAGCACCAAATTGCCAACTCCTATGGTTTAGAATTGAAGTACCCCTTCATCATCAGGGTCGAGGAGTTGAAGGTCAAAATTTTAATTTTGTGCCTCTGCTTAGTATTATTTTTACATAACCGTAAGCACCAAATTGCCAACTCCTATGGTTTAGGATTGAAGTACCCCTTCATCATCAGGGTTGAGGAGTTGAAGGTCAAATTTTTGATTTTATATTTTTGCTTAGTATTTTCTTTACATAACCGTAAGCACCAAATTGCCAACTTCTATGGTTTAGGATTGAAGTACCCCTCCATCATCAGGGTTGAGGAGTTGAAGGTCAAATTTTTCATCTTATGTTTTTGCTCAGTAATCTTATAACATATACATAAGCACCAAATGGCTTATTCCTATGGTTTTGGCTTTAAGTACCCCTGCATCATCAGGGTTGAGGAGTTGAAGGTCAAATTTTTGTCCCATGAATTTGCTTAACAATTTCATTATATATTCGCAAACATCAAACGACCAACTTTTATAGTTCAGGCTAGCAGTACCCCTGCATCATCAGGATTGAAGAGTTGAAGGTCAAATTTTTCATAGTAAATACCTACATAGTAATTTTATTCTATATTTTACTCAATTGGACTTCTCCAGCTAAGGTTCGGCCGACTATCACTAATTTTATTATTTTGCTCCAAAAAGTTGAAGATCCTATGATTAGAACCTTATCAAACTCTTATCAGACTACCCCTGGAGTACATCCTTTCTAATAAAAAAAGAATCATCAAAATCGGTTGGCGGGATATTGAGTTATTCATACATTTATCGCGTACATTGAAAATGCAAATTTAAGACTTATGCGTTTTTCTTATGGATGCCCTAGTCAAAAAAATACTAAAAAAAAAATGGGACCCTATGACACGCACTACCTTTCAAATAAAAATCATCTAAATCGGTTCACCCAGTCCAGAGAAATGAGGTAACAAATATAAAAAAAAAAAAAAAAAAAAAAAAAAAAAAAAAAAAAATATAGACGAATTGATAACCTCCTCCTTTTTGGAAGTCGGTTAAAAAGAAAAACGAACTAGACGTAGGGTAGATAGGTTAATTTACCACTAGTGCTTGTCAACGGTTTCTCCCCGCTACCGCAGTTTGGCCGTGACCACGATCCATGCAACTGGGTCGAAATATCGGCAAAAAGAATTCTATAAGAATTCATAAACCGCATATCGTGAGTACCCGTTAAGTATTATAATTATAATCTGTTAGAATAACTAACAATTAAGACCACTTGTTGGTGTATTATTCTATTTCTATGTGTAACTTGCATATCAGTAATTTTATTGGGAAACTATTATCCTTTACGCATTTAGTGTATACTTAATGATACATTATTTTTTTTTACTTCAGTCTGACTTTGTAAAACTTCTTTTCCGTAAGATTCTTGAACCAAAGATCCTTGAACAAAAAATATTTTCCATTTATTGTCGTTTCTAGGAGACATGATATAATTGTAGAGATTTCTTTGTCAGTGTATTTGACAAGACTGTTTACTCCAGCTGTAAAATTACCCAAAAGAATCCCCATTGAATCGTACGAAGCAATCTGAACGCCCTCGGCAGCCTCATTACGCTCTACAAACATGTTCAAACGAACTAAATTAAAGATTAACCATTTTGAATCTTTTTTAAGGACCTATATCGTACACCACATTTTTGCATGTAAAAGGTACTAAGTACGCATGAAATAAAGAAAAAGGATGTTTTATTTTAAATGAATAGGTACAGTAGACATCAAGATAAATGTGAATATATAAAAATAATATATAAGATCTGATACAGTATTACTGGCATCGATTTTCATACGATCGGAGAAGCAAAGAAGCATGCAGTGCATATAGTAAGTAGTATCTATCGCCTATGGACATCAGAATATGTACCGTACTTCATATAGAAGGGATTCAGAAGTTCTATCTGAAGCCAGTCACATGTGTGTTAACATGTGTTAAAGTCACTAACGAATAAATTGTCGTCTCTTATTAAAGTGAGCCGGCAACAACACACACGCTTCCTACACTCATAGTCCCACAGTAGGATTTTCTCCCGTGTCGTGGGTACCATAGGCACACACAAGACGAATCTAAACTCATCATTCAGATACCTGTCTGGCCGGGAATCGAACCCGGGACTCATTGCGCGTCAGACCGGTATGGTAACCGCTGCGCCACGCGGGTCGTCAAAATGCTGAGAACTTCTTAACGCATGAAATATATATAGCGGCGGTTCCTTTCCAGTCGAACCAAACTAGTTCGGGTCCTTTAAATCATAGTTCGTACTAATTTTATGAAAGTTTGTGAGTATGTATGTTTGTTACTTCTTCACGTCTAAGCGGCTGGACCGATTTTCATAAAATTTGGTAGGGAGTTAGCTGACACTCTGGATTAACATGTAGGCTACTTTTTAGTGTGGAACATATCTTATTCCCACGGGACAATCGATGCATCGTTTTTTTAACGCGAGCGAAGCTGCGGGGTTCAGCTAGTTTACTATAAATAAAAACACGGTTAATAATGTCTTTATATGAGAGCCTACGTTTGTCATCAAAACGTTTAAGGCCGTGGCGGCCGGAAACTACAACTTAAATATTACCTTAAGTTGACTACAAATACACGCACGCTTTCTACACTCATAGCCCCACAGTAGGATTTTCTCCTGTGTCGTGGGTACCATGGACACACAAGACGAATACACAAACACCCAGACCCAGAACAGGAATCTAAACTCATCATTCAGATACCTGTCTGGCCGGGAATCGAACCCGGGACCCATTGCGCGTCGGATTGGTATGGAAACCGCTGCGCCACGCGAGTCGTCAAGTACTAATATAGTGAACAACTAATATAGTGAACAGCGCCGTGATATTAGCTTGTAATAGTACATGGAAACGTTCCGTTTAATTATAATGTCTGGCGGCCAGTCTATTTCAATTAGCGTTCACAGTTAACAGTCTGTCATAGGGCTATAATTGACCCTTTGTGGCTCTCTGATTGTCGACTCTATGGTAACTTTGATCTAAATATATATATAATATACATATGGCTGCTTGGATTCAAAAATAACACAAATAAAAACGACAATTGTAAAGTTGAAACAGGCGAAAATCAAACAACTATTGCTTTTATATTTTCAAGGAGTGCAATTGTATTTGTGATGCCATAACAAAATTGTTCATACCTATATTGGTCGCAATTAAAATAATAATCAATAAAGCATCACTTGAAGGTTGGTTCATATTTCACTCAATACCTTTTGCATTAATCTACTTTAAATTCATAAATTTCATTTAATTTCAAATTAATATCTCCTCTCTATTCAGAATTTCATCAAACAAAATTTCATATTACATAAATCCAAATTCAATCCACAATTTAGATGTGATTTTGAATTTACTGTTTAATATTCAACATAATTCATGTAATTCACTATTGCGAATACAAAACACTACGGCATCAAAGTGCATGGGGCTAACAGGCAGCGGGGATGCAGCGGACCATGTCATATCTTAATTAAAGGGTGACCGCATTTGCATATCAAATTATGATTGTCTGGATGCTGGGACAGAGGTGAATGACATGAATTCCTGTTTCTGATAATCTGGCTTAACAGGGAAACAGATTACTGTGTAGCAAAATGGAGCGGTGATTGTTGAACTATTTTTTTTATTAAATTATTTTTTCTCGTCTTTATTATACTACCTTATGTCCGTGGCTCCGCTTACTTTGATTACGTTCACCGTACTTAGGAAAATCCTATCAATTAATCTGCTTCTATTTTTAGTCTAAATCTGATTTCAGTAGAAAGAGTAACAAACACACATACATGATTAAATAAAAATGTGTGCGTGTACTAGCGTACACTCGTAAGAAGTGAAACTTCTTTATGACGTTATTTTTCAAAAAATAATTTACTATATGCAACTTTACAGAAATTGGTTAAATAAAGTTAAATTAGATAAAGTTTAATAAAAGGCTTTTATTAAACTTTATCTAATAATCTATCTAATATTACGCGTGGTAGGGATAAGAAAAAGATGGCGCGTAACGGAAAAAAAAGATGGCGCGTAACAGAAAAAGATGGCGCGTAACGAAAAAATGTTAAGTACACTAAATTTTTTTCCAACCCCGATAAAGAAGTTTCACTTCAAAACTTTTACATTTATAATATGATGATGGTGAATAAATAATATTATTTATTGGTAACGAGATTAGTATAGCGGTCATTGTGTCCTATGATATGCGGAGTTCCAGGATCAACCCTGGACAGAGAGATGTATCGATGATTGATTTGATTTCCGGGTCTGGGTTAATATTTCGTGCTTATTTGTTACATAGCGCTGAAGAAACACGATTTTTTACTAATTTGTATTAAATTATATCCTGATTCATGCTCAAAATTACGATGATATTAAGCTTATGATTATTTAAAGCAATTAAATTTTAAATATTCCACGATGTTTTCTGTACTTCGCAAATTCCAGTAAATTTATTTTGTAATTGTTGATTTTAATTGCGCATCGCGGTAACAAATTCAAACGATATTAATGAGTTTTCAAAATGCAAAATTCTAATTCCTAGAAATACCGTACGCCATATATCATAACCAATTTCATAATAAACAAAATTCACATACATGTAGTATATCACGAATCCATACGAGGACAATAGTTTCAGTAGAGCTCTCAGTAATTCCTTTATCCATTGTTCGGGTCTCGCCAACTTTATTAAATCGAGCCACATTCAAATAATCGCCCTGTTACTATCTAGTATAGTCACTGTTTCCAACGTACGTAGCAAAGGCTTTGTATGATTCCAAATTTAATAGCATTTGGGGCATCCAGGGCGGTGTCATTGCACCGATATTGTTAATGCTGCAATATTGACTGCGTGCAATGCGTTATTTGATTTGTGATCGTATTCATGATTGTGTTCTGAATATTCTTGTTTATGTTAATGTATTTTGAAAGGTTGCTTTTATTTTCCTTTGCTACAAAATATTTCTTAGTTAGCAGTGATAGCCTTGGTCGATGGTTGAAACTTGCCCTTTTAATCGGGAGGTCCGAGGTTCAAACCCAGGCAAACTAAAAAAAATACCGCGAAGAAACCTATACAACCAAAGGTTCTTTATAAAAAAAAAAACTCGGAGGTATGTGAAGTCCACCAATTCGCACTTGGCCAGCGCGATGGACTATGGCCTAAAACTCTCTCATTCTGAGAGAAGACCCGTGCCCAGCAGTGGGACAAAAAAAGGGTTGTACCCCAATTCTTAGTTACTAGGAACTGCCTGGGAATACCGCAGTGAGAACGAGGTATCGTTTACTCATTTCGAATGTTTTTTTAAAGTTACATAAGGCCTCTGTTATTTAATTACTGTTATCTAACAATTACAACTGATTCAAACAGCTTTTCGTGTCTTCCAAAACATAGAAGAACATACGCTTAGGCATTAGTTACCCATTCAATTCACAATGTTATCTTCGTTTTTTGTAGATTAGACAAAATTACAAGCGAAATCATAAAATACCAACTTTATTAAATCGAGCCGCATTCAAATAATCGCCCTGTTACAATCTAGTATAGTCATTGTTTCCAACGTACGTAGCAAAGGCTTTGTATGATTCTAAATTTAATAGCATTTGGGGCATCCAGGGCGGTGTCATTGCACCGATATTGTTAATGCTGCAATATTGATTTGATGCGTTATTTGATTTGTGATGGGCGTATTCATGATTGTGTTCTGAATATTCTTGTATATGTTAATGCATTTTGAAAGGCTTTTATATTCCATTGTTCTAGTAGTTGTTAGGAACTGCCTAGGAATACCGTAGCGAGATGGAGGTATTGTTTAGTTATATAAGGCTTCGTTATTCAATAACTTTTATTTATTTTCGTGCCTTCTAAAATCTATATATTAATACGTGAAGCAAAAATTTGTGGTGCATTTTTAAGTAATATGCCGCGGACGGATTAGTATGAAATTTTGCACAGTTACCGTGGACGTAGAGAAGGAGTGCAGAATGTTATATGTTTTTCAAATAATGCATATAACATACATAAAATCAACTAAAAACACATTACACAAACTACCGTGCATTTGTCACAAACATATAAATAATAAACGAAATTAAACATTCAACATATAAAAACACAGAACGTCAAAAATGTCAGATGTCTTTGTCTAAATACCCGTTATTGACTTTAAATGCAGCTTTGCCACTTAAACCTCCTTTTACCTTTAGGGTGTGTTATTATAACTTAAAAATTATTAAAAATTAAACTTAGGAAAGACTTTGGACAATATCACCATTAGTTTTTGCAATGAATTACGGTCGAATTTCAACCGTTGCGACGGGTGACTTCCTATCAACCCATTATTGGCCCACTGCTGGGCACGGGTCTTCTCTCAGAATTAGAGAGTTTTAGGCCATAGTCCACCGCGCTAGCCAAGTGCGAATTAGTGGACTTCACACACCTCCGAGAACTTTTTTTTTTTAAAGAACTCTCGGGTGTGTTGGTTTACTCACGATGTTTTCCTTCACCGAAAAGTAGTGATAATTAATTTCTAATACGCACATAAATCAGTGGTGCGTGCCTGGGTTTGAACCTCGGACCTCCCGATCGAGAAGGCAAGTTTCAACCATTAGGCTATCATTGCTCACACGTGACTAGTGTAGATGAATAGACACTTAGATACTAATCACCATTCCACGCACAATCTTGTTGACTTCGTTTTTTTGTAGATCAGACCAAGTCACAAGCGAAATCATAAAATATTTTTATGTAAAAAAGAATTTCGAATTATTTTTAGGTACAGAGATCTATCAATACTTTTTATAGGATATCAAAAAGTCGAGCAGAGTTACCAAGAATAGAATGATTGAAGGAAAAATTCAATAAGTGGCTGTTGGCAGCCGATGTCCCTGAGTTGACCCTCTACCCTCAACCCTTCGTGTCAATCCCTAATGTCGTTCGTCTTGTCACGAAGTTCTATTTGGCTACTGAGGATACCGACCCTTATGTCGGAGTCGTACGGCGCCCTTTCCTATTTCATTACAGATATTTAGGCAGCCTTTTGTTAAAGGTGCTTTCAGAATATTGTTATTACTTACTGCGTAGAGAAATGTTGCGAGGATTAAACGGGCAACCGTAATATATTATAATACGCAATATGATTAAATGTACCATGTAATCTTAATATAGGCATTTCTTTACGAAATTATTAATATAGAAACCACTATTATACCTTACAATTTTTTTTTTTGTTTTCGAGAGGGAAACTTTCAAAAAGTACCCGCTTACCGCACTAAAACCCCCCCGGTGGCCGACCTCAACGCTGCGAAGAGGACTCCGGGAACTCCAATTGACCGCCGCCGGTGTCCTCAGCGTGTGCCCCATCGGGCTCTTCTCTGGTGGGCGTGAACTGCTCACCTCACCTTCTGGTTTTTACGGCAACATGCAACCACACCGCCACATGCCGCCGTCCTTCCCGGGGTCACTTGACCGGATGGTTCGAGCTCCCACTCTTCCCGCCCGCAACCCCGGAAGCCTCTTTTAGTCGCCTCTTACGACAGGCAGAGGGTACCGTAGTCCTATTCTTGTCCCGGAACTACAGGGACAATACCTTACAAACCTAGAATTTTGTAAAGTTGTTGAAGCAGGATAGTTCACCCAAGTACCTCCTTGGGTGAACCACCCTGCTTCACCGCGAGGTTCTAGTTTGAATTAGTGACATTTCGGTGGAAAAGTGTGTCTAGCTAACTCAGTCATGAGGGGAGATACAGATGTCTCTGGGAGTCAGTGACAGCGTTGGTACTTTAGTGTCACGGAAAATATTACGAAAAACTCATTAATATTAAAATGTTATGACAATTTTTACATTTTGACGAAATGAGATTTACTGTCCAGATTAATTGCATGAGCGGCGATGGATATTACTTTTGGTAATGTTGGTATGCGGTATGCATATCAATCTGATCTCTTTCGGATTTCTGATCATTTTATATCTTTTAATGAAAACCTTATTTGCGTATATGCTGTCACGTAATTCATTTGCAGTTTCAATATTACTCAGTTTATTTTCATCACTGGGTTTTTATCAAAGTAATTTTGTTTTCGTTTCGTGTTGTGTATAGTTAGTAGAACAGTTTTTTGTAGTTCTATACTGTGATAATCATACTAATCATACTAATATCGTCGTCGTCAACCCATTATTGTCCCACTGCTGAGCACGGGTCTTCTCTCAGTATGAGAGAGTTTAGGCAATAGTACACCGCGCTGACCAAGTGCGAATTGGTGGACTTCACACACCTCCGAGACTTTTTTTTTAAAGAACTCTCGGGCGTGTAGGTTTCCTCACTATGTTTTCCTTCACCGAAAAGCAGTGATAATTAATTTATAATACGCACATAAGATCGAGAGGGCAAGTTTCAACCATTAGGCTATCACTGCTCGATACTGATCATACTAATATAATAAAGGCAAAAGTTTGTGAGTGTGTATATTTTTTGTTACTTCTTCACATTTAAACGGCTGGAGCGATTTTCATAAAATTTGTGCAGCTAGTAATTAATATTTTTTTAGTATCAAGTTTTTTTTACCACAGTAATATTTAAGTTTATTAAAAATAACTTAATAATAATGTTGTGCAATTCAACTCTTAAGCATAAATTTGTATATAACTTTTTTGATATTTCCACGGGCCTCTAGAACGTAATCCTATATGAAAAATTACCAATTTACAGTACGAAACTTTGGTTAGTGTAATAGTTAATTTGATAATTTTCCGTAGATCGTCTTTCTTGCCGTAAGTAATCAATGTTTGTATGTCCACAAAACTTTTTACCTTCATACTGTAAATTGATAATTTTTCATATACGATTTTGTCGTAGGGGCCTGTCGATTGCATGATTTAACACATAATTTTAATATTTTTCAAGAAAGCAGAGTCCACCCCGTAACCCTCCGAACGTCACACAAGCCTAAGAGACGCAAACTTCCTCGAATCAATACAGCGATAGATTATTCCTATCCCTCGAGCGATGACAGGGCTATTTACCCAGAACCTTAGCAAATAAAACAATATGAATAAGCCCTTCTGTGTTCCACGGCTGATCTCTGTTTCTCTTCACAACTAGAAGCTTGGAGATTAATCTGACACCCTAAGGATCTGTGAACAAAAAGGAGATTAATATTTTAATACTATCTGAAGGTTTTTTTATTTTTTATTTTATTATTTTTTTATTTTTTTATTTGACTGAAGTAGCAAACGAGCATGCAGTCCACCTGATGGTAAGTGGTCACTGCCGCCCATGGACATCTGTAATCAACTACATACAAAACATTGGTTCCATCTGAAGTCAATCACAGATGCGTTGCTACTCCTGAGGACTATGATGGTCGCCTCATCTGAAAGTATGCCGGCAACCACACCCTTCTATCGAAACGCAAGAAATGCTTCACGCTAGAAATAGGTGTGGCGGTGGTACTTCCCCGGTCGAACTACACTGGTTCTACCACCTCGAAAACAGGGAAAGAGGCCACGGTGGCGTAGTCCAATGTGTGTTAGTCTGATCAAATCCGCACCTATCTTGACACCACCGTACATCATGCCCTATACATAGCCGAAAGCAGAGTTTGTTGGAGAAACATCGTAGAAAGTGACAAATAGAGACCACAACCCTCTCAGCATTTGAGGAGGAAGAGGAAGATTTTTTCCCGAAGCTTAACAAACAATACCTTTTTTTGTTTTGTTTCGACCACAAAATGTGCTCGAGGCATAATTTTCATTAACAGAATTCTAATATACTGACCTCATACATTATTCAGAGTATCTCATATGTATCTTTTTTCGACCAACATTTTGTGCAACCTGCGACGACCTTTCTCGGACAAAGATATTTGATCAGAGGCGACCTTTAAGTAAACCTTTTAATATGTATACTGGAACTTTTAAAAGACTTTATTTATTTTATACGCTGTGCACCCTCACACGGATTTTTATCTACAAAAAGAAAATCAAGAGAAAAATTAGTCTACATAACTGTGGTCACCTAATGAGCAGCGAGAGCTTAATGGTTGAAACAAGACCTCTCAATCTGGTAGTCTAAGGTTCAAGTTCGAGGAACGTAAAACTGATTTTTCTAAAAATTATGTGTGTATTAGATATTAGTTATCAACACTTTATGGTAAAGGAAGAGACTGTTGAAGACACCTGAGGTGTCTATAAAAATATAGTACTCAAAGGTTAGTCAATTCAAAAACACCAGCGTGATAAACTATAGCCTAAAAACCTTCTATAACGGACAATCGTTTATTAATGATAACGACATTGCTGTTCTCAAAGTCATATGTATATATTAATACGTAAAGCAAAAACTTGTGATTCGTTTTTAAGATATCGCAGGCGGAGGAGTATGGAATTAAGCACGGTATAGTTGATGTAAAGAAGGATTGCGCAATTCTATTTTTTTTTCTAATAATGCATAAGACTACTAACGTCAAAAATGTCTTTGATGTCTTTGTCAAAATACCCGTTATTGCTTCTAAAGGCAGCTTAAATAATAAACCTTGTTTTACCTTTAACGGTTGCATTCAAAAAAACTTGAAATTTATTACAATTCATTTAATTTTGAGAAATATTGGTGCTACTTTGGACAATATCAAGTTTAGTTTTTAAATTTAAATTACGGTCGAATTTCGACGTTGCGACGGGTGACTAGTACTGTTAAAACAACTACTTTCGTAAACAATTTCACAATACTATCAAATCTTGCATGTATTATGATACAGACAAAAAAATTAGATTAGTAAATGATCTTACCGAATTAATTGACTGATACTCGGTTTTAATTTTCTTACGCGTTGCTTTTAGATACGTGATCCAAATTTGTTATTTGATTTTAGATCGAATTTTCTTAAGCAGTTCTTACCATTCCAGTCGTACAGTAATGAGATTTAGTAATTAGGTTCAGTCGGCGTTTATTTTCGTATTGGACATGACAGTTGGTCTCAGTGATTGGCTCTTGGTGTCATTATTGTATTGATTCAAGAGACATATTCTAAAATTTGCAATATCCTATTTGAAGTATCTTTCTCTGCTGTGGTAAAGTTACTTGCATCGTTTGTTACAGGTGATTATTGTAGTAAGGTATGAGATTATTGCTGCATCGATCGTCTGATTTACCATCCTTTTTAAACCAGGAGTCAGATTTTACTGCAGAAATAAACGTGTTAATGGAAAATTTGCAATAAAGCTACGAGGCATACTACTTTGTCACGTTTTTCTGTCTTGGCAAAATCCTTCCGCTATTCCACGGTATTCATCAGCAACTTGAGATCCATTGATGAATTTAGTGCAACCTTCAAAAGGTACCCGACGCCGTGGGAGCGACGCAGGGTTATGTGGGATTTTTACCGCACCAAAACCCCCCGGTGGCCGTTCTCGGCGCTAAAAAGGAGGACTCCGGGATCTCGAAACGACTTCAACCGGTATCCCCCGAGCGCGTTGCCCCATCGGGCTCCTCCCAGATGGGCGGCTGGGCCCACCGCTCCGTCTAGTCTTTACGACGGTATGCGACCACACGTACCGCCGTCCTTCCCGGGATCACCTGACTGAACGGTTCGAGCTCCCACTCTAGCCGCTCGTAACCCCGGAAGCCCCTTTTAGTCGCCTCTTACGACAGGCAGGGGATACCGTAGCAATATTCTGGTCCCGGAACTACAGGGTGCGAATACTCATGTACCTACATGGCATGCGAGTTGGTGATCACAATGAGTATTGATGCTGTACAGGAAGACGCTGTCGTTCATTTCTTAATTTTCTACTATCACTCACATTTTAAGACATTCAAAGTTAAACAGAAAATGGTGCTTTTTAAAACCGACACCACACAGTATCATCATTTAAAGGCTTCCGTTATTGGAAATCGTTGACAGAATGATTTGATGATAATTATTCAGATAAAGTACAAGCTACCGGGCGAAACTTTGCATAAGGTGAAATAGAAAAAAAAATGTTTCTTTTATTACTTAAGACATTGGATGTGCAACAATTCTAGCTACAATCAATTTATTCCACTAAAGGTAAACTTTTCGTTTACCTATTTCTGAGTCAGAATCAAATTAACCGTTCAGCATTCAAGTACTAAATATAGTTAACAACAGCATCGACAATAATCAAACCGAAGCTAATTACAAAAAAGAAACTTCCGTCTCTGTCCTGAAAATTGTTAACTCATTTATCATCTTCGTCTTCTACCTCTTTCTGTCCTTTCATTGCTACATCTACCCCTCTCACTCGTCCTAGGTCTTTTGAATTTGTAATTGGGCGTGCAGTGCCGTCCAGACTGCTAATCAATTTGCCTAATTAAGACAGAATTGTTTTTCGGAAGAATGGACGTCGGAATACAAACTTGAAATAAGCTTTAGTTATATGCTAATTTTAAGTTACAACTTTGCTTGTGGTTTCGTCTTGGTTTTCTCCAGTAAATCTTTAATTTATTGATATATTTGGTCATTTTTACTACTGTACATATATTTCTATTTTTAGCGGTGATATGATTTCAAATACCAGTAACTTACATTTGTATGCCATTCAATTGACTTATTTTGCCTTTTTTTATATTTTGTTACAAATACTGAGTATGAGTAGGTATCTATATATATTTAATTACGAATAAAAATTGAGATAAAGTTGGCACAATTTAATTTCGAGTTTCAAACAGGTATTTAGGTATTATCGATACAATAATTACAAATGGAAACAAGTTCCTTCATCTATTTATTTTTATTCCTGTGTGCGTTTATTTCAGAATTGAAGTAGCAAACGGGCATGTACCTTATTGTAAGGGGCCTTCACCCTTCTGCTGCTCAAAGACAGGGATTCTACCTGGAGACAATTGGGTTTGCGTTGCTACGCTTGAGCAATAAGATCCTCACATGAAAACTAAGAAAATCTTCTCATGAGGTAAGTAATCTTAGTGCTCAGGAGTCAACCAACAACAAAATTCAAGTTTTGCTTAACGCTAAAAGTAGTTTTGGCGGTGAAACTAATTACACTGGTTCTGCCGCCTGTGTACGTATGTATGTATGTTCGCGATATTGTTTATATCTTATTTTTTGTAATTTCAAATTAATACATGCATGTGTATTTTATTTCATTCCAGGATATTCATGTCCAATTAAATCGAAAAACGAAAGTTCTAGAATAATCAGGCAGTTTTATTCTTCAGTTTCCAATTTACCAACTTTCTTGTAAACAACAGCATCATATGAACAACTTTCAATACAGTTACTAAGCAGATAATGACAAATGTCCCGATGACAGCGATGACGTCTAAGCAGAGGTACTGGTAGAGCGGCACGTCGGCGGCAGGGTGGCGCGCGGTCAGGTTGTGCAGCGCCGCGAACTCCGTCCAGAAGATGGCGCGGGACATCGCCGACGCCGGCCGCGCGCTATACGCTCGGGAGAGGTTTTGCACTCGTGCTCTAAATCTGCAGAGTAGATAAACGATTTAAGGCTAATAATTATTTAGTTTAACTATTGCGCGTTGCCTTACCTGTTACATTTTAATCAGTCAATGTTTTTTTTATTATTGTATCTCACGTAACTAAACTAAATATAATATTCAGTAAAGTTGATGCCAGGCCAGGTCGCCCCCCTACCAGGTGGACCGATGACCTGAAGAAGACAGCGGGAAACCGTTGGATTCAGAGGGCACAGGACCGGTTGGAGTGGCGCCATTTAGGGGAGGCCTATGTTCAGCAGTGGACATCAAAAGGCTGATGGATGGATGGATGGATGGGAAAGTTGATGCATTGAAATGTATATTATAGAAATACCTCGACTTACGCTACCGCGACTTACAGTCAGTCCCACCTATCGCGTGAGTTCGGCGTATTACTGTATTAAACATATTTATGTCAAGTATTATAAAAGTACGATGCAAGTAACATTTTGCATCTTATTTATTTATTTTAAAATGATTTCTATTCGATATATGCTTTAAATTATTTATTACATTAAACTTAACAATTGTGGGTGAATAAAATAATGGTGTAGTGTTGATGGGACTCTAAATGGTCTAACTGTCGCCACTTGGCTTTGTTACATTAAGCGTATATTTAGAGTACACAATACTTGAGCACATTTAATTCTTCTCCTATCCTCTCGAGTTTCATGCAACTTGCGTCAGATAGAACAAAAATTGTCACGTAAAACACTTTTATTTAAAAGTATATTTGTGAAATCATAAAAACCAAAATTCTTACTCTGGCACCAGAACAGTTCTAAACTGTTTCAGAATATTGTCCTTGGTCAGTTCATTGAGTGCGATTTGGACCCCCAAGCCGGATCGTACGACGCTATCTGCAATCGCCGGCTGATCTCCAAGCACCGGCATAGCAACCATAGGAACACCATGGAAGATAGCTTCTATGGCACTCAGATGGCCACTGTGTGAAAAAAAAGCGTGGACTTTTGGATGTGCTGAAACGGAAGAAAAATCTGAACATTTTATTTATTTCTAAATATTTTACCACTTTTGACAGAAGAAAAAGATTTTAACACAATAAAGACTTAAAGATATCTTTGAACTTAAATTGAGTTATTCTGAGTTACAACACACAGATACACAGACAAAAATTCAACACATTACAGATATATGTGCAATTACCTATTCTCGATCGGTCAAGATTGTATGCTACTTGGAGATACGATGACCATTTTTTTGAATTATAATGTGTAACAATTTAGCCAGTGGTTTACCTAATGGAACCTTGTTTAGGGGGCTCATGAAGAGTTATTATCCTATTTGAGATCGCCACAGACGTATGAGATAGTTTACTTCTAAAGGTCACCACTTGTATCCTAAACACATGAAAGTTATTATCTTTTACACATGGGACAATAATTTTTTTGATCTATCTTTACCTATGCACTAAATACAATAGCATCGTCTGTAAGTGAGTGATCGAAATATGTAACTGGAGCTAGTTTTGAGTTCTTACCCAGTAAATCATTTTGGGGCAACCAGTTAGCCACATAAATATCCTTCGTATCTCCAGGAAAGATCTCTCCCTTCCACTTCCATACAACTCTCTGTGGAAGTTCCGCTACAGTATCCAGTATCGCCTTCATTTTAACTTCAGGAAGAGAAGTCTCCTTTAACAGAGTCCCAAAGCTGATATAGATCACTCCATTCTTCGACTCGTCTATAAATTTTTGTAGGGCCTATGAATAAAATAAATCAAGATTTAGCATCTTAAATTTTATAAATATAGTGTCGTCGTCAACCCATTACTGTCCCACTGCTGGGCACGGGTCTTCTCTCGGAATGAGAGAGCTTAGGCCATAGTCCACCGCGCTGGCCAAGTGCGAATTGGTGGACAATAAATATAGTGAATCTCTTGTATTCGTACCCATTCGTACAATACAAAACTAGTGTGGCCAACTGTCTTCATTTGTACGGGACGTCCCGATTTTCAAAGCTTCGTTATACGCCCCAATTTACATTTCATCAGGGCACTAAATATCCCGTTGAATGGATAGAAATAAAAACAAAACTTTTATTTTTTTACTGTTGTTTCTAAAATAACGTGAATCTGAAAAATCAATTATCAATGCTTTACGGCGTAATAAAACATTGTAAATTCTTTAAAAAATGTATCAAAAGTGTGTAAAGTTACCCAATTCCCACTTGGCCAGCTCGGTAGACTGTGGGCAAAAAATCTCTTATTCTGAGAGGAGACCCGACTCTAGCAGTAGGTCAATAATGGGTGAAAGATACAATATAAGTAATACAATTAATACATACATCTGGCAATGGTTTCGTAGGTACAACATGGAACCCTCCAACTTCAATAACATTGGACGGAAGAAGTCTCGATCCAGTCAGCACGAAGTTATGATTCAGAAGCAGGAACTTTACTTCACGACTCAACTGTTCCAATGGAGGTAAGTCATCGATATACTTCCCAAGAGTATCCTGATCTACCTTTTGCGCGTTTTTATATTTCCAAAGAAAAAAATGATGAAGTATTGTTTTTTCCACTCTGCTTTGTAACGTGGATTTGAGGTTGCTCGTCATGATAAACGGAGCGTATGAAGGATTGAAAGGTATACCAAAAGGACCATATTGCCACGGTGTGAAGTCACTCGTCTTCAACTGCACGACCGGTGCCCCTAACTTGTAGGCCAGTCCAAGTCCGCAGTCACTGTTAAATTGCTCCATGATGACCAGATCAAATTTCCTTTTTGATTTCCATAACTCTTGCACTGATACATTTTCGAGGAGAACCCTGCAGGCATTGTTACCTGCTGTTACCAAGTGATCCATTAGCTGTAGAATCGTCCAAAAAGATCGCTCCATCGGCATCACCCCTTCAGCGATTTTAACAGTCCCAACCAGACTTACGTCGTGATAATTTGGAATCGCTTCTTCCCGTGGAAAATGAGAAATCACAGTCAAATTATGTCCTCTCTCTGCTAAGTTTTGAAGATAATTCTTAAACACGAAAAAGTGACTTGGTCCTTCATATGGAAATATTCCCAAAATATTTAAAGATGTAACGATTTTCCACTGATAACATAATAAAAATAACCACAGATTCATTTTCACTATTCAAAACCATATGTGAGCACATGTGAACAAGCATGCGGTATCGAAGATAATATCATTTTCATATTTAAAACGCTTGTTAATATGAGCATAGAATTAAACGTAGCCCGATTGCGTCATTAGTATGACAGTCTGTTTTGCATTAAAGTGTAAAGATGTTAACTCATAATTATTATACTAAATATGTAGAACATTCTATCTTTTATTCTATATTTTTGAATTTAAAATATTATTTAAAAATTGTAAAATATAGATGTTTGTGTGGTTGCTGGCTCACTTTTATGTAAAGCGACGATCTCGGTCGTAAGGAGTAACAACATATTTGCGGTGGACTCCAGATAGAACCTAAGTTTTATATAAAGTCGTTTATGTGTCCATGGGTAGCAGTGACTAGATATTATCAGATGGACTACCTCCTTTTTTATCTGACTGAAGTAGCAAACGAGGATGCAGGCCACCTGATACCGGTAAGTGGTCACTGCCGCTCATGTACATCTGTAATCAACTACATACAGAACATGGGTTCCATCCGAAGTCAATCACAGATGTGTTGCTACTCCCGAGGACTATGATGGTCGCCTCATGTTAAAGTGTGCCGGCAACCACACCCTTCTATCGAAATGCTTCACGCTAGAAATATTTGTGGCGGTGGTACTTCCCCGGTCGAACTACACTGGTTCTACCACCTCAAAAGTTGGTTATGTTTAAATATAAATAACAGTATAAAGCCTAAACCTATTTGCCAGAATTTAACCATGTTTGCCAAAAGAAGTGCTAAACTTCTTGTATTTGGATGGAAGCATGTGGTTGTTACCTCACTTTCAAATGATACAGTATATGACTGTCTTATTCCTCCTGTGCAGCAACGCACCTATGATTGACTACGGATAGAGGCAGTGACCACTTATTATCAGGTGGATTGCATGCTCGTTTCCTACTACAATCATACAATAATAAATTATTAAATTTAATTTGAAAACGCCTTAACATATTTTAACTGACATTACATTTGCACAGGTGAATTAATTTTGTTATAATTATCACTGTTATTTACTTACCAACTGCGCCAGTTTATTGTCAGGTGTGTCATAATTATGTAAAAGTTTAGTTTATGATAAAAATTGCACGGTGCTGAAATACAAAAAAAGTCGGAGGCAGTGATGATAGAAGTGAAAACTTAGGAAAAAAATAGAATGAAAAGTTATAAAAAGTTATAACATAGATTTCAATAATTGGATATTACTCATAAAATAATACAAATATGATAATATACCAGGTGGACCGATAACCTGAAGAGGACAGCGGGAAACCGTTGGATTCAGAGGGCACAGGACCAGGTGGAGTGGCGTCAATTAGGGGAGGCCTATGTCCAGCAGTGGACCTTAAAGGGCTGATGGATGGATGGATGACTCACAAAATATTTTTAACAATCCAGTCGTTATTCGTATAACTACGTCACAGCAAGTCGGTGCCGCCAACACGTAAGTTTTCTACCAAAAATCTTTCCTAAATAAGTTTTCATCTGTTAATATGTCCCATAGAGCAGTGATAGCCTAATGGTTGAAACTTGCCCTCTCGATCGGAGGTCCGAGGTTTAAACCCAGGCCCAAACCACTGATTTATGTGCGTATTAGAAATTAATTATCTCTGCTTTTCGGTGAAGGAAAACATCGCGAAGAAACCTACACACCCGAGAATTCTTTAAAAATAAAAGTTCTCGGAGGTGTGTGAAGACCATCACTTCGCACTTGGCCAGTGCGGTGGACTATGGCCTATAACTTTTTCATTCTGAGAGAAGACCCATACCCAGCAGTGTGACAATAGTGGGTTGACGAAAATATCGAATAAAGAGAAAAAACATTAGCTTTTATTTCAAATATATCTTCTATTACTTGCGCAAAAGTGATACAATTTGTCAGCGATTTTTCTCGAGAACAATTAGTTTCAATGAATGCAAAATGTTATTATACCATAGATTGCATGCTCTGATTGGGTATACTCGTAATAAAATTTACTAAATTTTACTGGAAAGTTATTAAAAAGAATACTGTTTTTCTTTTTAATATCTTTCCAGTGAAATTGTCACCATTTGACTAAACTTTGTACAAACGTTCAATAATTAAATAAGTGTTTGCGGCAAGGAATTCTCTCTATCGAGTTCATAATAAAATTATTTTTTAATATTATCTCCTTACATTTGATACTTGAATTATTTAACCTTTTATTTCTTACATTTTGAAGGTAACATTACTTATAATAAGAGTATCAAGTTTCTTGAAAGTAAAAATAAATAGTGAGAGCCACCAGAAACAACGTTTGCTTAACAGTTCGAACATTCCATTATTAATACTGATGCAAGGGGTTTTTACTGCAAAGTTAATTTAAGCTTTTAGCCTCCAGACAAGTTTCTATGTGTCTCTTTCAGACTTTTAATAATAAGTAGACTCTTAATAATCACCTATGTTGTATAACTACATATTAATATTTAGCATTTTTTACTTTAATAAACATTTTCTTTGTAAGATGAAGTAGCAAATGAGCAAGCATTCCACCTGATGGTAAGAGGAATTCAACCCATGAGCATCTTCATATGGAACATATGTTCTATCTAAAGAAACTTAAAGAAGCGTTGCTACTTCCGAGGACTAAGATGATCGTCTCATATAAAGTGAGCCAGTCACCATTAGAAATTGTAAAATATAAAACATGATGTAATAAATGAAAAAAATAAACTATTATCACTTATTTAATAGAGTCTTAGAGCTTTTTAAAGACAGTATAATAATATTGGAATTTAAATGGATTTTTAAAACACTTATGGTAGGTTCTAAATAGGTGAACCATAATCTTCTTATAACCTTGAAATTAGTATATTTGATAATAATAGAACGCACACATCTTTCAGAATGCTATCTTTCAATTCCGACAGGAAGCCCATTACACAAAATAAGCCGATAACATTAATTGGTATTAATGTATTTTTTGCAAAACATGTTCCAAAAGTAATTTATTCCTTACTAAAACAGGAGTTCTAGGTAAAGTCTCACCTACTATTTGTATAGTTATCACCGGATATATTCACATGTTTAATGAGTTGCTTACATATAAGGAAAAGGGAATATAAAGTTATTCGATAATTTTAAATAAATTTTTAAAGAACATCAATGATCGAAACGTTTAGAAATGATGAAAAATAGACAAAAAGTAGTCAGTGTATATAAGGAACAAAGTGAAAAACCTATACAGCTTATTTTTTTAAATCAAAGATGAGACTATTTTAATAAGAGTTCTTAAATTTATTCTGCTATCGTAATAGACTTTGGAATATACCCTCTTTTTCTTCAAGGGGAAGTATAATTGGGAATTCAATGTCTATTTGAATGAGCGTATGATAATTTTTGAATGAAATATGTTTATTTAACTAATATTACAAGATGAGGACATTATTCAATTTATTCCTAATAATCCAAAACAATCAACTACTCTTGACTTTTACTTCTCGGTTCCAACACTTTCTCATAATGAACAGAATGAAAAGAAAAACTTTCCACGCTACCAATAAACAGATAATAACGAAGATCCCGATAACAGCGATGACGTCTAAGCAGATGTACTGGTAGAGCGGCACGTCGGCGGCAGGGTGGCGCGCGGTCAGGTTGTGCTGCGCCGCGAACTCCGTCCAGAAGATGGCGCGGGCCATCGCCGACGCCGGCCGCGCATTGTACGCTCGAGAGAGATTTTTCACTCTGTCCCTGAAGCTGGAAACAGAATCCATACTAATATTATAAATGTGAAAGTATGTTTGTTTGTTCCTATGTCACGTCGCCACTTAGCTATTATATGATATGGTTTATATGCTGGGAGATAGTTAGCAGGGCGGAGAGTGATGTAGGCTTAGTAGTTATTTTTACTGCTCTCTCTCATTCCCATGAGAATATCGACGTTTTGTTAGTTGATACATATTTAGTAGTTCCAGACGTTATTAATGGATGGCGTTAGTAAAATTCATTTGCAAGTTCTGAATCGCGCTATCAAATGCTAATGTTAATTCCCTTTGACCGTGCGGGCGAAGCCACGGGTAAGAGCTAGTAGTAAATAAGGCTTTCTATGCTCATAGCCTCACACCCTAGTGTGACACAGAAAAAAATCCTAATTTTTTTCTGTGTCGGAGGGGCCATGAACTCACCTATAGACGAATACATAAACACCCGGACCCATTCAAAAAAACTTTCTGAACGGGAATCGAAACCGAACCCATTGCGAGGCATACTACACATGGGTCTTCACATGGGTCGTCAATGACAGAGATTTTGTGTATTGATTATAAATCGATATAGGTTTTCATTAAACAAACATTCATATATTGGGAGTAAATAATTCCAGGAAGTTCACATTCATAATGTTTTTCATATGACGTTTCCTTTTGTCAAATATGTTTTTTGACAATAGAAAATGTACACTTCATTTTCGTCTTCTCCATGATAAAATTCCCGGAATCCTTTTCGTAACACGGAGTGGGTTTTAGTAGGAAGAGTTTCAAAAAATCCTAAAACAACCAAGTTACATTCTTACTTTGGATCCAGCACAGTTTTGAATTTGTCCAGCAGAATATCTCTGGTTAAATCGTTGAAGGGAATTTGAACTCCAAATCCAGTATATTCAACACAGGCTGCAATCGATGGCTGATCTCCTAACACCGGCATTGCAACCAACGGCACCCCATGGGTAGCAGCTTCTGTCGCGCTCAGAAGACCACAATGCGAAAAGAACGCTACGACTTTTGGATGAGCTGGAACATCAAAAGAGAAACTTAAGTAAATTCTATTTTAATTTTTTCCTACATTTTGTAGACGGTGATATTTTGTGTATTGTATCTGTACAGGATTTTTTTAAGTTTCTTGAGAGAGAGAGAAAATATTTTAATAAAGAAAACTACATTATCATATGTTGTTTGCGAGAATACTCAAGTGAAATATTACGCAAATGGGATCAGACTCGATCTTTCCAGCCTTTCAACGCTAAAGCTAATGAAACGAATCAGTTGGTAGTTAACATTGGAATAATATAATATTTTGTACCTAAATTTTAAGGTGCATGAAGTCAGTTTCATATAACATATGTACTTTTTGGTCCAGAATAGTTGAATAGCTTAGGTTAACAAATACAGAACAGTCATATAATAAATAATTCTCCATATAAAACAGATAACCTACATTAAAGATTAAAAAGAAGACGAAGACATTAGACGTACTGAATTAAATTTGTACCTAGTAAATCGTTCTGTGGCAACCACTTAGACAAGTAAATATTCTTGGTGTCTCCAAGAAAAACATCTGCGTTCCACTTCCAAACGACTCTCTGGGGCAGCTCAGCTAAGACATCCAGAAAAGCTTTCATTTTGGGTTCAGGAATAGTACTTTCTATTATCATGGTTCCAAAGCTGACGTAGATCACTCCATTTTTCGATTCGTCTATAAATTTCTGTAAATCCTACAGTTCAAAAGGAGAAAATAATGGTTATCACATTTTTTTGCTAAATGTATCTCAAAAAATGAGTTTTCCTACATTTAATATTTTGTTTTACTGATATTTAAAACCAAATTGGACACTCGTTCATGTTATGAATTTTAAAATAGAACAAAGACTAAAAAGGCTATCTATAATATTCCAAACACATAAAAATACGAACAAGACTTTCGTAAGCAATCCCACAGTAAATGAGAATAAAGAATGAAATAGAATAAGTCGTACATACCGCCGGCAAAGGCTTTGTAGGCACAACATGGTACCCGCCAACTTCAATAACATTGGGCGGAAGAAGTCTCGGTCCGGTCAGCACAAAGTTATGGTTCAGGAACACGAATTTCACTTCACGACTTAACCGTTCCAGCGGAGGTATGTCATCGAAATATTTCCCAAGAGTATCCTGATCTATTTTTCGCGCGTTTATAAATTTATAGTAATATGTATAATGAAAAATCACTTTCTCTACTCGTTCGTACAACGTAGGTTTGATACCACCCGTCAAAATAAACGTAGTGTACGATGGATTAAATGGTATACCCAAAGCTGGATATTGCCATGGCGTCAGTTCATTTGTCTTTAACTCTACGACCGGTGCACCAAGCTTGTAGGCCAGTCCATGCCCGCAGTAAGTGTTGAACTGCTCTATGATCACCACATCAAATTTTCTATTTGATTTCCACAGCTCTTGTACTGATTCATTCTCGAGCATCACCTTGCAACAGATATTGCCAGAAGATACAACATAATCTATCGTTTTTAGCATTGTCCAATAAGACCGTTGTAAGGAAAAGATACCTTCTGCGATTCTAATTGTCCCAACCAAGCTCACGTCATGATAATTTGGAATAACTTCCTCTTTAGGAAAGTGTGAAACCACAGTCAAATTATGTCCCTTCTCTGCTAATTTTTGAAGAAAATTCTTAAACACAAAGAAGTGACTCCGCCCCGGATACGGAAAGAGACCTAAAATATTTAGAGTTTCCACTGAATTTGTATTATAACTTGCCAATACAACTAACAGTAAGGATGTGAACATCTTATAAATTAACATGAAAATAATTACAGGCACAATAACTCTGTCAACGATGCGGCGCGTAGTTGACGCTAATTATACACTCGTAGGTATAGAGTTTAGTAAATGAATAAAATTAACTTTTAAAGTGAATTCAATTCTTTAATGTACTGATAACAAAAACTCATGAATTTTAAAATGTCATTAATCAACCTGTCGCGGGGCGTGCGTGCCGTGCGCCCCACGTGCGTTGTCGTGAGTGCGCAGGCGCGTCCGTCGGCTAAAGCGAGTCCTCACCGACGGCTCTTACCGCGACGGAGGGGTGCGGGCGTGATGTAGATACGGACGGACTTTCGCTCGTCCGGCGCCGGAAGCCCGCTCGTGTGTGTACTTCGCGTCGGGGAGTTGCGCCGTTCTCTTCCTGCGTCGATGTAGAGGGTGCGGGGGGTAGGTGAGGGGGGAGGAGACGTTTTCAAAAGAAACAAGAATGACGTTTTTTGTCTAAGCCTTAATGGACCAGCCAAAGCCTAGCCCTAATCCCCCTTGCCTAGCCCTAATATTCTTCGCTCTTCTTTCGCGGAGAATCTTCTTTCTTCCTGCTGCAGAAGGTCCTTCCGTCCTGCAGAGTTTCCAGTCTTCAGTCTTCAGTGTCTTGAGTCTTCTTTCTTCTTCAGAGTCTTCTTTCTTCTTTTTCTTCTTTTCTTCTTGGGAGTGCTTCTCTCTGGAGGCCATGTTCGCAGCTAAAAACCCGCCTGGTCCGCTGCCCTTCGGCATTACCTTAAAGAGAGCCGCACGGCTCTAAGCCCATATTGCCTAACATTTCGACCTAATTTTCACTTTGGCTGACCCATGTCCGGCTAAATCTTTATTTCTTCCCAAAATCTTACATACATGTGTCATACATCAATAGATTCGTCTTAAAAAGTTCTATTAAACCGTACAATCCTTATTCTTATATCTAGAAAGACAAAAAAGTTATTCGTAAAAAACATCGTAAAAATACAGTAATTTTGTCCTGTCTTACACTTATTTTCCTTAATAAATCCTAAGTTCTAAACCTTATCCTTATCTATTGTATATAAAAATGTAGAGAAATGCTTAACCTATCGATCTACACTAATTATAACAATATAACTTAATTAGAACTATCAAAAATTACGTTGAATACACAACTTTCATAAAACTTCCATAAATCTTACGTAAACTTATTCGCTATCTCGTATTTACATCTTGCATCTCTTTCATATCGTGTTATAATCTTAGCTTAAGTCTATTGTGATCCTATCGTAATATACATCGAAATCTTTTAACTAAATACAATACTTCGTAATCATAATTCGATACATAAGGGAACTTAATCTAGTTAATTAGACGAGTCGCCGACATCCTCCCCCTCGTGCGTAGCACCAACTCCTGACCCGGCGACTCCGTGCTGCTGGCCCGATGCGATGACCGCCTCCCCGCAGTCTGGCTCGCTGTCCGCCGACCCGCTGCTCGGCTCGACGACTGCTCGCTCCTCGTCGCGCTGCGCCGGAACCAGTAGCACCACCTTGGAGCTGGGACGTTTCAGGACGCCCCCTGCCGTGCGCACCTCCAGTACTCTGGTGCGCCCGTCGGGTCCAGGATAGGTTCGGACTACCTCACCCCTTGGCCGGTGAGATCTTCGTCGGTGAATGTCCCCAATCTTGTGCCGCAGGGTCTCCCAATGAGGAAATGATTGGGAGTGTGGGCCCCTTCTCCCGTATCTTCGTCGGCTTTGATGAGAGGTCTTGAGTTCACCAGGTGCTCCGCTTCCACCAGCAGAGTGTGCAGGACTTCTTTCGGATGCCTTCTCTGGAGGATTGCCGCCAGGGTCCTTGTTAGGGACCAGACGAGGCGATCCCACGTGTCCTCCTTGCTGGGGGCCCCAGGTGGTATAAGTTCCCACCTGATGCTCATCTTCTTTGCCGCGGTGATGACGTCTTCCTTGTTGAGCTTGGTGACGGCTTCTTGGCTCGATCGGTTCTCCCCCTCGTGAGGTTTCCAGCGGGAACCTCCCCAGCTGCTGGAACTCTTGTGTGCCACGGCGCTCCCTGCACCATTGACACCGATGAACCGTCGACATGACCGCAGACCGTAGTCCCAGGATCCAGTAGCGTCGCCTCAACTCGTTGATCACCGTTGCGTGGTTACCATGACCCAACTTCTCATGGTAGTACGTGATGAGCAGCCCGGTGATGTGATGCTGGCTATCCAGCACCACGGGTGCCTTCTCTTGCCGCGTGTGTACTGCTGCGTCGATTCTTCCCCGGAGTCGTAGTAGTCCATCTTCCATGACGACGTCCAGTTCCTTAAGCCGGCTTTCCTTCTTCAACGGCCTTCCTTCCCTGACGCAGAGTACTTCTTCTTGGAAGCTCTCTTCTTGGCTTCTTCTTAACAGGATTTCTTCGGCTTCCTGTATCTTGTCATGTTCGAGGGGAATGTATCTTCTCTCTTGGGTCTTCATATGCTTCATCTGCAGTAACCTCGCTGTTGCCCCCACCAGTTGCGCCCATCTTGCGAACTTGGCTGGGTCTGGATCCGGACGCTGATCGACGGGCTGGGCCCCCATAGTCGATCCCCGTTTCTCCATTCCCGTGGGCTTCTTCTTATAGGTGCGCGGTTTCTGCCAATCTTCCTCGTTGCTTCCGCTGTTGAGAAGATTCCCCTTCCGTGTGATGTCCTTGCCGAATTCTTCTTCTCTAGAAGACAAGTGCGCGCTGGTCTCGAAGTTCACGGGTCTCGACGTTGCTCCGTTGGACCCGTGTAGCACCCACCCCAGATAGGTCAATGATGCTACGGGTTGACTTCGCTTCCCCTTGCGCGTGGCTCTGGACACGATGAGCTCCCAGTTGTCTTGCCCAATCAGTAGCTTGGGTGATTCCTCCTCATAATATAACTGGTCAGCCATCGACTTGAGGTAAGCACACTGCTCAATCATCTTCTTATCCAATCTCTGAGGCGTCAGGTTGATGTCATCTATCGTACGTGCCCCAAAGATGGTCCTCTTCTTCTCCTGGTGCAGTCCCTTGACCTTCATGTTGAGCTTCATCGAGTCTCCCTTGGTGATGGTCTTCCCTCCTACGGTCTCCAGGGTGAGTGCTTCCACAGGTCCTTTGAGGCCGAGTCGTCTCGCAACCGCTGCATCGAGAAGCGTGACAGTTGACCCCTCATCCAGCAACGCTAGCACCTTGGCAGCCCCCTTTGGTCCGTACAGCTCGACTGGAACCATCTTCAAATACGCCCTTCCTGTCCTTGCCGCATTCACCGGGAGCATGACATTATTCGCAATTTCCCTCATTTCTTCGGGCTTCGGGCTAGGCCCCCGTTCTTCATGAAGCACGAAGTGATGCCACCGGTTGCATACCTTGCAGGGAGGACGCCGACATGTCTCCTTCTGATGCCGCCCTCGCAGACACCTGAAACACATCCGTGACTTCTCAGCGACGTCCCACCTTTCTCTTACCGGTAGTTGCAAAAACTTGCGGCACTCGTGGAGGTGATGCTCGTTCTGGCAATGTGGACAGGAGGTCTTCCTTTCTTCTTCGACCCGATCAGACGTGGTGTGTGCGAATTGACGCCGGGGAGGCTGCCTCTGGTGCACAGTCTCCTGCGTCGCGTAGGGTCCACACCGGTCCGCTTCCCTGTTGAGGAACTTCATCATTAGCACCAGGTCCGCATCTTCCTCTTCCTTGTCGGCGGCATAGTCGTACCACCGATAGCGCAGCACCGCCGGCATCTTGTCCACGATGGTCTTCACCATCTCCGGCGAGTGAAGGTACTGCGGTCTTCGAAGCCCCCGAATTGTCGCGACAGTGTTGTTCACCCGGCTGGCAAACACGCAGACGTCGCGCGCACCTTCCATGATGCGTGGCAGGTTCTTCACCTTCTCCAACTCCATCAGGATCAGGGCTTCTGGTCTTCCGAATCTTCGACGAAGAGCTTCCAATATTTCCTCTGGTGGGCACTCCGAATACAGGAGACTCTTCACCGCCTCCCGTGCCGCACCCTTGATGGACCGCCGCAGCCGCGCCATGTTGAGGACATCTGTAAACATCGGCGCAGTGTCTTCATACACCGTCCTGAAGGCGATCCACTCTTCGCTCCTCCCGTCGAAGTCCGGCAACTCGTGCACGTAGCTCGGCGCACTCCGTGGCGCCGCGCTGATTGCCTTGATGATGGCCTCCGCTAAATCCTTGGTCCCGTTCGTTGAAGGTTCCTCTCGGTCCTCTGGCTTGACGGCGGCAATTGGAGGTTGGATGGCGCGCCCCTCCTTGGACGTGCCCTGCTGGTGCCCCTCCTTGGGCACCTCCCCCCGACGTACCTCTTCGGACATCCGACCGACCGTCGACTGCACCCATGTCTGCACGTTGGCGTCCCAAGCAGGATTCCCTTCTTCAACTTCGGGCTCCTCATCTTCCACCTGGGCCAACTCCCATTGGGCCCGGGCGAGTTCCGCTGCTGCTTTCGCTTCGTCTAGTTGTCGGCGCGCCAATTCCAGCTTGGCTTCACGTTCCCGACGTCCCGTAGACACGACGGAGCGAGTCTTCTTCTTTGCTGCAGGTGCTGCCGTTGCAGCAGCTGGAGCAGCAGGAGCAGCAACTTCCGTCTCTGAAGTGACTCTTGACTCGTACGTAGTTGGCGTTCCCTCTGTAGTTGTGCCCGAGGTTCCCGACGTTCCCGAAGAGTCAGTTGTCCCTTGTGCCTCTTCTTCAGCACGGGGCGCAGTCGACTGGTTCGGCGGCGAGGTACCCCTCTGGCTCCTGGTGACAGGCATGACGACGTCAGTAACCCGGTGTCTCGACGAAATACACGTAGATCCGGCTCGAAGGACCAGCAGATGTCGCGGGGCGTGCGTGCCGTGCGCCCCACGTGCGTTGTCGTGAGTGCGCAGGCGCGTCCGTCGGCTAAAGCGAGTCCTCACCGACGGCTCTTACCGCGACGGAGGGGTGCGGGCGTGATGTAGATACGGACGGACTTTCGCTCGTCCGGCGCCGGAAGCCCGCTCGTGTGTGTACTTCGCGTCGGGGAGTTGCGCCGTTCTCTTCCTGCGTCGATGTAGAGGGTGCGGGGGGTAGGTGAGGGGGGAGGAGACGTTTTCAAAAGAAACAAGAATGACGTTTTTTGTCTAAGCCTTAATGGACCAGCCAAAGCCTAGCCCTAATCCCCCTTGCCTAGCCCTAATATTCTTCGCTCTTCTTTCGCGGAGAATCTTCTTTCTTCCTGCTGCAGAAGGTCCTTCCGTCCTGCAGAGTTTCCAGTCTTCAGTCTTCAGTGTCTTGAGTCTTCTTTCTTCTTCAGAGTCTTCTTTCTTCTTTTTCTTCTTTTCTTCTTGGGAGTGCTTCTCTCTGGAGGCCATGTTCGCAGCTAAAAACCCGCCTGGTCCGCTGCCCTTCGGCATTACCTTAAAGAGAGCCGCACGGCTCTAAGCCCATATTGCCTAACATTTCGACCTAATTTTCACTTTGGCTGACCCATGTCCGGCTAAATCTTTATTTCTTCCCAAAATCTTACATACATGTGTCATACATCAATAGATTCGTCTTAAAAAGTTCTATTAAACCGTACAATCCTTATTCTTATATCTAGAAAGACAAAAAAGTTATTCGTAAAAAACATCGTAAAAATACAGTAATTTTGTCCTGTCTTACACTTATTTTCCTTAATAAATCCTAAGTTCTAAACCTTATCCTTATCTATTGTATATAAAAATGTAGAGAAATGCTTAACCTATCGATCTACACTAATTATAACAATATAACTTAATTAGAACTATCAAAAATTACGTTGAATACACAACTTTCATAAAACTTCCATAAATCTTACGTAAACTTATTCGCTATCTCGTATTTACATCTTGCATCTCTTTCATATCGTGTTATAATCTTAGCTTAAGTCTATTGTGATCCTATCGTAATATACATCGAAATCTTTTAACTAAATACAATACTTCGTAATCATAATTCGATACATAAGGGAACTTAATCTAGTTAATTAGACGAGTCGCCGACACAACCCTTAGAATATTTGTCTCTATTTATTTAACGTTATTGATAAGAATGAGTCGACTATATGTGAAGTGCTAATTCGCGTTTAATTGTTTAAAAATATATACACACGTATTTATACCTTCGACTGCATCAAAAAGGAATAGTGTTTTACGAGCGCCCGTCTGATTAAATCATCGCATAATTATGTACTCTCACGACATACATGAGAGTACAAATGCTGTTTACATACACATATGCTGCAGTTTCTTTGGTACACGATATAGTCCAAATGATTTGACGGATTGTAACGTATGACATGATGCACAGTTTGGCAGACATTAGTGTTAGCGTTACTGTAATTATGTACGAGAGAAAATAAAAAAAAAAAACATATCAATAGTATCGGCTCAGTTGTTAAAAGGGCTTTATCTGAATTTAATCCCCGATGAATTGCTGTCCATGACGAGTAAGATGGTCGCCTTGTATGAAAATGACCCTGCAACCACATCCTTCCACCGAAACGTAGAAATTGCTTCAAAGGGAAATAGATTTGGCGGAGTTACCTCATATTTCCACAAGTCTTGTTCAACCATATTACAACCATTAAATTAAACCAAATACTTTTTGATGACATTTAATTAGCCTTAAATTTTGCTTTTGAATAACTAGATTTTCTCATACCCGCTAAGATCTTAAGAAGTAATTTTATGAGAACAAAAAAACAGACAATGTTGAATGTTCCAATGACAGCGATGACGTCTAAGCAGAGGTACTGGTAGAGCGGCACGTCGGCGGCAGGGTGGCGCGCGGTCAGGTTGTGCTGCGCCGCGAACTCCGTCCAGAAGACGGCGCGGGCCATCGCCGACGCCGGCCGCGCGACGTACGCTCGGGAGAGATTCCGCACTCTTGCTCTAAAGCTGAAAACGGAATGAGAATTACAAAGAGCTTTTAATCATTAAGAATTTCTGTAAAGCAGAAATCCAGTAATTTTTATCCAATTGAAGTAGTTAATGAGCATGCAGTCCACCTTATGTTAAGTAATCAATGCCATTCACTCGTGGACACCTGTGAACAAATTTGTATGATACAAGGTTTCTATCTGAAGTCAATCACAGATACGCTGCTGTTCCCGAGAATTGATCGTCGCCTCATGTAAAAGTGACTCAGCAACCACGACTTTGTAACAAAAAGTAAGAATTCTTTCACACTAGAAATCATTGTGACAGTGGTCAGGTCGAACTATTATACTATTTCTACTACTAGATGATAAATGAGCACAATCATTTAAACACATAAATTTAGAAACCTGTATATCTTAGACCAAGTAACTTCAATCTTCTAAATGGATTATTGGTATGTCTACTTCGAGTATAAATTTTACTAAAGTCCACTCATCTGCTTAACTAAGGCTGGAATAAAAATATTATGTATTGACTTACTCGTATATGAATAAAAGTTGTGTAAATAAATTCGTCATTATCATTTTAATATATATTGAGATGAGTTTCCAAGATACTGGCACTATTATTTCCTTGAATGGCAAAGCTTATACTAACTACAGCTAAGACAAATATTTACAATCGATTACAACAAAAAAAACAGTAAACTTACTCCGAATTAAGAACAGTCTTGATTTTTTTCAATAAATTGTCCTTTGTGATATCATCCAGTGTGATTTGGACTCCCCAACCAAACTCTTCTAGATCAGCCGCATTCGCCAGCTGATCAGCGACTACTGGCATGGCAACCATAGGAACCCCATGGAAGGCAGTTTCAGTGGCACTCAGATGACCACAATGCGAAAAGAAAGCCAATACATTTGGATGACCTACAAAAAAGATCCGGATAAATTTATCCACATTATCCAACGTTCACCTTACAATTCTTATTTATTGATGATCAAACTTGGAACATTTTGAGTGATCAAAGAATAATATCCCACATAAGTGATTTATCATAATTCAAACTAATCCATTCAGTATTTTATCAATTTGTGCTAGTACGGCATAAAACACATGTAATATAACAAATTGCACGAATAATAAATATAAGATAAATACAAAAAATATGACCTAAAATGTCATTTTGCGGAAACCAATCAGACACATAAATATTCTTCCGGTCTCCAGGGAATTCCGCATTCCATTTCCATACAACTCTTTGCGGAAGTTCAGCTAATGTATTAAGAATAGCATCCATCTTCTCTTTAGGAAGAGACGATTCCTTCAACATGGATCCGAAACTAATGTAAATTACTCCATGCTTCGATTCTTCAATGAATTTTAATAATGGCTAGAAATAAATAAATTAATATTATTGTAAAGTACAGATCAAATATATAGATTATCAGATTATAATATTACAAAGTAACAAAAAGTTACTTTTAAAACTTTTTCGATATGGTCAAATCATTTGGAGAAGACTTCATACGTTTTAGTACTTAAACCCGAATTCTAGACAGAAAGACAAAAACTATAATGAAAAGCGACGTTACAAAAGATAACTTTAAATCCCATACTGACACATCAGTTTTACTTATTCCTCAAGAAAATCAATAACACCGAAAAGATATACATGAGTAAGGCTTAATACATACAGCAGGTAAAGGTTTTGGCGGCATTACATGATAACCTCCAACTTCAACAACATTGGGGGGTAGAAGCTTGGGTCCACTCAACACAAAGTTTTGATATAGAAGCAAGAACTTCATTTCTCGACTTAACTGCTCAAGCGGAGGAATGTCATCGAAATAGTTAGCAAGAGTCATCTGATCTACTTTTTGGCCATTTGCGTATTTCATGGTATAGATATAATCATATATCGTTATCTTAATTCTCTCGAATAGACTTGGTCTGACACCACCGGTCAAAATAAACTGGGCATAAGATGGATTGAATGGTATCCCAAAAGATCTGTATTGCCAAGGCATAAGACCATTTGTCGTTAGACCAACCACCGGCGCTCCTAACTTGAAAGCTAGTCCGAGGCCACAGTCACTATTAAAATGCTGCAAGACAACTAGATCAAATTTCCTTTTCGATCTCCACAACTCTTGAACTGATTCGTCTTCAAGCAAAACTTTACAATTGACATTGCCAGTAATGATTGAATAGTTTATTATATCAAATTTCGTCCATATAGATGTTACTATCGGAAATGTGCCTTCAGCTATTTTGATCTTCCCAGCCAAGCTGATGTCATGGTAATTTGGAATGACTTCCTTTCGAGGAAAATAAGATATGACAGTCAAATTGTGGCCCTTCTCTGCTAACTTTTCAAGATACTTTTCATACACGAAGAAATGGCTTCGACCTGGATATGGGAACACTCCCAAAATATTCAACGATTCCACAGAACGCAACTTTAATTTTATTAACAAAAGTAAATAAACAAAAATTATTTTCACCATTTTCGTAACACATTAGTTAAGATCAAGTATAGTTATAACTATAAATAGTTCACGAGTAGTGCATTATATAATTTAATAATAATGATTATACATGTAATACAATTATGTAAATGTAATTGTTTATAATAAACTATTTAGCATTCGTTATTTATATAATATGTATGAGTGTAGATTTGTGTATTTGATTTCATCAAACTTAAGTTGCATACTAGGTTTTACTCACAAATAAATCTGGAAAGTTAATCAGTGTTGAAAAAAAACAAGCAAAATTTATAATACTAATTATTTTTACTACCCGCGTGGCGGAGCGGTTACCATACCGGTCTGATGCGCAATGGGTCACGAGTTCGATTCCCGACCAGACAGGTATCTGAATGGTGAGTTTAGATTCATGTTCTGGGGCTGGGTGTTTGTTTATTCGTCTTGTAAGTGTCCATGGTACCCACGACACAGGATAAAATCCTAGCTCACGTACATTGATTTATCATATGAACGCTTACACATTGATTATTAAATCTACAAATTTATGTAAATCAATAAAATTATGCCGTCATAATAATTATATTATCGACTAATACATTATTTTTAGTGGTGGGATAATATTTGCACAGGCTTAGTATTATAGTTTTATTGCGTTTTCAATTATTGGATACAAGGTTTTGAAAGTTTTTGAAAATTTGGTCTGCTTCCTTTAAACCATTCGCTTCATCCACCTCAAATCCACCGGAACTCGGAGATTTACTTACGTCGTGATTTTTCTCGTTGTTCCTTCCTTGGCATAGCCTCCATATCAAATTTCAATTCAATTAATATCATAGTTCAGGTTATTCTTATTATTATATGTGTATTTTTTGCAAATAAAGTAATTCACATAAATTAGGAAATAATAAATAATGAAGCTTGTAATTAAAAAGTATATTAACTATTAAATTAACATATAACTAACGTAAGTACTATACTTATACTTAATTAACCGTAATTAAGACTTACTAGTAATCTTCTTAAAGATTACGGAGTCTATGGGAGTGCTGACAAGTAATATTATACAATTAGCTAAATTATGAACTTTTGCATTTTAGTGATCCGTGGTACTTTGAACCTACATACCTATTTCGATAAATTTGGTAATATTACGTGCATGAAACTGAATATACTGCAGAACAGAGCGTAAAATTAAGATCGTATATGAACTAAGACGGTCGCAAGTGAAGATAGCGCGATAAATGACGTGCTCGTGTTATGCAGAATTATTATATTAATACGTGAAGCAAAAATTTGTGACGGATTTTTAAGTAATATGCCGCGGACGGATTAGTATGAAATTTTGCACGGTTATAGTGGACGTTGAGAAGGAGTGCAGAATGTTAATATTTTTTTCAAATAATGCATTTTTCATATATAAAATCAACTAAAAACACATTACACACACTGCCTTGCATTTGTCACAAACACATATGTACTTAGTAAATGAAAATGAAAAGACACAACGTCAAGAATGTCAGATGACATTTGATTTTTAATTTAAATTACGGTCGAATTTCGGCCGATGCTACGGGTGACTAGTATGCATTAAATCGCTTTTAGGAAACTGGTTCCTAGGACAATAGACCAAGTACAGTCGGAAGAAAACTAAGAACAGCAGCAAAAAACAGCTTTCAACCTCGCTACAGTTTTATTAGGAGCAAAAGGCACATATTTGTTCTAGAGGGGGAAACCTTCAAAAGGTACAAGACGCCGGGGAGAGAAGCAGGGCCATTTAGGAGTCTTACCGCACTAAAACTCCCCGGTTACCGTCCTCGGCACTACGAATAGGACTCTGGGATCTCCAAATCAACGCAACCGGGGCCATCTGAATGCGTTGCCCCATCGGGCTCTTCTCAGATAAGCGGCTGGGTCCAACGCTACGTCTGGTTTTACGACGTTATGCGACCACACATACCGTCGTCCATCCAGGGATCAACTGACGGAACGGTTCGAGCTCTCACTCTAGCAGCCCCGAACCCGGAGGCCGCTTTGAATCGCCTCTTACGACAGGCAAGAGATACTGTCGGCGACTCATCTAATTAGTTAGATTAAGTTCCTTTATGTATGATAAGAATAAGATAATTGTATTATGAATAAGTCTTAAGAAATACGTTACGAATTCAGTTAAGAGAAATGTTTTTGAAGTGTTCATTACGATAGAATCACAACAGACTCAAGCTATGATTATAACACGATATGAAAGAGATGCAAGATGTAAATAGAGATAGAGAATAGGTTTAAGAAAATTGTATGGAAGTATTATGTAAATCATATGTTTGTTATAATTTTTGATAGTTCTAATTAAGTTGTATTGTTATAATTAGTGTAGATCGATAGATTAAGCATTTCTCTACATTTTTATGTACAATAGATAAGGATAAGGTTTAGAGCTTAGGAGTTATTAAGGAAAATAAGTGTAGGATAAGACAAAATTGCTATGTTTTTACGATGTTTTTTATGAATAACTTTTTTGTCCTTCTAGATATAAGAATAAGAATTGTATGGCTTTATAGATCTTTTTAAGACGAATGTAACGATGTATGACACATGTATGTAAAATTTTGGGAAGAAATAAAGAATTAGCCGGACATGGGTCAGCCAAAGTGAAAATTAGATCGAAATGTTAGGCAATATGGGCTTAGAGCCATGCGGCTCTCTTTAAGGTAATGCCGAAGGGCAGCGGACCAGGCGGGTTTTTAGCTGCGAACATGACTCGTTAACCCCAGAGACCACGTTTGCTCTAAACAACCACCTAACCGCAATCATTTCTTGTGCAGGCAGCACCGCAGGAGACGTCCCGACGCTGGAAGACCACTGGAGGCAGGAGCATCGTTCGACTGCACCACTCCAAGAAGGACCAGGGACGAGGACTCCCTTCGAGTGCACCACAGGACATCGGTTTGTGTAGGTACCCTCTATTTACCAACTTTGGGGAGGGAACGAGAGAGCACTATATTGTGCCTCCGCTCACTCGTCTCTTTCGTGGGAAAGGGTACGCGTGCCGGAGAGACCGCGCAGAGAAGATCGCCGTCGTCGCTGGCGCCTGGCTGGGCTTCACAGAAGCGTGATTAACCCGGTGGGGATGGCCGCGCGACGGCAAGAAGGTGAAGAGGGAACGCGCCGGTCCTCCGGCGCGGGCTACGTACCCTCCGAAGGGGATGAGGGTAGGCGCGTAATGTTGCGAGACATTTTCGCGCCTCGTAACATCTTACCTCCCCCAATAGAGGGTCCTCTGCAGACCATGTTCATGGTCCACCGAGGGAGGGGTCCTCCCAGAAGGGGCAGAGCCGCAAGACGCGGCGGCCGCGGCCGCACGGATGCATCGCTGCAGGCCAGAGACCCCTCACCTACAGGGTCACCACCAGGGCCAGGCAGAGACATGCCGGCCCTATTTGAAGAGGAAGAGGAGGAGTCAGCGGAAGTAGTCGTTCCCGCTGACACACCGGTACCTGCGGCACCATCATCGCCGCCTCGGAGGGCAAGTAAAATCCCACGTCGGGTCTCGCTCTCCGACTCGCCGCAAGACCGACCAGCAAAGGTACCGGCTATAGAAGCCGACTCACATAGGACGTCTTCATCAGAAGAATTCGAAGACAGCGTGGAGGAGCAGGGTGCAGGGATGGAGGCTGCTGCGACTGTGTCTGCCATCAAGGTAATAGCGCATAGGTCCCCCCCGCGATCCCCCTCCCCATCCATTCCGCCCTCGAGGGCAATTTCCGTCGAGACCGGTCTCGACAGGTCCTCATATATGGGATTTGCGTCGGAAGCGTCGCCCTCCGCCCGAGCCGAGGAGCACCCCACGTCCAATCCCGTACAAGCCCCACCCTCTCCTTCCGAACGGTATGAACCGGTATTAGTTCCCACGGACGGAGAAAGGTCAAACCCGCCAGCAGCACCGACAGGTGAGTTCGTTAGGCCCGGCGTATCATATGCCGCGGCTTTGTCAGCGCAGGCGTCGCAAGGCGCCTCCCCAACCCCAACCCCCACTGCGGCTGCTGTTGCAGCGCCGCGCCCACCCGTCGTCGGTGGGCCCTCCCAAGGGCCACCTCGAGTCGACGACAGACCAAAGGGCTATCCCCCCATTATAGCGGAGCGGATACCCAATTGGGTGCAGCACTTCGAGGAGCTGCACTCCAGACTGGGCCATGCACCCAACGCGCGGCCCTATGGTAGGGGGATTCGTTTCCTCCCTCAAACTGTGGAAGAGTTTAGGGTGGTCCAACGCTACCTGACCGCCCTATCGGAGATAGAACCGGACCTATCCTGGTTCTGTTTTTCCCCAAGGGAGACCCGCCCTGTCAAGGTGGCAGTGCGTGGGCTCCCGGGGGACACGAACCCGGAAAGGGTCGTAAGGGCGTTCAGGGACTTGGGCTTCCCGGCTCGCTCCGCGAACCACATTCCACCAAAAATGGGGCGGCCCGGGTGCGTGTTTCAGGTGCAGCTGGAGCACATGGAGAAGGAGCAGCTCGCGAGCCTCTACAGGGTAAGCGAGTTACTTTATATGCCGGGGGTGGTTGTGGAGGCATGGACAATCCGAGGCGGCTTGGCGCAATGCCACAGGTGCCAAGGATTCGGACATTCCTCACATAATTGCTTCCGGCGTTCCAGGTGTGTCCGGTGTGCCGAGGGACACGCATCGCGGGACTGTCCCCTTCCAAGAGACGCTCCGGGTAAGTGCGCTAACTGCCAGGGGCCGCACAACGCGAACGATAGGCGATGTGCGTTCCTAAGGAGGGTGGCGCGCGCCCGGAACGTCCCTCTCAGACCACCCGCTCCTGTTCACCGACCAGCGCGGAGGAACGCTCCTGTCCCTCAGGACCCCCCTGCCAGAGGACGAGCGCCCACCGCAGCTATAATGGGACACCGAGTGCGGCAAGTGGAGGAGCATGCGGACACGGCTGGTGCATCTCTGATGGCTCCCGCCAATGCTCCCCCCCCGGAGCGGCGTCGCCGCACACGGAGGGGGAACAAACGGCGCAAGGCATTTCGCCGACGTCAACAGCTGCGGGCCGACCGGCAGGTACCCCTTGCCGAGTCGACGCCGCACCACATCGAGCCACAATCCACCACAGAGACGCAGGTAGCCGTGGAGGCGGCCCCCACATCTGCGGCTGTCCCGGGACCTACGCGGACCCAACAGTCCGCGGCGGCCCCGGCACAGCGGCAGGTTCAAGCCGCTCCGAGACCCGTCCAAGCCCAACACCCGGCCCCGGCTGTCGTCGTGGAGGGCACATACCGCAGGAGGCAGCAGAGGCGGCAGAGGAGCGAGGTTTCCCAACCTACCCCCCAACCCGCCCAACAAATCCCAACTACCTCCCAACCTGTCCAACATCCCATACCTACCCCCATTCCCGTCACAATGACCGACGCGCGGCCCTTTCGGGCCCTCGGGCTGGACACGCCCGCAGATGTGTTCATCACAGCCGTCACGGCAATCTGCGAGGCGGTGGCCCGGTACCCGGAGCTTGTTACGGTCGTGCGTGGGATCATGTCCGACCTCCTCGGGATCCAGTGCGGCATCCCTGAGGGTGCTGTACTGGAACCCGGGAGGGATTAAACCCCATCTGGCCGCACTGCGGGGTCTCGTACGGGAGCAGGACATTCAAGTCGTGCTCTTGGGCGAGACCAAGCTGCGTCCAGACCTCGCCCTCAAGCTGCCTAATTTCCATGTGTATAGACGCGACGAGACTTCGCCCGCAGGGATGCCCTTTAGAGGTACCGCGGTGGCGGTTCGTCATGACGTCATACACGAGGAATTGTCACACCCGTCCTTCACTCATACGCGCTCCATAGGAGTCGCGCTGAGTATGGCGGGTAAGGACCTGCGTCTCTTCGCGGCGTATCGCCCACCAGGTCCCCTATTTGACCCGCAGGACATCGCCAACATCATGGACGGTGGCGCGCCGACCTTGGTGGCTGGTGACCTCAACGCAAAACATCTTGCGTGGGGTTCTAGAGTCATCAGCCCCGCGGGACGGCAGCTGTACGAAGACGCCGAGGTTAAAGGGTATGAGGTACAGGGGCCCGAGGCTCCCACCCATATCCCCTCGGACGAGTCCCACCGACCCGATGTCCTGGACATAGTACTCCACAAGGATCTACCGTGTCCGGTCCATGTGGAGGTGCTGTATGACCTAGACACACAGCACCTGCCCATCCTAGTCGTGCTTGGCTTGGGTGCGGCGTGTGTGGAGCCTCCCAGGTCACGCAACAAGACGGACTGGGATACCTATAAAGACTATCTTTTTCAGATTAAATTCAGCGGCCCGCTCTCCTCACCGGAGGGAATCGAGGCCGCGGCCGAGGTACTTAAAACCTCTATTAAGGACGCCCTAGCGGCCTCGACCACCCAGATACCTGTGGAGGCGGGCCGATACAATACGGTTCTCCCAGTTCGTCTGAGCGAGATGCTCGCTAAAAAGCGTAAGTTGCGTGAGCTGTGGGCGCGCACCCGTTGCCCCCGGGTCAAGCGCGAACTAAATGCGTTGGCGGAGCGGCTGTCTGGGGAGATGGCGGAGCAGAGGGGGTCTGCCTGGGAGATGCGAATCGACCAGGCGGGCGAGTCGCAGACCTCACTTCACCATCTAAACAGACAGCTGACCAGAGCCAAGGTCCCCGTCGCCCCACTCCTCGATGGGGAGGGAAGACGGGTCCACGCAGCTAAGGACCGCGCGGAGATGTTTGCGGAGTGTATGGAAGAGCAGTTCTCTCCCCATCCGGCCGCACCGTCTGTCTCCGCGCATCACGAGCAGGTAGAGCGTAGAGTAAGGGAATTCCTAAGTGGTCCGACACCGACTCCTGAAGGGATCGAGTTTATCTCTCCCACTGAGGTAAGGAAGGCGGCTTTACGGCTGCCCAGTCGTAAGGCTCCAGGCCACGACGGGATCCCGAACACGGCGCTAAGCATGCTGCCCAGGGGGGCACTGGTCGCTATGACCAGAGTCTTCAATGGCATCCTGCGCACCGGCCACTTCCCGACCACCTGGAAGACAGGGAAGGTAATCGTCCTCCCGAAACCGGGGAAAGACCGCCGTCTCCCGGGTAACTACCGCCCCATAACGTTGTTGTCTAACACAGCAAAGCTGTTCGAGAGGCTGGCGCTGGAGCGACTGCGACCGCACCTTAATATAAGGGAGGAGCAGTTCGGCTTCCGCGCCGGTCACTCGACAACGCTACAGCTGACGCGGGTACTCCACCACCTGGCATCCGAGCTCAATTACGGGCGTCACACGGTCGGCGTCTTTCTCGACATAGAGAAGGCGTTCGACCGTGTGTGGCACGCTGGGCTCGTGTACAGGATGATGGAGACTTCCGCGCCGGTGATGCTGGTTAGATTGATAGCATCGTTCTTATGGGAGCGGCAGTTCTATATTTCGGTAGAGGGCGAAGCCTCAGACCCTAGGCCCATACGTGCCGGAGTGCCGCAGGGCAGCTGTCTCTCGCCGTGGCTCTACGCGTTCTACACCAACGACGTTCCCACTCTCCATGGTCACCTGGAAGACTGGGAACGGGACGTCATGCTCGCGTTGTACGCAGACGACAGTGCGTACTTCGCGTCATCCCGCCGAGCTGAGCTAGCTGCTAAGAAGATGCAGCGGCTACTCGACCTATTACCTATGTGGCTGGATAAGTGGCGCATAGCTGTCAATGTCGGTAAGACAGTTGCAATACTATTCAGTCGCAAGCGTATCATGCCAGCGCCGCTGAGACTCCGCGGGACGGAGATAGCTTGGCAGCCCTCAGTTAAGTACCTAGGATGTAACATTGATCGCTCGTTGCGTATGATCCCGCAGGTGGAACAATCGATCCACCAGGCCCGAGTGGCCCGAGCGATGCTCCGACCAGTGTTAACATCCAGGTTACCTATTAGGACGAAACTAGGTGTCTACAAGACCTATATTCGTTCCCGTCTCACTTACGCGTCGCCGGCATGGTACGCGTTGGTGTCTAGGTCGAACCGCCAGCGTCTTCAAGCACAGCAGAACCTGGCCCTACGTGCGATCGTGGGAGCCGGTCGCTATGTCAGGAACGACGTGGTGGAGCGCGACCTTAATATGCAGCCACTGCAGGAGTTTGTGGTCCGTCTCGCTCGTTCAATGTATGAGCGGGCGGAGGCCGGACCACATGAACACCTAAAGGGGTTCGCGCCCCTACACGATCGTCCACCTGAGGGGCGACCGCTCCCGCGGGAGCTCCTGGGACTGGACACCTCCGACCACCAGGAGGGTAGTGGCTCATAGTTCGGAGGTAGACCGAAGTTATGACCGCACCACCCACTAAACAGTGGGGATGGTATTACATTAATACCGCTTCTCAACATTGCAATATTTTAATTAATATTGCATTGTTGGGATGCGATATTATTGTACCAAGGGGTACAACCCCCCCTTGAGAACTGCCCGGGTAAAGAGGAGACCCTCGAGACCCGAATAATCCTTTTCCCCCCCCCTATACCGCTGACAAAGCCGTCGTATATGTGGCTAGGTAGGGTTAAGAAGTCCCCCGTAACTGCGAACATGGCCTCCAGAGAGAAGCAATACCAAGAAGTAAAAGAAGAAAGAAGACTCCGAAGAAGAAAGAAGACTCTGAAGACTCAAGACTGAAGATTGAAGACTGGAAACTCTGCAGGACGGAAGGACCTTCTGCAGCAGGAAGAAAGAAGATTCTCCGCGACAGAAGAGCGAAGGATATTAGGGCTAGGCAAGGGGGATTAGGGCTAGGCTTTGGCTGGTCCACTACGGCTTAAACAGATAACGTCATTCTTGTTTCTTTTAAAAACGTCTCCTCCCCCCGCACCTACCCCCCGCACCCTCTACATCGACGCGGCAAGAGAACGACGCAACTCCCCGACGCGAAGTACACACACGAGCGGGTTTCCGGCGCCGGACGAGCGAAAGTCCGTCCGTAACAACATCACGCCCGCACCCCTCCGTCGCGGTAAGAGCCGTCGGTGAGGACTCGCTTTAGCCGACGGACGCGCCTGCGCACTCACGACAACGCACGTGGGGCGCACGGCACGCACGCCCCGCGACATCTGCTGGTCCTTCGAGCCGGATCTACGTGTATTTCGTCGAGACATCGGGTTACTGACGTCGTCATGCCTGTCACCAGGAGCCAGAGGGGTACCTCGCCGCCGAACCAGTCGACTGCGGCCCGTGCTGAAGAAGAGGCACAAGGGACAACTGACTCTTCGGGAACGTCGGGAACCTCGGGCACAACTACAGAGGGAACGTTAACTACGTACGAGTCAAGAGTCACTACAGAGACGGAAGTTGCTGCTCCTGCTGCTCCAGCTGCTGCAACGGCAGCACCTGCAGCAAAGAAGAAGACTCGCTCCGTCGTGTCCACGGGACGTCGGGAACGTGAAGCCAAGCTGGAATTGGCGCGCCGACAACTAGACGAAGCGAAAGCAGCAGCGGAACTCGCCCGGGCCCAATGGGAGTTGGCCCAGGTGGAAGATGAGGAGTCCGAAGATGAAGAAGGAAATCCAGCATGGGACGCCAACGTCCAGACATGGGTGCAGTCGACGGTCGGTCGGATGTCCGAAGAGGTACGTCGGGGGGAGGTGCCCAAGGAGGGGCACCAGCAGGGCACGTCCAAGGAGGGGCGCGCCATCCAACCTCCAATTGCCGCCGTCAAGCCAGAGGACCAAGAGGAACCTTCAACGAACGGGACCAAGGATTTAGCGGAGGCCATCATCAAGGCAATCAGCGCGGCGCCACGGAGTGCGCCGAACTACGTGCACGAGTTGCCGGACTTCGACGGGAGGAGCGAAGAGTGGATCGCCTTCAGGACGGTATATGAAGATACTGCGCCTATGTTTACAGATGCTCTCAACATGGCGCGGCTGCGGCGGTCCATCAAGGGTGCGGCACGGGAGGCGGTGAAGAGTCTCCTGTATTCGGAGTGCCCACCAGAGGAAGTATTGGAAGCTCTTCGTCGAAGATTCGGAAGACCTGAAGCCCTGATCCTGATGGAGTTGGAGAAGGTGAAGAACCTGCCACGCATCACGGAAGGTGCACGCGACGTCTGCGTGTTTGCCAGCCGGGTGAACAACACTGTCGCGACAATTCGGGGGCTTCGAAGACCGCAGTACCTACACTCGCCGGAGATGGTGAAGACCATCGTGGATAAGATGCCGGCGGTGCTGCGCTATCGGTGGTACGACTATGCCGCCGATAAGGAAGATGAAGATCCAGACCTGGTGCTAATGATGAAGTTTCTCAACAGGGAAGCGGACCGGTGTGGACCCTACGCGACGCAGGAGACGGTGCATCAAAGGCAGCCTCCCTGGCGTCAATCCGAACACACCACGTCCGATCGAGTCGAGGAAGAAAGGAAGACCTCCTGTCCACACTGCCGGGACGAGCATCACCTCTACGAGTGTCGCAAGTTCCTACGGCTGCCGGTAAGGGAGAGGTGGGACGTCGCTAAGAAGTCACGGATGTGTTTCAGGTGTCTGCAAGGGCGGCACCAGAAGGAGACATGTCGGCGTCCTCCGTGCAAGGCATGCAACCGGCGACATCACTTCGTGCTTCATGAAGAACGGGGGCCTAGCCCGAAGCCCGAAGAGATGAGGGAAATAGCGAACAACGTGATGCTCCCGGTGAATGCGGCAAGGACAGGAAGGGCGTATCTGAAGATGGTTCCAGTCGAGCTGTACGGGCCAAAGGGGGCTGCCAAGGTGCTAGCGTTGCTGGATGAGGGGTCAACTGTCACGCTTCTCGATGCAGCGGTTGCGAGACGACTCGGCCTCAAAGGACCTGTGGAAGCGCTCACCCTGGAGACCGTAGGAGGGAAGACCATCACCAAGGGAGACTCGATGAAGCTGAATATGAAGGTCAAGGGACAGCACCAGGAGAAGAAGAGGACCATCTCTGGGGCACGTACGATCGACAATATCAACCTGACGCCTCAGAGATTGGATAAGAAGGAGATTGAGCAGTATGCTCACCTCAAGTCGATGGCTGACCAGTTGTACTACGAAGAGGAATCACCCAAGCTACTGATTGGGCAAGACAACTGGGAGCTCATCGTGTCCAGAGCCACGCGCAAGGGGAAGCGAAGTCAACACGTAGCATCATTGACCTATCTGGGGTGGGTGCTACACGGGTCCAACGGAGCAACGTCGAGACCCGTGAACTTCGAGACCAGCGCGCACTTGTCTTCTAAAGAAGAAGAATTCGGCAAGGACATCGCTCGGAAGGGGAAGCTTCTCAACAACGGAAGCAACAAGGAAGATTGGCAGAAACCGCGCACCTGCAAGACGAAGCCCACGGGAATGGAGAAAGGGGGGTCGACTGTGGGGGCTCAGCCCGTCGATCAGCGTCCGGATCCAGACCTAGCCAAGTTCGCAAGATGGACGCAACTGGTGGGGGCAACAGCAAGGTTACTGCAGATGAAGAATAATCAAGAGAGAAGATGTACTCCCCTCGAACACGACAAGATTAGGGAAGCCGAGAAGATTGTGTTAAGAAGAAGCCAAGAAGAGAGCTTCCAAGAAGAAGTACTCTGCGTCAGGAAGGGAAAGCCATTGAAGAAGAGAAGCCGGCTTAAGGAACTGGACGTCGTCATGGAAGATGGACTACTACGACTCCGGGGAAGAATCGACGCAGCAGTACACACGCGGCAAGAGAAGGGACCCGTGGTGCTGGATAGCCAGCATCACATCACCGGGCTGCTCATCACGTATTACCATGAGAAGTTGGGTCATGGTAACCACGCGACGGTGATCAACGAGTTGAGGCGACGCTACTGGATCCTGGGACTACGGTCTGCGGTCAAGTCGACGGTTCATCGATGTCAATGGTGCAGGGAGCGCCGTGGCACACAAGAGCTCCAGCAGCTGGGGAAGTTCCCGCTGGAGACCTCACGAGGGGGAGAGCCGCCGGTCAAACCAAGAAGCCGTCGCCAACCTCAACGAAGAAGACTCCATCACCGTGGCAGAGAAGATGGGCATCAGGTGGAACCTCATACCACCTGGGGCTCGCAGCAGGGAGGGCACGTGGGATCGCCTGGTCTGGTCCCTAACAAGGACCCTGGCGGCAATCCTCCAGAGAAGGCATCCGGAAGAAGTCCTGCACACTCTGCTGTTGGAAGCGGAGCACCTGGTAAATTCAAGACCTCTCATCGAAGCCGACGAAGATACGGAAGAAGGGGCCCTCACTCCCAATCATTTCCTCATTGGGAGGTCCTGCGGCACAAGATTGGGAATATTCACCGACGAAGATCTCACCGGCCAGCGGACATGGAAGACGGCGCAGCGACTAGCCGACCACTTCTGGAGCAGATGGGTGAAAGAGTACCTTCCTACTCTGATCCCGAGAAGAGTCGACGCAAGAGCTGCCAAGAGAGACCTGCAGTGTGGGGATACGGTCCTCATAGTGGACGCCACGCTGCCGCGAGGAGTCTGGCCAAGGGGTGAGGTGGTCCGAACCTATCCTGGACCCGACGGGCGCACCAGAGTACTGGAGGTGCGCACGGCAGGCCTGAAACGTCCCAGCTCCAAGGTGGTGCTACTGGTTCCGGCGCAACGCGACGAGGAGCAAGCAGCCGTCGAGCCGAGCAGCGGGTCGGCGGACAGCGAGCCAGACTGCGGGGAGGCGGTCATCGCATCGGGCCAGCAGCACGGAGTCGCCGGGTCAGGAGTTGGTGCTACGCACGAGGGGGAGGATGTCGGCGACTCATCTAATTAGTTAGATTAAGTTCCTTTATGTATGATAAGAATAAGATAATTGTATTATGAATAAGTCTTAAGAAATACGTTACGAATTCAGTTAAGAGAAATGTTTTTGAAGTGTTCATTACGATAGAATCACAACAGACTCAAGCTATGATTATAACACGATATGAAAGAGATGCAAGATGTAAATAGAGATAGAGAATAGGTTTAAGAAAATTGTATGGAAGTATTATGTAAATCATATGTTTGTTATAATTTTTGATAGTTCTAATTAAGTTGTATTGTTATAATTAGTGTAGATCGATAGATTAAGCATTTCTCTACATTTTTATGTACAATAGATAAGGATAAGGTTTAGAGCTTAGGAGTTATTAAGGAAAATAAGTGTAGGATAAGACAAAATTGCTATGTTTTTACGATGTTTTTTATGAATAACTTTTTTGTCCTTCTAGATATAAGAATAAGAATTGTATGGCTTTATAGATCTTTTTAAGACGAATGTAACGATGTATGACACATGTATGTAAAATTTTGGGAAGAAATAAAGAATTAGCCGGACATGGGTCAGCCAAAGTGAAAATTAGATCGAAATGTTAGGCAATATGGGCTTAGAGCCATGCGGCTCTCTTTAAGGTAATGCCGAAGGGCAGCGGACCAGGCGGGTTTTTAGCTGCGAACATGGCCTCCAGAGAGAAGCAATACCAAGAAGTAAAAGAAGAAAGAAGACTCCGAAGAAGAAAGAAGACTCTGAAGACTCAAGACTGAAGATTGAAGACTGGAAACTCTGCAGGACGGAAGGACCTTCTGCAGCAGGAAGAAAGAAGATTCTCCGCGACAGAAGAGCGAAGGATATTAGGGCTAGGCAAGGGGGATTAGGGCTAGGCTTTGGCTGGTCCACTACGGCTTAAACAGATAACGTCATTCTTGTTTCTTTTAAAAACGTCTCCTCCCCCCGCACCTACCCCCCGCACCCTCTACATCGACGCGGCAAGAGAACGACGCAACTCCCCGACGCGAAGTACACACACGAGCGGGCTTCCGGCGCCGGACGAGCGAAAGTCCGTCCGTAACAACATCACGCCCGCACCCCTCCGTCGCGGTAAGAGCCGTCGGTGAGGACTCGCTTTAGCCGACGGACGCGCCTGCGCACTCACGACAACGCACGTGGGGCGCACGGCACGCACGCCCCGCGACAGATACTATAGCCCTATTCTGATCCCGTAACTACCGGGATGACCTCTAAAATCCTAGGGAAATTTGTTATTTTTATTTTTTATAAAACCGAAATAATAGACTGGCTGCATCTACCTGGTAAGTGGTCATTGCTGCCCATGTACCGTCTATAATTTCATATAGAAACTAGTTGTACCTGAACTCAATCACACTTGTGTTGGTAATCTAAAGGACTAAGGTGGTCGCCTCATAAAAAAGTGAACCGGCAACCACAACTGTCGTAAAAAACCTGATAACTGCTTCGCGCTAGACACAGGTCTGACGGTGATTAACGCTGCAGTCGAACCGAATACCACCTTAAAACCTTAGATAGGTTTTCGTTGTCGTCAACCCATTATTGTCCCACTGCTGGGCACGGGTCTTCTCTCAGTATGAGAGAGTTTAGGCCATAGTCCACCGCGCTGGCCAAGTGCGAGTTGGGGGACATCACACACCTCCGAGAACTTTTTTTTTTTTTCAAAGAACTCTCGGGTGTGTAGGTTTCTTCACGATGTTTTCCTTCACCGAAAAGCAGTGATAATTAATTTATAATGCGCATATTAATCAGTGGTGCGTGCCTGAGTTTGAACCTCGGACCTCCCGATCGAGAGGGCAAGTTTCAACCATTAGGCTATCACTGCTCACCATAGATTAGACTATTGTATTTCCGTCTAGGGTTGGCAAGAGCTCAATGAGTTCTTGTCAATGTGACTTATGATGAACCTATATGATTATGAACTCGCGAATAACATAACTGTTAAAATTTGCTTCCCATGCTCCAGTTACAGTACACGCACTAACACAAACACGCGATCACACACGTTCTTACTCACACGTATATACACGTAGAAAGAGTTCAATACGATGAATAGTTACTATTTTAGATATTTTCTTACTAAGCCAATGTTCTAACCAGGATGAAGTAATTTAAATCATATCGTTACTCTGCGGAGCACGCAGTGATACGAGCTACTGATCCAGTATAGAAACCATTGCTAACATTTTTATAATTTGTTCTTAGTCAATCAAGATCAGGTGGACGGATGACCTGAAGAAGACGGCGGGTAACCGCTGGATTCAGATGGCTCAGGACCGGTCGAAGTGGCGCAGATTAGGGGAGGCCTATGTTCAGCAGTGGACTTTCAAAGGCTGATGGATGGATGGACGAATCAAGACATTATCATTTTTATTAAAAGCTTTTATTCAACTTACAATGTTTGTGGGTAAGTATGTAAGGATGTAAGTATGTGTGCTTAGGTCAAATCTTGCAAACCCATCATTTTGTTGCATCGTAAAATTTTCTATCATATAAAGGCTTGTCACGAGATTGTCCACAATAAATTTTGCTCAGATTCAGGTCTGTGGTTTCCTGAACTATTCTCTATTATAACTTATAAAAAATATTTTATTAATATTATTTTATTATTAATACATTTCCTCTTAAGTTAAAGTTTATTATTTGATATCTTCCATAATTAATTTTAATTTTCCTTAACTTTGACATTCGAATTCTTAAAGTTTCTTATACACGATAAGATCTTAAGAAGTAGTATAATAAGCACAAAGAAACAGGTAATGGTGAGTGTTCCAATGACAACGATGACGTCTAAGCATAGGTACTGATAGAGCGGCACGTCGGCGGCAGGGTGGCGCGCGGTCAGGTTGTGCTGCGCCGCGAACTCCGTCCAGAAGATGGCGCGGGCCATCGCCGACGCCGGCCGTGCATTGTACGCTCGGGAGAGGTTCCTCACTCGCGCTCTGAAGCTAAGAAATATAAAAAGTTCTTAATTATTAAATATTTTCTATAGTACAAATAACAGACAGGAATCCAGTTTATTTGATAGTAAATGAGAACTACCTGTTTCTAAATGTATATTACATTTAGAAACCTCTAGAGCATACATTAACTAATCTTTAAAATCGCTCATAGCTGCCATAAACTAACAAAATTATGTATTAATTATGTAATTGTTATTTAAATTATACCTTATTCTCGCGGCTTCGCTGACTTCGGTCGTGTCTACCACGGTATGAAGTATCTGCTTTAACCTAGGTCATAAACTATGTGTGTAGCAAATTTAAGCGAAACCCAACTGATAGTTTTACGTGAAAACGTATCAAACAAACTTACATTCACATTTATAATATTGTAGAGATAAAGATCTTTAGTATGTTAACTATGATAGCAATAGAAGTATTGAGTATTGAGTATGCCCATTACTCCATACTTAATTCTATTGTTACAGTTACATTTCGACGGGTGACAAGAAAAACTCACTAACTACATAATTAAAATAATCCCGATTATTTTCACTTAATACACTATTCTTTAACAATACATTATTATTACGTAGATAATATATGGATACAATAACCTGTACGATATTTTATTTAATGATATAACTTCAGGACATTTCATATAAATGAAATTTTAGGATCAAAATATTATTAAATGCTGATAACTTCATGTTGCATATTCTGTAGCTAGTGAGATTTTCCTCTCACCCGACGATTTATAAATACGTAATTACTCTAAAAAATAAAAACACATTACATTAAAATGAATTGTTTTCAGAATGCTGGCAATTTGATTAAAGCTAAGCTAATTCTGCAGCAAAAAGAATAAAATAATTAGCACTATGTTAATAGTAAAAGAAAATCAGTAATCTCACTCCGAATTGAGAACAGTCTTAAATTTGCTCAGATGAGATGAGTTTCCAGGATACTGGCATCATTATTTCCTTGAATGGCAAAGCTTAAACTATAGCTAAGACAAATGTTTACTACCCATAACAACATTCAGTTAACTTACTCCGGATTAAGAACAGTCTTGATTTTTTTCAATAAATTGTCCTTCGTAATATCATCCAGTGTGATTTGGACTGCCCAACCAAACTCTTCCAGAGCAGCCGCATTCGCCAGCTGATCAGCGGCTACCGGCATGGCAACCATAAGAACCCCATGGAAAGCAGCTTCAGTGGCACGACGACTGGCCGTCACTGCATAGACTTTGTCGCCAGTTGTCGAACTCCCAGCCACCGGTTCGCCCGCTTACGCATGCGGATGGTACGCCGCGCTACAGGGCGGAAGATCGGGCAGAGATCTTCGCCGAACACCTGGAACGCCAGTTTCGGCCGAACCCGTCATCGCAACCGGAGCACGTTGCAACAGTCGAGCTCCACCTCAAAGAATACTTCGCACCGCCTATAGCTCCAGAAGAAGATCCCGTCGTCTTCTCCCCGAGCATGGTCCAGCGTGCGATTGAAAGGACTCAAGCCAGAAAGGCTCCCGGCGCGGACCGTATAACGAACACAGCCCTCCGCCACCTCCCTAGGAGGACGGTGGGGGCTGTGACTCGCTTATTCAACGGGATACTGCGCACGGGGACATTCCCGCACATATGGAAAATTGGGCACGTTATTATGTTGCCCAAGCCGGGGAAAAGCATCCTGAAGCCTGAGAGCTATAGGCCGATTACATTACTACCATGCGTCTCCAAGGTGTTTGAGAAGCTCCTGTTGCAACACCTTACCCCCCACCTGACTCCCAGACCGGAACAATTCGGGTTTCGGCCGGAACACTCCACGACACTCCAGTTAGCCAGGGTACTGCACCACATTACCAACGCGCTAAACAAAAAAGAGCGCGTGTGTGCGGTATTCCTGGACATGGAAAAGGCGTTCGACCGTGTTTGGCACGACGGCTTGTTGTACAAGATGTCGCAGTCGTCGTCGCCCAGGCGTATCGTCAAGGTGATTTCCAGCTTCTTGAAGGATAGAAGCTTCAGAGTAGTGGTCGACGGGACACTCTCCGCGGAACGACCCATAGCAGCTGGCGTCCCGCAGGGGAGCTGCTTGTCCCCAGCGTGTTACTCCGCGTACACCGACGACATCCCCGCGGCAGGGGGGGCATCGCTCGCCCTTTATGCGGACGACGCGGCGTACGTGACGACGTCACTAAACGTCGCACACGCCGCGTTGAAAATGCAACGCGCCCTCGATGCTCTCCCCGAATGGCTCGCGAAGTGGCGGTTATCGGTGAACGTGGGTAAAACCCAGGCCCTTAGACTGGGGGGCAGTTCACCAGGTGACCCTACATTGAAGCTTCTCGGCAGCGCAATCCAGTGGTCCACCCGGGCTAAGTACCTAGGTGTGACGCTGGATCACCGGCTCAGCATGCGACCCCACGTGGACGCAGTCATCGCGTCGGCGAGGTCTGCTAGCTTCCTCCTTCGCCCAGTGCTCTCATCGAAGCTCCCGCTGGGTATGAAAAGGGCCGTGTACCTGCAGTACATCCGCTCCCGCCTGACGTACGCGGCGCCGGCCTGGTATGCGCTGGCGAGTGAACCGCTCCGCAAACGTCTGCGGGCGGTACAGTCGCTAGCGCTGCGCAGGATTACTGGTGCGCCGTGGTGCGTCAGGAACACGGTCCTCCAGCGCGATCTTCGAGTCGAGAGCCTGGACGACTTTATTTGCCGCCTCGCCACGCAGATGTTCGAGCGTGTCGACGCGGCGCGATTCCCGCACTTGCGAGATCTTGCGCCGCTCCACGCGCGTCCACCCGACCGCAGAGCGTTCCCGCGCGACTTATTGGCGCGGGACCAGCCAGCGGACCCCGGGGTCCCATGTTGACACCCGGTTTTACGGGACTGACCTGCGGCACTGGTGCCGCCCACACAGAACTCCCATAACACAACACTACACACAACATCACTCACCAACATTACACACCACATTTCACTCATACAAAACATAAACAACGAGACACATAATACTGCACAAACAGTCACCCTCACAGAGTCCCACATTTTTGTAAGGTTGCCAGGGGGTATTTCAAAAAAAAGAAAAAGAGACAAAAAATTATGGAAAAGAAAGAGACACATATATATATATAATATTTTATTTTGGAAAAAAGATGATTTATATAAAGAGAAATATATATTTATAAAAAAAAAAAAAAAAAAAAAAAAAAAAAAAAAAAAAAAAAAAAATATATACTCACCCTGGCAAACCAACCAATGACCTGCCTGTGTTTACGGGCAGCGGTGGCACCCCACTTGAAAAGGGCAAGGCCCTCAGCAAGTTTCCCCGCGGAGCTGTACTCCGCGAGAAGAAGACCAACGACTTCAGTGGCACTTAGGTGACCACAATGTGAAAAGAAGGCTAATACATTTGGATGAGCTGAAACAGACAAAATATTCTCATAAATCTCACAGCAGAAAAAAATCAAAATTTATCTTAATATCTTTTACTGATGATTTGATTTTAACACATTAAGTGGTCTAATAATAATATACTTTGCATGTGACTTTTCCTCATGTAACCTAATGGTTGAAACTTGGCCTCCCAATCAAACCTACACACCCGAGAGTTCTTAAAAAAAAATACGTTCTCGGAGGTGTGTAAAGTCCATCAATTCACACTTGGTCAAAGCGGTGGACTATGGCCTAAAACAAAAGAACGGAATAGAACGGACAAAAAGAAATGGGTAAAGAGAAAATACCTAATAAGTCATTTTGCGGCAGCCAGTTCGACACATAAATATTATTTAGTTCTCCAGGAAATTCCCCATTCCACTTCCATACCACTCTTTGTGGCAGTTCAGCGAAAGTAGCAAGGATGGCATCCATCTTATTTTTAGCTAGAGACGATTCTTTTAACATAGATCCAAAACTAATATAAATTACTCCATGTTTCGACTCTTCAATAAATTTCAAGAGTGGCTGAAAAGAAAACGAATATATATTACTGTGAATTTAAATTAACATTAATACATTGTTCAAAATTAGCTTTTCCTTAACGTTACATTACGTTACGTTATGTTATGACATTTTACAAATTCATGAAAATCACATGAAGTGAATTATTTCTTAAATCTTTTCCTTATTCGCATATCACTTAAAATACAATTTATACGTCTCAGTTTAACTAATGATATAGATAAAAGAATTCTTGACAGATTAAAAAGCTATAATTTTAAAACATTTGATTTTAGTTTATAACATTTTAGAAGAGAACAGAGTACAATTTTAGAAAAGACATAACAAAGTACAATTTCAATTAATAGCATAAGAAAGAGTTGATGTATGTAAGAGTAAGATTAACGTACTGTAGGTAAAGGTTTTGGGGGCAATACATGATAACCACCAACTTCAATAACATTGGAGGGTAGAAGCTTAGGTCCACTCAACACAAAGTTTTGGTAGAGGAGCAAGAACTTTATATCTCGACTTAACTGTTCCAATGGGGGAATGTCATCAAAATACTTAGCAAGAGTCTCCTGATCTACTTTTTGACCTTTTGCGTGATACAAGGTGAAGATATAATCATATATTGTTCTTTCCACTCTCTCAAATAAAGTAGGTTTGTAACCACCGGTTAAAATACACTGTGTGTAAGACGGATTGAACGGTATCCCAAATGATCGGTATTGCCATGGCATTAAAGTTGTTGATGTTAGACCAACAACTGGTGCTCCTAACTTGTAAGCCAATCCAAGGGCACAGTCGCTATTAAAATGCTCCAACACAACTAGGTCGAACTTCCTTTTCGATTTCCACAACTCTTGAACTGATTCGTTTTCAAGCAACACTTCACAGTTGACGGTGCTAGCAATTGTTGTATAGGTTATAATGTTAAATTTCGTCCAAATAGATGTTATTATCGGAAATGCGCTTTCACCAATTTTGATCTTCCCAGCCAAGCTAATATCGTGGTAATTCGGAATGACTTCCTTCCGTGGAAAGTGAGATATGACAGTCAAATTGTGACCCTTCTCTGCTAACTTTTCGAGATACTTTTCATACACGAAGAAATGGCTTCGACCCGGATATGGAAAAACTCCCAGAATGTTCAACGATTCCACTGAACAAAACCTTAATTTTACTAACAATAGTAAAAATGTCAAACATATTTTCACCATTTTCGACTCACACCAATGAATGTCACTTAAAGTTGTGGTTCTTATGAAGTGCATTATAATAGATTTATGTAAATGTAGTTTTTCATCTACAGTTAGATGTAGTAATTTCATGAGATTTAACTGTATACTAGCATTTACTCCCGGCTACATCTCAGAATCGATTTAAAGTGTATTTTTAGATATGACCGAGAAAAAGGAATCAGTCATGTGAATCTATGTATTAATACGTGAAACTTGTGAAGTATTTTTAAGCAACATGGCGCGTACGGATTAGTATGAAACTTTGCACGGTTATAGTGGAGGTAGAGAAGGAGTGTAGTATGTTAATATTTTTTTAAATAATGCTTAAAACATACATAAAATCAACTAAAACGCATTACACACACTACCGTGCATTTATCACAAACACATAAATAATAAACGAAATAGAACATTCAATGTATTACTATGAAAACAACGTCAGAAATGTCAGTATCTTTGTCAAAATACCCACTATTGCTTTTAAATGCGGTTTAGCTAATTAAACCTCTTTTTATATTTAACGGGTGCGTTAAATATAAAAAGAGGTTTAATTAATAAGAAGAAGTTAAAATAATTTTAGGTAACCAATATTTATTACTAATATAACAATTAAATATTACATATCTTTCTGTTCCTTACGTTAATTTTCAAAACCATTTCTACGCTACGCTTTCTACACTCATAACCCCACAGTAGGATTTTCTCCTGTGTCGTGGGTGCCATGGACACACACAAAGACAAATACACAAACACCCAGACCCAGAACAAGAATCTAAACTCATCATTCAGACACCTGTCTGGCCGAGAATCGAACCCGGGACCCACTGCGTGTCAGACCGGTACGGTAACCGCTGCGCCTAGCGGGCCGTCAAATTTATAACGAATTCATTGAATAAGTATTAAATATGGCTGGTTTCTGCTTCAGAGATATGATTTATGGATTCGTACTGGACAAATCTAGTTGTTCTATTGCTTTCTGATTTTATCTCAGTGGTACTTCTGGATCTAGAGTTGTTATTGTAGCGGGGGAAGGATTGACCAGTCTAAGGCTGGCTTTAATAAAAACTGATGATGAAACGACGTTGATTATTGATGTTGCGGTATTTAAGTCTACCTATTTCTGAAATTACATCGTTGCCTATCGTTTGGGTGAGGTGCTTGAGCGTCTCAGACTGTCTCTCTTCCTCCCCGAAACTATAGATAGTTAGTGACAGTTATAGGATTTTTTACCAGCATTTTCTCTTGTGGTAGTCTTATCTAAATCAATTCTGGCATTTACAAACTACAAGACACTTATTTTTATAAAAGAGAAGTAACAAATGACCATGCATTTACGATGGTAAGTGGCTACTGCCGAAGATGGATATTTGTAAGCAACTTCATATAGAACAAGGGTTCAGTCTGAATTCAAATTCGAAAGGTGGTAGAACAATGGTTCGACCGGGTAAGTACCACCGCCATACCTACATGTTTCTAGAGTAAATCAGATGCATTTCGATGACAGGGTGTAATCATCTACAATTTTTTTTTTCTGTGTATGTAAACAGAAAAAAAATCATAATTCAAATTTAGAAAAAAATACTTTTCAGTAATGTTTTGTCACAAAAGCTTGTTTTATAGTTTTTTTAACTATTATTTATTACTAATTACAACGTACGTACGATACACGTACAATCACACAGATTTTGATATTTAGTTATAGTTTAAATGAATTTTATTGCTCAGGCTATTGTTATTATTATAATATATATGTATATTTTATGCAAATAAAACCATTCTCATAAATAAGGAAGTATTTAATAACTAAGCTCGCCATTATGAAGTATAATAATTATGGTATATAATAATTGACGTTACTTTGTCCGTTATCATCTCTCGTGAATCGTCTTTTAATTACTGTCTTTTTTTTGAGGATTCGAATTTCTGTTACCCGTGTAAAAACAAGATGGCAAATAAAAACATAAAAAAAGATATACAAAGAAAAAAGATAAGCCCACTGAGCTTCTTGCCGGATCTTCTCAGTTGAGGTCGTGTTCCGATCCGGTGGTAGTGTAAAAAATATATATTAATGTAACTGATAATTTGTAAGCGCCCCCGAAGGCCTATGCAAAATAAAGACATTTCATTTCATTTCATTTCTGTATCCTAAACACATAAATTTAACGTAAAGAAAGAAATACGATGGTAGTGTGAGAAAGATTGTAACCGACGATTTTCCTCTGTGAGCCTACAAAATCGTCGTCAACCCACTACTGTCCCACTGTTGGGCACGAGTTTCCTCTCCGAGAACGAGACAGAAGGTCAAAATTTACATAAAGTTTCAGGGCAAAGGATTTAACATAACACAGGGCTGGGAAAACACGCTTATTACGTTCAGTGATTTAAACCTTAGGGACTACTTATGGATACGATTATACAAAGAAACAAAGTTCTCAGCTAATTCTTGTAAAAAAAATCATAAATTCTATATCTAGAAGGACGATAATAAGAACTTAGAATTGTATGAAGGATCAAAACGTTATGAGGCCATATGGGCTAGGAAAAAACAAAAATAACACATACATAACACACTTAGAGCAGTGATAGCCTAATGGTTGAACCTTGCCCTCTCGATCGGGAGGTCCGAGGTTCAAACCCAGGCACGCACTACTGATTTATGTGCGTATTACAAATTAATCACTGCTTTTCGGTGAAGGATCATCGTAAGGAAACCTATACAGAGAGAGTTCTGTTAAAAAAAGTTCTCGGAGATGTATGACGTCCACCAATTTGCACTTAAGCAGCGCGGTGGACTATGGCTTAAAAAAACCCTCATACTGAGAGAAGACCCGTGCCCAGCAGTGGGGCAATAATGAGTTGTATCCAATACACTAACACATACACACACAAACAAACATACTTACGCAACACTCACACACACACCACTCATACACATGCTTATTAGAGTTTGTTATGCTTTATGACAATTATTACTTACTAACCACATTTCGTCCTGATGATGGGCACCCGGTAATGTTAGCTGTCTTCCCAGTAGCTGCCCTTAAGAATCGTTTTATTTAGTTTCACTACACATATTTGTTTTTAAGCTTATGCAAAACTTTTATTGCAGGCTTTGAGCGCGGCGACCAAATCAAGAAATTCCGTAACGAAAAAAACCTAGTCGTCAGTCGCAATTGCCTTCGCTTCTTCCGAGGACACAGACGGTCGCCTCATATAAAAGTATGCTGGCAACTACATCCCACCGAAACCCAAGAACTTTTTCGCGCTATAAATAGGTTTGGTGGTGGTATCTCCTCTGTCGAACGACACGGGTTCTACCACCTGGTGCCTGTTAATCGTTATGAACGATTTTTGAAAGTATTTTGATTACTTAAAATAATACGACTCGCGTCGTGGTGCGGTTACCATACCGGTCTGACGCGCAGTGGGTTCCGGGTTCGATTCCCGGCCGGACAGGTAACTGAATGATGAGTTCAGATTCTTGTTCTGGGTCTGGGTGTTTGTGTATTCGTCTTTGTGTGTATCCATGACACAGGACAAAAACCTACTGTGAGGCTATGAGTGGAGAAAGCGATTACGATTATATACTTGTGTTGTCATTTTGTTTTCTTTAAATACTACTTAATCAATATACAGATTTTAACTCTTTTACGTACAACTGTAAAAGAACTTTATGCTACGAACATAAACTAAAAATGCCTTTTGAACCGACTTTCAAATGAGGATAACATAACATAAATAATAAACGAAATTAGAATTGGTCCACTAACGGCGGAGTAATCCTTGTATATACATTAAAATAAATATATACCAGCCGAATTGAGAACCTTCTCCTTTTTGGAGTCGGTTAATTAAACATTCAACATAAAGTAAATACACAGAACGTAAAATTACGGTCGAATTTCGACCGTTGTGGGGTGACTAGTGTTTATAATGACGGTTATTTAGGCAGTGCTTTGATATTGTCCCACTGCTGGGCACGGTCTTCTCTCAGAATGAGAGAGTTTAGGCCATAGTCCGCCGCGCTGGCCAAGTGCGAATTGGTGGACTTCACACACCACCGAGAACTTTTTTTTTTTTAAAGAACTCTCGGGTGTGTAGGTTTCCTCACGATGTTTTCCTTCACCGAAAAGCAGTGATAATTAATGTACAATACGCACATAAATCAGTGGTGCGCGCCTGGGTTTGAACCTCGGACCTCCCGATTGAGAGGGCAAGTTTCAACCATTAGGCTATTACTGCTCTTTCAACCATTAGGCTATCACTGCTATCAAAGCACTCTGAGCAGAGTGCTTTGATAGCAGTGATTTAATGTATTTCCACGTCTTCTTAGTACAATAAAGTTGTAACTACATTACATAACCGCCATTATGCACACCACAAAGATAAACAGGACATAACAGAGAATTTGCATATAGTTAGGAATTTGCGGGACTTGCAAACTTCGTACTGAGAAGACAAATATATCGTCTTAGACTTTAAGAGTTCACTAAGTATAGCTACCGTGTCCTTAACTATAGGTTTATTGTAGTTTAAATTAAAGTAGCACATGGATTATGAAAAGTGGTTATCATATAAGGAGCGGATCGTAATAAAGATAGCAGAATTTTTGAGGTTGACGTCGAATGCACCACCACAACTATTCTGTGATCTGGTCTGAAGACGTGGTGATTGAGACCTACATACTTATCAGAAGCGTGGTGATTTTGTTCTTAAAGGTCTCTGAAGTTCCGGGACTAGTAATGACGACCCGCGTGGAGCAGCCGTTACCGTACTGGTCTGACACGCAGTGGGTCCCGGTTCGATTCCCGGCCAGATAGGTATCTGAATGATGAGTTTAGATTCTTGTTCCGGGTCTGGGTGTTTGTGTATTCGTCTTGTGTGTGTCCATGGCACCCACGACACAGGAGAAAATCCTACTGGGGGCTAAAAAAAGAAGAAATAAGAAAGAAATATTTAATTGTAAAAATATTACAACATAATGTGGCATAATTAACAGCATACATTACTTTTACATTAGTCCATTTCTGCAGCAAAATTTTACAAAAGGGTCCACATTCAGCCTTACCGCGGCGAACCACGGCCACTGATTTTCAGTGTGTCCCAATTCGACGACCAGCTCGGTCGAGTGGTTCGTTGGCAAAATAGAATACATAAAAAAGACACATAACAATACTTAAAATTAAAACGCAACTAAATAACGTGTGTAGTACAGACTGTAATAGGGCTACGGTATCCACTGTCTGTCGTGAGATATGACTAAAAGGGGATTCCGTTTTACATGGAATAATGGTCACGAAACCGTTCGACCGTGGAGGTACCACTGTCATACCTATTTCTAGCGTGAAGCAATTCTTGCGTTTCGGTAGAAGGGTGTGGTTGCTGGCTCACTGTTAGCTCATTTCAGCCCTTGGTAGCAATGCATTTGACTGACTATAGATATGACCTTTGTTCTGTATGAAATTGTTTACAGATGTCCAGGAGTAGCAGTTGCCACTTATCATCAGGTGGACTTCATGGCCATTTGCTAACTCAATCTTATAAAAATAAGCGTGTGGCACTCGGGGCCTATTGCATAGCATTTTTATCAACTTAGCAATTATAATTACTTATTTATTTATGCAACATTTTTTCTTCAATACTTATACTTTCTCACAAATACATATACGTCCGATTTCCGTGCAGCTCGTCTCGATCCGTGCGAGCTTCGTCCTATCATATCATATACATACACGTTAAGCGAATACTTAGCCGTGGTAGGCGGAGTGGCCAGCGCGGTGGACTATGGCCTAAACTCTCTCATTCTGAGACACCTGTGCCCAGCAGAGGGACAATAATGGGTTGACGAGAGAATCGCTTAAAAGAGAAACTATCAACCATGATGATATGTTGTCACCATATGGTTTGTTAAATTAGGTTAATGAGGTCTGCCCGCCGCAGCCAACTCGCATGGTTTTTCCCATCGAAATTCAATTTGATCGCTAAATAAATTGGAAAAGCAATTAATTCCGCCCCAGGATTTCAATTGATCATTCAATTAGATTTACCTTGGTACAAAGTACACTGGGATTGCTAGAGAATTACTCTGGTTCCGTAAAAAAACCTAAGTAAAAATCGGACTCGCGCACGAAAGGTTCCGTAACATTTTCACTACATAGTATAAAACAAAGTGGCCTCTCGCTGTCTGTCCCTATGTATGCTTAGTTCTTTAAAACTACGCCACGGATTTTAATGCAGTTTTTTAAATAGATAGATTGATTCAAGGGGAAGGTTTTTATGTATAATTTATGTATAATATAGTAGAGAAACGCTAATGATTTTAGATCTAAAAAAAAGTCGCTTCACGCTGTCTGTCCCTATGTATGCTTAGATCTAATGCCGCTTTTAATAATAGACAGAGCGATTTAAGAGGAAGGTTTTTAAGTGTAATACATGTACCTATAATATAGTAGAGAACACTGATATTTTTTTGATTTTTACACCGACACACTTATTTTATTCATTTTCATTTGACCATGAGTCCTCGGTAGCAGCAATGCATCTGTGATTGACTTCAGATAGAACCTGTTTTCTGAATAAAGTTGCTAACGTCCATGGCCGAACTTTACCATTTACCACCCGATGATAAGTGCTGTGGATGAATGGTAGTTCGTTTACTTTTTTATATTATTAAAAAAACATCACCATAACATTATTCTGCCGTTTTATAAGTCGCGCATTTATTAATAAAAAGAAATAACTCAAAATTTATGTTTTGCGAGTTTATCACCTAGTTCGTTCGCTTTATGGTATAAACTCGCAAAACAAAAAAATTGAGTTATTTATTAACCGACTCATACAGGACAAAATTTTCACCACCGTCATCCAGAGAAATATGTTGAGCGCCGACTTCGGAACTATGTACTAAGTACTGAGTATGTCCTAAACCAAAATTAATTGAAATATTTTTTTACTTTTTTGTGACATGGAAGTCGGTAGATATTTTTTGTTAAAAAGTTTTTATTTTATGAATAAAGTTGCGAAATGTACTTATGTACAGTCACGATCAATAAGATATGACTCCGAATAGATTAGCAAAAGTATCTGATCCAAGAAGGAGTTCAATAATATCTGACTACACGAACGCAGCAAAAATATCTGACATTGAAAGGCAGCATAATGCAGTAGCTTCAAAATTATGTAGATGAACGTCAAATCACATAATTTTGACGCTAGTGCATTATTCTGCCTTTCAATGTCAGATATTTTTGATGCGTTCGTGTAGTCAGATATTAACGAACTCCTTCTTGGGTCAGATACTTTTGCCAATCTTCCATAGTCAAATCTTATTGCTCGTGACTGTACATCAATTTTCATCACTAAAATTTTATACTAAATTGTAAAAATCAATTTCGGTTTCAAGGCGGATCCCTGAATCTCTTACACGAATACAACCAACGTATATGTGAATATAATAAACAAGCAATTACATCTCTCCCGTCTGTCTGTTACACAAAGAGTGTCATCACAGTTCGGGGCGATGCGAGGCTTTCGACGGAAATTGAAAAAACTAAGGGGAGTGTAAAGTACGTAAAATGTTTTTGAACTGCTGTTAATATTTTTTTTTTACTTAATTTAGACATTATTTTTTGTAAAAATTAAACTAAAAACCTTGAAAATTTATCAAAAGTAATAAAACACAAAGAAAAAGAGTAAATTGTTGTTTGATTGTTGGCTGTTTTATTTATTTTTATTTATTTATTTAGACATACAGACAGCATAGTATACAAAACATTTTCAATAAAATATTATGTTATAATAGAATTATACCCTATATACATGCCAATTATAAGTATGTACAGCATTCTCATAATAATGTGAAGACATGTTATTGCTTAGGTATTGTAAAGTTATATAATGATAAGTAATATATATATATACTAATTTTTAAGGCTAATAATTTTTCAAAAAAAAAAAAGACAAGATATATTTTATGAAGCAAATAAATAATTCAATAGTTTTTTTTTTTTTTTTAAACGTAAAACGAGAATCATGAAAAATATCAATGGTTTCTATTGATGCTCGTGCTTGGTTATATTCGTTGCATATTCTGCACAGAGGAGAATTTTTGTAGAGATTAGTTCTGCTTGGAGGTACACTAAAAACTTTGGTCAAGGGATGTCGTGGATATTGATAAGGTACGTTAATATTTATGTTTTGCAATAAGTCACTGCAATCTATGCTTCCAGATATAAGTTTTTTGAGAAACATTATACTCAACAGCATACGACGGTTCTTCAGTGACATAATTTTAAAGTGTTTAAGACGCATGTCGTAGGTATTGCGATGAGATATGCCAGGTGAGAGATACGCCAAATGTCTCGTAAATGAGCGTTGTATTGTTTCTATACGCTGCGAATAAGTAACGTAATGGGGAGACCAAACCACGGCCGCGAACTCTAATTGACTACGAACCAATGAATTGTAAAGAATAATTTTCGTTTTTGGGGCTAAAAAACCTTTGCTGTTCCTTTTTAAAAAACCTAACATCTTTGCTGCTTTCCTAAAAATTACGTCAATATGTGCTTTAAATTTCAGTTCACTGTCTATAATCACTCCTAAATCGCGGATTTCACCTACTCGTTGTAGTGTCTCTCCGTCTAATCTATAGGAAGACTGCGCTGCCAATCTTTTTCGTGAAAACTTAATATGAAAAGATTTCTTCGTATTAATAATCATACCATTTAAACGGCACCACATGCTAATGTTATTTAAATCGCACTGAATAAGTTCTATATCAGAAGAAGAGCTGACTGTCTTATATATTTTTAAATCGTCAGCAAAGAGGCAGTACTGACAGTTAGTTATTTTGGATGTTAAATCATTAATTAATGCAGAAAAGAGGATTGGACCTAAATGGGACCCCTGTGGCACACCTGAAGCTGCTAAATAATCATATGATGTGTAACCATTGACTACCACAAACTGGAGTCTCTTTGCCAGATATGATCTGAACCATTCTAATAGCGAGCCACTGATCCCATAATTATATAACTTGTTTATGAGACGTATATGACTGACTTTATCGAAGGCGCTAGAAAAGTCCATATAGACAGCGTCGACTTCATGACCCCTGTCCACTTCTTTGCAAAGATAAGACGTGAAAGTCACCAAATTCGTTTCAATAGAACGTCCTCTCCTAAACCCATGCTGGTGATCGGAGATAAAATTATTTAAATGACGTGTGATGATGGGACAGACAAGCGATTCAAACAACTTTGACATACACGACAGTATCGATATGGGTCTGTAATTATTGACATTTCTGACGTCTCCCTTTTTGAATACCGGGACTATCTTGGCCTTCTTCCATGTGTCTGGAAATACACCGTCATTAAGCGATCGATTAAATATAATTGACAGCGGTAATGCTAAACCGGAACTACAGCGTTTGATAAAGACTGGGGGAATGTCATCCGGACCAGCTCCTTTAAATATATCGAGGTTCCTAATAGCGCGGGTAACGTCACGTTCCGATATTTTTACAGAACTTAAAACGGATTCAGTAGTCATTAAGTTTAGGTCATCACCTAGTTCAACTCGGCTAAACACGGATGAAAAATTTTCGGCAAACATTTGTGCAATTTGCGGCCCAGTATTTGCAGTTCTATCACCCTGATGCATGACTGCAGGGATAGTCGACTCCCCATGTCGTCTATCCTTAATAAAGCGCCAGAAACTTTTGGGGTTTTTAATAATGTTGGATTCAAGTGTTTTTTTGTAATGAAGTAGGCATCTGTGGGCCAGTTTATGAGCACGTTCACGTAGAAGTTCATATTCGAGTAAGTCACGCGGATTTTTATATTTCTTATATTTACACCTTTTCTTGTTTTTTTCTTTAATTATTTTTAATAATGGATTGCTAAACCATGCGGGATATTTATTGTTTTTGGGCTTTGATATAGGAGTGAATTAGTCAACAGCCTTACTTAGGAAACTATAAAATATTTTAGTCATTTCATTGACATTCAGGCAATCTCCCAATTCGGCGATCCAGTTTACTTTTTTTAAGTAGGCTAAAATTTTACTGTAGTCTGCTTTAAAGTAGTTATATCTAGACCGTGTAACAGGTGTTAGCAATAATACGATTTTTCGATATAGTAAGCACTTTTATTCTTATAATTCACGGATACACTTTCAGAACATGTATTCAGTTGAGCTTCCAATAATCGACTGCCGTCCTCGTGTCGTTACAACAACAGGTGTGCTCGGGTACAGCTACAGCGCCATCTCTACAAACTAGTCGGAAGTTGTACGACACGAGGACAACATCCGCTTTTAAAACAGAGTTTAATTAAATCAATCTCAATACTAAAAATGATTCTAATAATAAGGCATTAAACATTAAATTATTAAATATTTATAAAGCGTATTTGATTGCAATAACAATTATAGCAACATCCGTTTAATATTAATTCATTCAGAGGTGGAAATACATACAGAATAAAGAGTATGTTAATATAATTGTTTACAGTCGGCCTTTCCTGACGCATTCACGTCTCGTGAATCAATAGTGATATACAATATTAATATAATATTAATAATATAAAAAAATATATATATACATACATATACATTTGCTTTAAGAAGCTATTCTAAAGAATATTGAAGCCCCTTCATGTCTTCAATATTCACCTTAGAGATCTATATAGGCAATAAGACTTTCTTAATCTAGCGAGACCCCTACATGTTCTCACCAGGTATAATAAAACTCCTTATCCTAGTGAGACCCCTTCATGTTCTCACTAAGTAAGGTACAAAACTTAATTACCCCAGTGAGACCCCTTCATGTTCTCACCGGGTACAATCAATTCCTTAACCTAGTGAGACCCCTTCATGTTCTCACTAAGTAAGGTACAAAACATAATTAACCCAGTGAGACCCCTACATGTTCTCAACTGGTAAAACTTCGTTACCTTAGTGAGACCCCTTCTTGTTCTCACTAAGGTGCTAAACTTAATTAACCCAGTGAGACCCCTACATGTTCTCACTGGCTAATGATATTAAGTTCATGCATACAGTGTAAACAACTTAAACAAATAACTTCCAATTCATTTTATTATGATTTTTTTTTTATCACAATATTTTTTTACAACATCTTTAGACAATAATTTATAATAAAATTAGTACTTATTACTCATTTTCATTGATCGAACTGTCCGTATCAGATTCACAGCTGCGATTGTAAACCAACCAAGGATGAATTTTGTCTATCGAAAATATACCACTAAATGGTCTACCTTTACGTGATACAGGCGTATCCTCAATTAGATATCGATCGTTATCTAAGATCTTTTTAATGCGATATGGGCCGCGTACTTTGGAAATTAATTTCTTGCTTTTGCCAGTTGAAGGAATCTCTCTTTCTACTCTTACTAAATCACCAATATTAAACTTTAAACTTTTTCTTTTTTTATCAAATTGTTCTTTTTGTTTAGCTTGATTTGATTGCATTCGCTGTGAGATTTCGTCCCTAATTTGATTAATATCGGGTGTTTGTACATCTTCTGTATCTAAGGCATTCAATACGTGAGCTTGTATCAAAGAATCATTAGTACCCATTGTTTTTATTCCAAATAATACTTCAGCAGGGGTTTTGCCTGTTGATTTATTTATAGTATTATTTAAACCCCACTGTATGTCACTTACACACTCATCCCATAAATTTTCTGATTTATCATGATTTGAAGCGGTTAATGCAGATAAAACCGTTCTGTTATACCTTTCAATTTGCCCATTAGCTCGCGGAGTTGCCACAGCATTTAATATATGTTTTACTCCAAGGGATTCCAGGTACGATTTGAATTGTTTTGACGTAAAAGAAGTTCCTCTATCAGAAATAAGTCGTCGAGGAACACTAAACGTATGAAAATAATGTTTTACAGCTCTAATGGTATGGACAGTTTTAGTACTTTTAACTGGCACTAAAGTAATGAATTTCGTAAACGCGTCGATAATTAATAATAAATAAGTATTTTTTCTTTTACTGCGTACAAATGGGCCTAAATGGTCAATATGAATAGTATCAAACGGACGCTCTATTTTAGGAATTGGATGCAATTTTCCGGCCTTCTTGCCAGACGGTATTTTACTGTGGGCACATTCTAGACACGACTCTACATATTTTTTTATAAACTTGCGCATTTTAGTAAACCAATATTGGCTTTTAATTTTATCAAAAGTTTTGTCATAACTAAAGTGACCAATGTCATCATGATTAGCTTTTAATATTTGCCATCGAACTCCTTTTGGTACAACCCAACGATCACCGTCTTGAGTTTTTCTATACAAAAGTCCTCGTTTTACTACAAAATTATTCTTAATTTCCACCAAATTATTAGTTTCTGGATCTTGTAACATGTTTATAATTCTTTGTAATTCTGAATCGCTGTGTTGTACCGTTGAAATCCAATTAGAGTCAATGCAACGAACATCAACGCAGTCTTGATTATTATTTACCGGATTACGACTAAGAGCATCGACGTGTGACATGGAGAGTCCCGGTCTATATATAATGTCAAAGTCATATTCCTGAATAATGTTCCACCATCGCGCGACCCTAGGCAACATATCGCGTTTTTCAAAAGTAGCTCGTAAAGAATTACAATCTGTAACTATTGTAAAATGAACACCCAATAAATATACTCTAAATCGTTGCAAAGAAGTGGCAACTGCTAAAGTTTCCAAATCATACGAAGTAAACCGGCTTTCTTCCGGTGTAGTTTGCCTACTGTAATATGCAACCGCATTAAATGGACAATTATTATTAGGTCTTTGCAGTAAGATACCGACAATACCGATTTTGGAAGCATCTGTATGTACTTGGGTTTCATAAGACTGATTAAAGAAAGCTAGAACAGGACGTTTGACTAATTCAGTTTTCAAAGTTAAAAATGCATTGTGCTCTTCAGAACTCCACTTCCATTTAGCATCTTTTTTTAAAAGTTGCGTTAATGGTCGCGCTATGGTGGAAAATCCTCTAATAAACCTTCTAAAGAAACTGGCTAACCCAATAAATTGCCGAACAGTATGCTGGTCAATGGGTTCAGGGAAATTCTCTACAGCCTCTATCTTTTTAGCTCCTGGCCGTACGCCGTCCTCACTTATTTCAAAGCCTAAATAGTCAACGCTTTGCATAAGAAAATTGCATTTAGACAATTTCAACGTTAAACCTGCGTTCCGAAATAATTTTAACGTGTCTTGAAGCTTTTGAAGCCCTTCTTCGATAGTTTTTGAAGGAATTATTACATCGTCCATGTACGCGAATGCTTCTTTAAACCTTGCATTTCCGAGAATATTATTTATAGTTCTTTGAAACATAGAGGGTGCATTAGCTAAACCAAAGGGCATCCTGTTAAATTCATAATGCCCATCTGGTGTAACAAAGGCTGTTAAATGTTTAGAATTTTCAGAAATTGGTAGCTGATAATAGCCAGATGCAAGGTCTAGAGAAGTATAAAATTTAAATCCCGACAAATTATCCAATTGGTCGTCTATCCTTGGTAGGGGATAATGTTCTTTAACGGTTTTTTTATTCAATGCCCTAAAATCTACACAGAGACGATAGTCTCCAGTCTTTTTTTTTACGAGTAATATAGGGGAAGCATAGTCTGAAGTAGACTGCCTAATGATTCCGGAATCTTCTAATTCGTGTATCATGGTTCTAACATGTTCTCGCTCAGGTTGGGACAACCGATACGGTCTATATACAACTGGCGTTTCGTCGTTTAATTTTATATTCATTTCTGACTCACGAACACAACCAATTTCATTAAATGAAAAAGCAAAACAGCTTCTAAACTCATTTAAGAGGTTTACCAATTTAGACTTGAAAAAATCATCTATTTTTTGATTAACGTTAATCATTTTGCTTTCTATAATGTTAACAGAAGAATAATGCTCATGTTCAATTCTATTGACAAGGAGAGTTCGAGTTTCTTTGACTGGTATAGCGCGCGCTAAAAGCGTTCCCTTAGGTAATTCAAAACCAATATCCGAAACACATTTAATTACTAGTTGACCATAGCCATTATCTATTTGTACAATACTTTGAATTATTTCGTATTGACGATTTGGTTGCTGAGAAATACTAGTTTCAATGAATAATTCCCCGGAAAATTTTGGAGAAGAGTAAACATTTATCCTATTGTAACCAAAGAATATTTGTTTCGAATCTACCGCGTATAATAAAACTTTAAACATCTCTTCTTTATTTGAAATTATTTTTAAGGTATCCTTATTTTTGTACACAACAATGTGTTCTTGTTCTGTAAAAGATTGACCCAACAACACGGGAACTTGCAATAATTGATCTGGGACAACGAACGCTTGAACTCTCGCTTGAGCAGAATCTATTGCTATGTCAATATCACATTTCCCTAAACAATTTACAACAGAATCCCCGAAACCTCTCAGCACCGGCAAATCGCTAGTTGATAATAAGACTCCTAATGACTTCGCAACAGATTCTTTCAACATGGTGCACTGGCTACCAATATCAATAAAACATTCAAAATCGCGATCATTTACCTTGACCGATTTAAAATACTTAGAGTCATTATCAATATGTTCGGAAATGCGCAATACTGTCTTATTGTTTGGAGCATCTTGTTTGGTACATTCGCTAGATAAATGCCCTATTTTATAACACTTGTCACATTTTTTTATTGGCTGTTTGCATTTAAAGTACGGGTGACCTTCATCACCACAGTTATAACACTTTGACGTAAATCTAACTTCAGAATTGGTCTTATGTAATTTGTTTCGTCTATTGTCAGAAGTGCCTGCCTGTGTTAATGGTAAATTTCGATCAGGTCTCTTTGTGATTTTCACATTTCTCAAAAATACTAATAATTTATCAGGATCAGTGAATTGTGCTGCTTCTGCACTTGTCCTGACTGACCTATCCTCAATACCATGCAATATACAGTCTATAGCATTTTTATCAGTGATTGAACACCGGTTTAATAACACCATTTTCTCGTAAAAATATTCTTCTAATGAATCACCAAAACGCGCTTTACTGGCAAGCATTTCTGTCAACAGTTGACCATAGTTCTGACTACTGGGAAACGCCAATTTAAGTTTACTTTGCCAATCAGACCAAGAAAACATTAAGCTTGGTAATCCTTGGTACCACTTCTGGGCTAATCCCATTAGTTTGGGTAGTGCATAGTGAATAATCTGTCGCTCCGACCAACCATAAATTAATGCACATTCATTAACTTTATTTATCCAGTTATCTACAGTTTGATTACGTTTAGATGGATCGAATTCAGGGATTACGTTCAAAGTAGGATAGCGTTCGTTGCTACCATCAGACTTTATAGCACTAATAAGTTCTTTAAAGGTATTTATTAAATTAGTCGGAGGGACAGAATAAATAGAGTCCATCTCACCGGTGTGCGGCTGCTGTTTCTGCTTCACTGTCTGTTGGTCTTCATTGCTTTGCGAGTGTGGAAGACTGCGATTCACACACCTGGATGCGCCACACTCTGATCGCCTGGACGCGCTGTGCTCCATCCGCCTGGAAGCGCTGCGCTCCAACCGCCTGGACGCGCTACGCTCCAACCGCCTGGACGCGCTACGCTCCAACCGCCTGGACGCGCTGCGCTCCATCCACCTGGACGCGCTGCGCTCCATCCGCCTGGACGCGCTGCGCTCCATCCGCCTGGACGCGCTGCGCTCCATCCGCCTGGACGCGCTGCGCTCCATCCGCCTGGACGCGCTGCGCTCCACCCGCCTGGACGCGCTGCGCTCCACCCGCCTGGACGCGCTGCGCTCCACCCGCCTGGACGCGCTGCGCTCCAAGGGTCTCGATGGGCTGCACTCCGACGGCCTCGACGCGCTGCGCTCCAATCGCCTTGGCGCGCGGTCCAACCGCCTTGATGCGCTGCGGTGTAACTGCCTTGACGCAATCTGCTCCAAGCGCCTTGACGCGCCATGGTCCAACGGTCTTGACGCGCTGCACTCTATACGGCTGGTTGGGGTATGTCGCGATGGACTGCGATCACGCCACGATTTTTGCTGTCGCTCATTGTTATCTCTGGACCGCGTCCTGCCCCGTTTGCGAGAAGTTCGTTCTTTGTCCATTATATATATTTTTTACTGAAATTGAAACAAACTACAAAAAGTAAACGAACCAAACAGCAAATTTATTTATTTTATCAGAACTTTTACTATAAAAATGTTCAAGTTTTAGTAATTACATTTCTCTACATTTGTTAAAATGTTATGTGAGGAAACAGTACGAAAATTTAAAAACAAATTTACATTAACAAAACAAAAAAAAACAGAGTTAATTCTCTTTGCAATAATATTAATCATAATGCATATTAATCATAAAGATATATAATCTTCAAAAAAATAAGAATGCATTATAATTATAATATTTAATAAATTTAACATGATAATAAAAGGTACATACCGTATCTACTTTATGTAGGGCGCTAAGTCCTAATATCGAATAATCTCGATATTATCCCGCTTTCTGAATTTGTTAGCAATAATACGATTTTTCGATATAGTAAGCACTTTTATTCTTATAATTCACGGATACACTTTCAGAACATGTATTCAGTTGAGCTTCCAATAATCGACTGCCGTCCTCGCGTCGTTACAACAACAGGTGTGCTCGGGTACAGCTACAGCGCCATCTCTACAAACTAGTCGGAAGTTGTACGACACGAGGACAACATCCGCTTTTAAAACAGAGTTTAATTAAATCAATCTCAATACTAAAAATGATTCTAATAATAAGGCATTAAACATTAAATTATTAAATATTTATAAAGCGTATTTGATTGCAATAACAATTATAGCAACATCCGTTTAATATTAATTCATTCAGAGGTGGAAATACATACAGAATAAAGAGTATGTTAATATAATTGTTTACACAGGTTTAAGATATTCAGGAGTAATGTAAGAGATTGTAACTAAAATTGGAGGATGCTTTTGATCGACTTTACTTAATGCACTCAAAGATTTAGTTACTTCCAAGCTGTTACTATCCGTGAGGACAAGATCCAATATTTTGCCATCGATATTACATATATTATTCATTTGCAACAAATTATTAACAGACATAAAGTCAATAAGTGACAATCCTAATTTAGAACCATAATTTGATGGCGTACAAGGACCAACATCTGCCTCGCGAGTCCAGCTAATAAAGCTTAAGTTAAAGTCTCCTAGTATTATGACATGATCAAAATTTTCTATTACATTTGAAGCATTTTCTACGAAGTGAGAAAAGGATTCCAAGTTGACAGGAGGAGGTAAATAAACAGCGCAAATAAGGATTTTTTTAAAAGAATTACTAGTTTTTACATTTATTGAGACCCATAAGTCCTCAGCGTCACTATCCCAGTTGTTATGTCTAAAAGAAGGTATTTGCTTGGATATCGCGACCATAACACCCCCTCCGTCTTTTTTGGAACTCTTTGAACATAAACGGTCTCTCCTATATATTATATAGCGATTATCTATGAATTCGCTGTTTGATATATTATTATTTAACCATGTCTCGGTAAAAACGATTAAACTATAATTATTTATCAAAATATTTCTAACATCGTTTTTGACGATGACAGAATTTAAACCTTTGTTTTAAAAGAAGGTATTTAGTTCAGCTCCGTTTACAAGTACATTGTAAACTAATTATAACAAAAATCCAGGGACTAAGCATTTTTTTGTTATAATGAGAGGACAGAAAAATAAACCAAATTTTACCAATTACATTCTATCACACGTGTCATAAAATCTTTTTCTTTAACACAACGCTTTTTTTTACTGACCAAACCCTATAAATGGACATACAATCATTCAAACATACAAAACATTATCCTCGTTTTGACACAGTCGAGGGAATCCACTTTCCCAATATTGTACGTAGCAATTTCTCCACACAACCAATTACATTTCGTCTGTCTGTAGCACAAAGGTGTCACACTCGAAAATCGTTCGGAAATGGAACGTGGAATCCTGTGACATTGACGTGGACTATTTTTTATCTGTCTCGGTTTAGCAATAGGGAAGGGACCTTTGTTCGTCATGCCTATTTTTGTCATTTATTTCAAGCTGTTTTCGCAATTTTCGTGTGAGGGTGGATGTACAAAACATTGGATGATATAACTTGGATCTAAGGGTAGCTACGTATTTATCAAGTAAGCAGTTGTAGGATTAAATGTTACTTTTTATAACATTGTAATGGATTATTATTAAAATAACAAAATAAAATTCTTTTTATTTCAAGGCACTGGAAAGAAAAAATAAACTTTATAATCAAACTCATCATTTTGTTGCAACGTACAATTTTTCAACATATAAAAGCTTAACGCAAGATTGTCCACGTTAGATTTATTCAGGTCTACCTATGTCTATGGTTTTCTGAAGTAAGGGGAGCGTGTTTTTTTGTCATATTATTTAAATTTAACACTTTTTGGCATTTTGCACCATAATACTTTAAAAGTATTATAATGCGTATGTATACTTATATTTGTTTCGGTACCGTAAAATGTAAACTAAATCTATAGACCATTGTCGATGCTCTCATCTCGCCTACTGATTGGCCACAACGGTGACGGATGACAGACAGCTTCATCTGTCAAGCACGGTCGTACGTCATCACTTGGGCCGCACTCCTCTTCGATCGTTAAATAACCACCGAACGGACGCGCGCGCTGCTAATCAAAGCAAATTTTGAATCTCAACCGTTTTTAGATCTTTCGCCAGTGTGTTTGTCATCATTTAGCTGTGTCAACAAAAGACCTGAACTACATCATCCCGAGCTCGTGGATTACGAAGGTGGAGATCATCGAGGCTTTAAGCAGACCAAGGTAAGTGCCGTGCTTGTGAGAACAAACGACTTTAGAGACAAAAGTCGGATTAAAGCCGCTCACCCCTTGGTGGACGCGTATGCAACAATTGTAAAGGCCTACTAACTAGGTTTCATTTTACTACCCATATTGTTATGATAATAATTAAAACCAGACGCCATATTTAAAAATATATCGCCTATGTCACTATCATAACTAAGTCGTTTCAAAAGATATTTCATAATTATGCTTCAATCCGTCAGGTCTTTTGATACCCATACATATATCACTTAGCGTGGAGCAGTTTTTACATTTATCGGAAGGGTGTGGTTGCCACTTCATTTTTATGCGATGCGACTATAGTCCTCGGGAATAGCTACGCATCTGTGACTGGTTTTAGATAGAACTCTTGTTCTATGTAAAGTTGCTTATAGATGTCCGTAGACGGCAGAGGCCACTTACTTACCACCAGGTAGACAACGTGCTCGTTAGGTACTCAGTGTAATAAAAAAATATGGCCACAAAACTTCATTCTGAGGGAAGACTCGTGCCTGGCAGTGAAACAATGATAGGTTGACGACAAAAACACGTAGTTTTTTTTTTGGCAAATGTGTAGTTACTGTTGGCCCTAGTGGCCTTTACAGCTTCACCGAGTTTTTTAAGGCGAGCCTAAGGCTCAAGCCGGGACAAGAAGACTTTGGGCTGGAAGGGAGGGATAGCTTTGGTCCCCGTTTCCGGTTTCCTCGACCTTCCTCCTTCACTAGAGGGAGGGACGGTTACGAACCCGGCTAATGCCGACGTCCTGGCCTTCCACCTCTGGTTAAATAGGGATTGCGGCTGACCTAAGGGCATCTCCTGTGAGGTAAAAACACGTAGTGAGGAAGAACACTCTTAAATACTCTTTTACCCCGAGAGCAGACAGATGAAATCAACATTTATTTGTAGAAGCATATCTACAAAGTGATATATTAATCTGCGTCGTATATACATACAATTTATTTTATTTTTTATCCAGAACATCGTTTAATGGCTGTCAGTGGAGGATCGAAAGCGGGTGACATTGACGTGTCCTATTTTTTATCTGTGCGGTCCGCCAATCGGATTAATCTGTTTTTGAGAGCTATCCACGATTCGAGCTATATGGGGATTTAGGCTTTGTCGTTTTTAAAACAAATGTTCAACAGAAACACATTAAACGTTTGCAATATTGTTTTAAAATGACCTTTAAAGTTTAAACTCTATGTAATATTTATTCCTTTTTGTTTTGAACTTTGGCGTCATATTGATTACGTCTCGATTTTTATGATTTTTTAATTGTGTGTATGTCGTCAACCCATTATTGTCCCACTCTTGGGTACGGCTTTTCTCCATATATTCTCTATTTCTCCATATAGGCCATAGTCCACCGTGTTCCCGCCGTACGGTGCGAGGAGAAAACACAGTGGGGGTTTAGCCGGTAAGAGTCCGGCATAACCCAGCTGCCGCCCCGGGTTGCTGGGTATCCATGAGGATTACCCACTTAAAAAAAAAAAAAGGCCATAGTCCACCGCGCTGGCCAAGTGCGAATTGTTGGACCACACACACCTCGGAGACTCTTTTTTTAAAGAACTCTCGGGTGTCTATGTTTCTCACGATGTTTTCCTTCACCGAAAAGCAGTGATAGTTAATTTCTAATTCGCACATAATTTGCACCAATTCGCGGGTCTCGAAGTGCGGCAATTCACCGTCAGTTGGACTGTATGCTCATTTGCTGCATCATAAAAAAAAAATGACAACGATAGATCTCCTGACAGTCTAGGTGATCAGGCCTTTTTTATTTTTTCTCGAAACCTTCAAAAGGTACCCGACGCCGTGGGAGCGACGCAGGGTTATGTGGGATTTTTACTGCACTAAAACCCCCCACAGTGGCCGTCCTCGGCGCTGAAAAGGAGGACTCCGGGATCTCGAAACGTATCAACCGGAATCCTCCGAGCGCGTTGCCCCATCGGGCTCCTCCCAGGTGGGTGGCTGGGCGCACCGCTCAGTCTAGTCTTTACGACGGTATGCGACCACACATACCGCCGTCTTCCCGGGATTGCCTGACCGAACGGTTCGAGCTCCTACTCTAGCCGTCTGCAACCCCGGAAGCCCCTTTTAGTCGCCTCTTACGACAGTCAGGAGATGCCGTAGCCCTATTCTGATCCCGGAGCTACAGGGACGAGGTGATCAGGCCTGGAGAGTGCATGTAGTCCGTCATACAAGAGCTCATTTTCCACCTTTCTTAAGCCTCATGTCTTTTGTTCTAAAAATACCTTCATTCCACATCGTTTTAAACCTTTCTCATTCTAAAAGGAAATCCATGTTCCGCATCGCATCGTCGATGGCAAAACCATTATTTACTCATGTGTCCCAATAAATTTTACTCAGCTTTCCAATAAAATCTCCAAGCCTAACCTATAAACATGGAAACAAAAAACAGATGCCGACCCAGCTATAGTCCCAGATAAATCGAAATGGTGGATATCGGGAAGGACAAAAATATTACTTTTTGAAAATAAGTTGTGTTATGTGTTACGTTACGTAACGTAAGGTAAATGGTGAAAATGATCCGTGAACGAAAAAATATTATGTCCCATCCATGTCCATGTTTTTACCCGGCATCACAAGGAGGGTAACCACTGCTGGGTACGGCTCTTCTCTCAGAATGAGACAGTTATAGGCCATAAACCACCGCGCTGGCCAAGTGCGAATTGTTGGACCTCACACACCTCCGAGACTCTTTTTTTAAAGAACTCTCGGGTGTGTATGCTTCTCACGATGTTTTCCTTCACCGAAAAGAAGTGATAGTTAATTTCTAATTCGCACATAATTTGCACCAATTCGCGGGTCTCAAAGTGCGGCAGTGACAATTCACCGCCATCGTAACGTTTATCGAGAGTATGTATGTATGTTTATACGCATGTCTGTGTGTTTGTCACGCTACAGCCCAAACGACTTGACGGATAATAGCATACTAGTCACCCGTCGCAACGGTCGAAATTCGACCGAAAGCGTCTGTGATTCACTTCAGATGAAACCCATGTTCTGTATGAAGTTGATTACAGATGTCGCAGGGCGGCAGTGGCCACTTACCATCAGGTGGACTGAATGCTCGTTTGCTACTTCAGTCAGATAAAAAAATGTCTTAATATTTCAAAAGATGTAGTACGAAGATTATGGAACCTTGTTCCCGAACTAACTTTTTATGTTGTCTTAACGTCAATAGATATAAAATTAGGTCATAGATAAAATAATCTAATAGAAAGACGCTTCAATGTTATATTGTTAAGTATCAAAATGTATTCCGTAGTCGTACCAGTTAGTAAAATTAAGGCTGACGCACACTGCACATTTAAGAGGAGGTGCTAAATATATGTAGGCATAACAGTAGTCTTCGACCGGAGTTTTGGCTTCGGTCACCTTCGGTCAAAAAACGCCCCTCTGGCCAAAACCTTCGGCTTCGGCCTAAAAGGGCCGAAGTGTCTTCGCATTTTTTTTTATCTAATAGAACTAGCAAACGAGCATGCAGTCCACCTGATGGTAAGTGGTCACTGCAGCCCATGGACATTTATAAGCAACTTCATATAGAACATGGGTTCTATCTGAAGTCAATCACAGATGCGTTGCTACTCTCGGGAACTATTTTGGTCGCCTCATGTTAAAGTGTGCCGGCAACCACACCCTTCCATCGTAACGCAAGAAATGCTTCACCTCCACGGGCGAACAACACTGGTTCTACCACCAGGTAAATAAATATGGTACCTGCGTGTTCTACCGGCTTTATAATGGTGAGTGCTCCGAGGAACTTTTTGACCTGGTGCCTACGTCACCTTTCCTCCACCGCACCACTCGCCGAAGGATGAGGTTCCATCCGCATCAACTGGACCCGTGGCGGTCCTCCACGGTTCGGTTTGCACGCTCGTTTCTGCCACGGACGTGCAAGATGTGGAACGAGCTTCCTTCTGAGGTATTCCCGGAGCGTTATGACATGAGGCTCTTCAAAAAAGGTGCGAAAAGAGGTCTCCTTCAATGCCGGCGATGCATTGGCGACTCCTCTGGTGTTGCAAGTGTCCATAGGCGACGGTGACTACTTTCCATCAGGTAGCCCGTCTACCTTATCGTTAGGTTTACGTATAAAAAAAAAAAAAACACGTTTTCTGTAAGAGAGCCCCATTTAAGTATTTATTTATTCCTTTTTTAGTATTATTATTTATAGCAGCAACAGAAATACGTCATCTGTGACGGTGACAGATAGACGGACAGACGGATAGCGAAGTCTTAGTAATAGGGTCCCGTTTTGTATAAGGGTGCAGAACACTAAAACCCAGAAATATGTCTGCGTCAGTGCGCGCTGTACTTAGTTCAAACGTCCTTAACCTTAAAATACTTGGGACAGAATTGTGCCAACAGTTAATAAATAGTTTCGACGCTTCACCCTTCGTCACCTCTACACTTACAGTTACAGCGATACTCAACCTTTTTATTACAGGGGCCACAAACATGTTACAGCGGAGTGATCCCGGGCAAGCAGTGGCGTAGCGTGGATTCATGCAGTCCAGGACGGAACAAACAAGTAAATGTAGCTCACTCTTCTTGATCCAAATTGTCGTCCAAAAAAAATGGTCGCGAAATCTCTCGTTAACTCATTATTGTCCCAGTTCTGGGTACTGGTCGTCTCTCAGAATGAGAGAGTTTAGTCCATAGTTCATCCTTATAAAATTCCAATTGAAAGGGTCTGGTGGGCCACATGCGGCCCGCGGGCCGCAGGTTAAGTATAGCTGGTCTAGAAGTAATGCGTGCTTAGAAGTACCTGACCTTAATATACGATGAACCCGACTAAATTGGAGAGACGGTCAGGATAAGCGGATTAGTTACTCGTAAGATGTATTTTAGGTTTATTGCATTATGTCTGGATCATCGATTTAAGTAAAAATGTTCTTTTTTACTATTCCCAGAAAGTAAATACGGAACCCTTTTACTAAGACTTCGCTGTCCGTCTGTCCATCTGTCTGTTACTCGGTTTATCTGATTAATTGTGAAAGCAAAAGAGTTGAAATTTCCACATTTTTTTTATAGTAAGACCTAACGATAAGGCTGACGGGCCACCTGATGGAAAGCAGTCACCGTCGCCTATGGACATTTGCAACACCAGAGGAGTCGCCAATGCATCGCCGGCTTTGGAGGAGAGCTCTTTTTACACCTTTCTTGAAGAACCCCATGTCGTAGCGCCCCGGGAATACCCAATATACAAATAAAAAAATACAAATAAAATATACAAATGATGCAGTTTAGTTGCTGTTATAACAACGAATAGTGAAAAAAGAATAAAATATTTAAAATAATCATACTTTCGTACTAATATTATAAAGGCGAAAGTTTGTGAGTGTGTATGTTTGTTACTACTTCACGTGTAAACGGCTGGAGCGATTTTCATAAAATTTGGTAGGGAGTTAGCTGATACTCAGGATTAACATATGGTTTACTTTTTATTCTGGGAAAATATGTTATTCCCACGGGACCATCGATTTTTGTTAACGCGGGCGAAGCTGCGGGATTCAACTAGTAAAACCGAATTCTCATTCGCATTCGCAAATGTTCAAAATAATGACATTCTTTTTATCACTAGTAAGTACGTTGAAATGTCCTCGCTAGGCTCTCTCGTAATATCTAACAGTTCATTGTAACATCCCGACAATAGTCCAAGAGCCCGTGAGTGCCAGACCTTCGGATTTTCATAAAAGCTGAAAATTTTTCTATGTGTGTCCCTAATACAGGTAAGAATGATCCCCACCCATGAAGCTGGGGCAGCGGTGGCTTTGCCAGGTAACAGGTAACAAAGTTGTATAAAATTCCATCTCAAATTTATCATAAAATAAAACTGAATTTTTTTATATTTGATTCACAATAATATCAAAACTCGCGTTGCTCATTGCCGGACAGTTAGTATGGTTGCAACCCTCTGCCGGACACCCTTAAACTATTATAATTTATAATTATACTTACGTTATATTATAAAATCTCAATTTTATATATAATTTTTTGGAGGCCTATTAATCTATGTTTACATAATTGCCGGACAGTTTCGACGGTTCTATCATCTTGCTAGACGCATTCAAAGTGAGCAGTAGTTCGGGGAGCAAGGAACGTATACAGTAACTAGTGCGAGTGAGACAGAGCGCTTGGTCTATTGCGGCCCTTCACTGCGCATCCACTGTTATCAAGTTCAAATTGTGCAGCTTATTTTTTTCTTAGTCAAGAAATTTCATTAAATAAATTTTTACAGTTTGAATAACAAATATTTAAAACAGTACTCAGTAAAATTGTTCTAATACAACTTCAATCATATCGAAACTCTAATAACTTTATTTAGATTATTTTTCATTTTTACGAAGTTTATATTTTCAATTCTATCAAAATTGTAAAGCCAATGAATTAAAGTAAATCAAATTTTATTGTTTATTATATCAAAAAGCATTTTTTTTTAAATAAAAAAGTTACAGAAAAATACATTTATTTTATAAATCTTTAAACATTTTCATCATTTTCATCGTCGTCGTCAATACATCCATACTCCTCGTCACTATTATTCCATTCTGTGGATTGATCGTCTTCAATATCGCTTTCCTCATTGTTTTGTGCAATAGTAAAAAAACCAAGTTAATTTAATTACAAATAGTCCAAAATTAATGTATAATAATTTAACATAATTATCAAATACCTGGAACTGTTTTTAGAGATTCGCTGACATAATTCGGTAATTGATCTCCTTCAAACCATTTAAAATAGTAGTGGTCATTTTCCAGTATCCAACCATTATTTACCGGTTTAAATGCTGTTGGCTTTTGTAAGTGAGCGTTGTTCCATATGCTACATATGTAATTCGCTCGCAAAAAATGATTAATAAGTGATTATTAATTATGATAATTATTATGATAATCGCGTTATTAATAAGTGATAAATATAACTAGTTTTAGTGCATTATAAAGAAAAAAGGTGGAATACGTCGTAAAACACGTAAGTTATTGGATATAGTGCATCGAGTTCGAGTTGACAGCAGTTTGAATATGACGTAAGTAATCAATTTTAGATAAGACATACGAATTTTTGTTTGTAATATTTTTGCATATAATGTTTAAATAAAGTATTTTGTATTATTATGATTTATAGTATAATGAATAATAATACGTATGTAGCTCAAAAGTTCACAAAACAAACACATTATTTACAAGTCATGTCCATACTAATGTATTGATTTTATGACCTAAATATACTTTATCTGCGTGGTGTTTAAAATATTTCTTAGAAACACTTCGGTATTTGTATTGTATCAATTACTTGATACTATGTAAACCTTAGAAAAACTTTTAGTCATATGAAATTCATAAAGATAGTAACCAAAAATTAGTGTTTATCTAGACCCTAATTTTGGGACCTAAAAAAAGTATCATTTTTGTTCAACTCATATTCAAAATATATTAAACGTAACACTGAGATTGATGTTTTACTTTGTAGATATAATCTTATAGTTTAACGTAAACAAAACTCCCCGAACTACTGCTTACTTTGAATGCGTCTAGCAAGATGATAGAACCGTCGAAACTGTCCGGCAATTATGTAAACATAGATTAATAGGCCTCCAAAAAATTATATATAAAATTGAGATTTTATAATATAACGTAAGTATAATTATAAATTATAATAGTTTAAGGGTGTCCGGCAGAGGGTTGCAACCATACTAACTGTCCGGCAATGAGCAACGCGAGTTTTGATATTATTGTGAATCAAATATAAAAAAATTCAGTTTTATTTTATGATAAATTTGAGATGGAATTTTATACACCTTTGTTGCCTGTTACCTGCCAAAGCCACCGCTGCCCCAGCTTCATGGGTGGGGATCATTCTTACCTGTATTAGGGACACACATAGAAAAATTTTCAGCTTTTATGAAAATCCGAAGGTCTGGCACTCACGGGCTCTTGCTCTACAACCTATACACGAGTTATGGAAACGAATAGACTCCGAATCTCGTCAACCCATTATTGTCCCACTGCTGGGCACGGGTCTTCTCTCAGAATGAGAGAGTTTTAGGCCATAGTCCACCGCGTTGGCCAAGTGCGACTTGGTGGACTTCACACACCGAGAACTTTTTTTTAAAGAACTCTCGGATGTTTTCCTTCACCGAAAAGCAGTGATAAGTAATTTCTAATACGCACATAATTTTAGAGAAATCAGTGGTGCGTGCCTGGGTTTGAACCTTGGACCTCCCTATCGAGAGGCCAAGTTTCAATTATAAGGCTTTCACAGCTTCTATATAACTGCTCAATACAGAATCACATCAATCTTTTTTGCTTCACTGTTAGACATAAACCTTCGCGAACGTGGGAACCGTCACTACCACCATTTTGGTAACAGTCGGTACACCACTAGCAGGTACACACACCTATTTCTAACATAAAGCATTTCTTGCGTTTGGAAGGTTGGGGTTGCCGGCAAACTTTTATATGAGGTGACCATCTTAGTCCCCGGAAGTAGCAACGCATTTATGATTGACTTCAGATAAAACCTATATTCTATGCAGCTTACAAATGTCCATGGACGAAAATGAGCACTTAACATCAGATGGATCCTCGTTTGCTACTTCAATAAGATAAAAAACCATCTTATGTACCGTTAGGCGTCTTTTTTTATCTGACTGAAGTAGCAAACGAGCATGCAGTTCACCTGATTGTAAGTGGTCACTGCCACTCATGGATATCTGTAATCAACTACATACAGAACATGGGTTCCATCTGAAGTCAATCACAGATGCCTTGCTACTCCCGAGGACTATGATGGTCGCCTCATGTGAAAGTGTGCTGGCAACCACACCCTTCCATCGAAACGCAAGAATTGCTTCTCGCTAGAAATAGGCGTCTACGTCGTATCTTCATCTTTGACAATAAATGAAAACAAAAGCACATCACAAGTCAGCCGGGCAGAGATACACAGGAATCCTCTTTGCTCTGAGACTCGCGACTATTGGATTATTCGGGCTAAGGGTGTTATGTGGGAAAATCCTGAGGAATTTATATTTGTCTAGTAACTAAGACACTTCACTTTTTGGTATACGAATATCTAGGCTTGAATAAGCAATTACCTACATCTTGAAGTCAGATGTTAGAAATGTTTATGTGTTCTAAATCTACATATACCTACTATAAAAGGAGTATAAACCCTTATTCTAATCCTTACAAATTTGTATGAGAGTTCGCTGACTTTGATGCTAGTGCAATGTAACTTGATATTTGGCATTTGGTTGGATGTAATAAAATCTATATTCCGGTTTGTGAAAATCAACCCTTAAAGGAGATGAAATAGAGGTTGCAAATTTATCCATAAGAGTACATACTAATACGTACTACGTACATTTTTATTCTAGCCCAGTCAAAACTATATCCATGAGTACATATTTACACACATAAACGCGAATTAGCCTTCGGATGTAGTCGAGTCATGTTATCAGTAACCTTAAATATATAGAAAAAACATTATATTAATGTCACTTTAAAATTCATTAGTTAAGTGTTATCAGTTGTCAATATAGAATTAAATTCACTTAAAAGTAATTTTATTAAATTACAGAACGCTATACCGACGAGTACATAATTAACGTCAAAAACGCGCTGCATCGTTGCCAGAAGCTTATTGTACCTATAATTACTTGCATATTCATTTATAAGATGCTTATATCCTTACTGTTACTTATATTGGCAAGTAATACTAATTCAGTGGAATCACTAAATATTCTAGGTCTCTTTCCATACGCGGGGCGGAGTCACTTCTTCGTGTTTAAGAATTTTCTTCAAAAAATAGCAGAGAAAGGACATAACCTGACTGTAGTCTCACACTTTCCTAGAGAAGAAGTCATTCCGAATTACCACGACGTGAGCTTGGCTGGGACAATCAAAATCTTAGAAGGTATCTTTTCCTTAGAACGGTCCTATTGGACAATGCTGAAAACGATAGATTATGTTGTATCTTCTGGCAATAACGGATGCAAAGTGATGCTCGAGAATGAGTCAGTGCAAGAGCTGTGGAAATCAAAAAGGAAATTTGATGTAATCATCATGGAACAGTTCAACACTGACTGCGGACATGGACTGGCCTACAAGCTTGGTGCGCCGGTCGTGGAGCTAAAGACTAATGAACTGATGCCGTGGCAATATCCAGCTTTGGGTATACCATTTAACCCATCATACACCACGTTTATTTTGACCGGTGGTATCAAGCCTACGTTTTACGAACGAGTGGAGAAAGTGATATTTCATTATATATATTATTTTAAATATGTAAATGCGCGAAAAATAGATCAGGAGACTATTGGGAAGTATTTCGATGACATACCTCCACTGGATCAGTTGAGTCGTGAAGTGAAATTCTTGCTGCTGAATCATAACTTCGTGTTAACTGGATCTAGACTTCTTCCGTCCAATGTCATTGAAGTTGGTGGGTACCACGTGGTACCTCCAAAACCTTTGCCGGCGGTATGTACCACGTATTCTGTTTCATTTTTTTTTTCATTTGCTATTAACGTAAGTCCGAAGGTCTTCTCCATCTTCTAATGTGTTTTAAAATATTTTAGATAGCCTTTTCAGTTTTTCTTCTATTATGAAAACCATAACATAAACGAGCTTCTAATTTAGTGTTATCAGTAAAGCAGAGTACTGTGTGTAGGAAATCTCAATTTTTGAGAATCGTTTAACATATATTTTGTCTAGTCGTATGAAAGCCTCATATTGTGTTGATGTATTACGATCTACATTCCAATGCAAAATGAAGCAAAAAAGTATATGGAAAAATATATTAACTAATTTCGCCTTTTAATTTGTAGGATTTACAGAAATTTATAGAGGATTCGAAAAATGGAGTGATCTACATTAGCTTCGGAACCATGATAAAAGAGAGTACCATCCCTAAACCCAAAATGAAAGCCATTCTGGATACTCTAGCTGAGCTGCCCCAGAGGGTCGTTTGGAAGTGGAACGGAGATATCTTTCCTGGAGACACCAAGAGTATTTACTTGTCTAAGTGGTTGCCACAAAATGATTTACTGGGTAGGAATTTGATTCAGAACGTATATCTTCATTTTTAATTCAGGTCATCTGTACAGGTCTAAGAACCAGTGTAGTTCGCCCGTTAACCACCACCACACCTATTTCCAGTGTGGAGTAGCTCTTTCGTTTCGATGGAAGGGTGTGGTTGCCAGCACACTTTTATATGAGGTGACCATCATAGTCCTCGGGACTAGCAACGCATCTGTGATTGACCTCACATAGAATCCATGTTTTATTTGAAGTTGCTTATAGATGTCCATGGGCGGCGGTGACCACTTACCATCTCGGTGGACTGCATGCACGTTTGCAAATAATCACGAGATCGTATTGTTTGCAGATGATACCTCATTACTATTTAAAATTAAAAGTCAATTAAGCAAGTTTGACGAAGTAAACAATGCTCTCTCGAGGGTCGTACATTGGTTCAACGTAAATAACTTACTTCTTAACGAGAAAAAAACTAAATGCATAAAATTCTCACTGCCCAACGTTAGGCAGGTTGAAACCAATGTACAACTCAATGGAACGGTTTTGGACCTTGTGGAGTCAACTGTCTTCCTAGGCGTTACTTTAGATGCCAAATTGCAATGGGGTCCCCATATTGAAAAATTGTCGGGTAGACTCAGTTCAGCGGTTTATGCTGTAAAAAAAATCAGACATTTCACCGATGTAGAAACAGCTAGAATAGTTTATTTTACTTACTTTCATAGCATTATGTCATACGGCATACTGCTGTGGGGGTGCTCTTCAGACCTCAATACTGTCTTTATACTGCAGAAGAGGGCTGTACGAGCCATTTATAACCTAAGTCCGAAATGTTCACTAAAAGAATTATTTAAAGAAATAAATATTCTTACTGTTGTATCCCAATTTATATATGAAAATTTGATGTATGTTAAGAAAAATATTAATAATTTTGCTAAACATTGTGATACGCATAACATAAATACAAGGAACAAGCACAATCTCTCTGCACATGTTACTCGTCTTCACAAAATTAATAATTCTTTTATGGGTCAATGTATACGCTTTTATAATAAACTTCCTGTTGAAATCAGAAATTTGTCAATAAATAAGTTCAAAGCATTGATTAAGATTAAACTTTGCCGTAAAGCGTATTATAAAATTTCTGATTACATAGAAGACAAAACAGCTTGGGACTGAGCAATAATATGCATTACTATAGTATATTTAATAAATGTCAAAGTGTAGCGTATCTTACCAAACAGGGCTCTCTTTTACTGAACTGCAAGGCAAGATACTGGAGCTAACTTTCATTACCATGTAAAAAAAAAACTTGATTGTAATAATATTTAAAAAATGAATATAAATAAGAAAAAAAGACAAACCCGCTGAGTTTCTTGCCGGATCTTCTCAGTTGAGGTCGTATTCCGATCCGGTGGTAGTGTAAGAAAAAAAAATGTAACTGACAATTTGTAAGTGCCCCCGCAGGCCTATACAAAATAAAGACATTTCATTTCATTTCATTTCATTTCATTTCATTTCATTTCATTTCATTTCATTTCATTTCATTTCATTTCATTTCATTTCATTTGCTATTTCGATCAGATAAAAATATACTTTTGTCACCTTTGAATTCTTCGTGATTGAAAATTTAATTGAAAATCTTCGTTTAATGACGGTTTTCATTGTTGAATCTACATTATTAAATTACCGTGGTTCTACAAGTAGTTATTTTAAGTGAAATTGACTTCATGTACGTCAAATTTAACGAAAATTAATATGTTATTTGAACCCTTACTACTACTTTAATGGTATTTTGCATAGAAAAGATAACAAAGGGCAAGTGTATAACCTCACATACCTCCTATTTAAATGGAGCCTTCTCAGTAGAAATAGAAAACACACACACGCTTTGTACACTCATAGCCCCACACAAGGATTTTTTCCTGTGTAGTGAGTACCATGAACGCACACAAGACGAATACACAAACACCCAGACCCAGATCATGAATCCAAACTCATACCCTGTCCTGTCTGGCCGTCAGACTGATATGTTAACCGCTCTGCCACGCGGGTCGTCAAACAGCATGTTATAATGTGGAATTCTGTATGAAAACACTTACAAATATTTTTTTTTGTACAGAAATTACATACAAGATATCATCTCCTACAAAATGTTGCAAGTAAAAACAAGTAGAATTTATGCGCTATTTGCTTTGATATTCCAGCTCATCCAAAAGTTATAGCTTTCTACTCGCAATGTGGTCTTCTGAGCGCGACAGAAGCCGCTACCCATGGGGTGCCGTTGGTTGCTATGCCAGTATTCGGAGACCAGCCATCCATTGCAGCCTGCGTTGAAGACACCGGATTTGGAGTTCAAATTGTGTTCAACGATTTAACGAAAGATAAGCTGTTGGACAAGTTCCGAACTGTATTGGATCCAAGGTAAGAATTTGATTCGATTATTTCAGTATATATGAGATTTTTACCTAATAACACCACCTTCTTCCCATTGGCCTTCCTCGGTGCTGTGAGTAGTTTTTTAGGATTTTTATCAGACGAAGATGTATGGTGACATTTCTTTTGTTGACGAAAAATATCGTTTTATGTATACTTCTAACTTCCATTGCTGTTTCCTGACATCCATAACACTTATATCGTCGACCTATTATTGTCCCACTGCTGGGCACGGGGCTTCTCTCGGAATGAGAGAGTTTTAGGTAATAGTCCATCGCGCTGGCGAAATGCGAATTGGTGGACACATTTAGAAAGCACAAACGGCTAGCACTGCATGGGCGGTTCAATAACATGTCAAAGTAAAATTTACTATAGAAAACGTTATCAATGGAAATATGGTCTTCATGGACTTATTTACTCTCTATATTCAATTCGCAATTGTTGTACGCAAATTCTCTGTTACTGTTCTGTTTCCAGCTTCAGAGCGCGAGTGAGAAATCTCTCCCAAGCGTACAGTGCGCGGCCGGCGTCGGCGATGTCCCGCGCCATCTTCTGGACGGAGTTCGCGGCGCAGCACAACGTGACCGCGCGCCACCCTGCCGCCGACGTGCCGCTCTACCAGTACCTCTGCTTAGACGTCATCGCTGTCATAGGAACTTTTGTTATTACGTGTATATTGGTTCTTATTAAATTAGTTCTTAAGATATTTTCAGTTATAAGAAGTTTTAAGAATTTGGAAGTAAAAGTGAAGAAAAATTAAATTTTGACAAGATTTCTTTGAACAAAAGTACCAACAAGAAGGAATACATTACTGAGTAATTAGGTAGTTGCTTTTTTAACGCAATATAAACGACTATTATGACATAATAAAACATTTTTTCCATAATAAATGTTTGTTTAGAGCATAGGCCTTAAATTGGTCGTCCCTGTAGTTCCGGGATCAGAATAGGGCTACGGCATTCCCTGCCTGTCGTAAGAGGCGACTAAAAGGGGCTTCCGGGGTTGCAGGCGGCTAGAGTGGGAGCTCGAACCGTTCGGTCAGGCGATCCCGGGAAGGACGGCGGTATGTGTGGTCGCATACCGTCGTAAAGACTAGACGGAGCGGTGGGCCCAGCCACCCATCTGGGAGGTGCCCGATGAGGCAACGCGCTCAGAGGATTCCGGTTGCGGTCGGACCGATTACCCGGAGTCCTCTTCATGGCGCCGAGGACGGCCACCGGGGGGGTTTTAGTGCTTTAAAAATCCCACATAACCCTGCGTCGCTCCCACGGCGTCGGGTACCTTTTGAAGGTTTCCCCCTCGAGAACAAAAAAAAAAGGCTTTAAATTGGTCACACAATATTATTTGTTTTACGGTCATTAGTGTCATAATAATTACTGTGTTAATAGCATAATTTGCATAGTAAACGTAAATGTTCTAAAAATAAATCGTAACCTAAAGTCGACCTCAAAAGGTTGTATAATTGATGGGTGGTATAAGGCTCAATCATTCATCATTCATCATATTCTAGTTTTGTTCTTGTTTAAAATATCATACTAATATTATAAAGGCGAAACTTTGTGAGTGTGTATGTTTGTTACTTCTTCACGTGTAAACGGCTGAAACGATTTTCATAAAATTGGTTATTGAGTTAGCTGACACTCTGGTATAACATATAGGCTACTTTTTACTGTGGGAAAATATCTTAATCCCACGAGACAATCGATACGTCGATTTTTGTTAATGCAGGCTAAGTTGCGGGGTTCAGCTAGTTGTGTATAAATTCAGAGTACCCTACAATATGTCACTGAAAGAAAATCAATTCAGAAATGGTTAAAAAAAACATGCGTGCGTACAGTACACATGTCAGAAGTGAAACTTCTTTCGCGAACTAATTTATAAATCTTGTTTATATTTATACAAATCTAAAACTTTAAATTTCCAAGATTAAGAGGAAGGGAAAAAGGCGTGATACGACGTTCGCTCTGTCTCACTTTTTCTCTCAATCTTTCTCACTCGCTTGCTCCCTACTCTCACTCCACGGCTAGTTGCTTATGCTACGTTCGCCCTGTCTTACTCTCTCTCAATCGGTCTCGATCACTCTCTCTCTCTCTTTTCCGACATTTCCGTTGCATACCGGCGTGACGTTTCATCTGTAAAAATTTTACCCTCATGCGCCTAAAGATGTTTCACTTCAATAAAGTCCAAAATACTTGCAATTTGTGACTGTCACACAGAGGTTGTCGCATTTTGTGGAAGTTTACAAACAATTCAAATAAAGCGAAAACCATCAGTGTTTATATTAAAATAATGGTTCATATTCTGAAGTTGTTATCAATTTCGATAGACATATATTTGCCGTAGTCGTAGTTTGTCTGTCGTACATACAGAACATGGGTTCCATTTGAAGTCAATCACAGATGCGTTCCTTCTTCCGAGGACTATGATGGTCGCCTCAACCACACCCTTCCATCTCGCGTAAGAAATGCTTCACGCTAGAAATAGGTGTGGCGGTGATACATGCCCGGTCGAACTACACTGATTCTACCACCTTCTAACATTACCTTTATATATATATATATATAAATAATAATTATTTTTAAAGACCGACACATTGAACCAATCCAACTAAATTTGATACGCCTAAAGTCATCAATGTTACTGTAATTACAAAACGATTACCACATACATAATTATACGTTACTAATACCTTTGGTGTGTTAATTTTATCTATATATATAAAAATGAAAATAACCCTAACTACTAAATATCGACAACGCACGGCCCAAATTTCTGTAATTATAATAGAAATTTGAAATTTTGCACCGTGTTTCCTTTTATAGTGAGTAAGATGTGTAAAGAGTGAGTACCTTACTCACTAAGAGCAGTAAGAACGCCCTGTAGTTCCGGGATCAGAATAGGGCTACGGCATCCCCTGCCTGTCGTCAGAGGCGACTAAAAGGGGCTTCCGGGGTTGCAGACGGCTAGAGTGGGAGCTCGAACCGTTCGGTCAGGCAATCCCGGGAAGGACGGCGGTATGTGTGGCCGCATACCGTCGTAAAGACTAGGCGGAGCGGTGGGCCCAGCCGCCCATCTGGGAGGAGCCCGATGGCGCAACGCGCTTGGAGGATTCCGGTTGAAGTCGTTTCGAGATCCCAGAGTCCTCCTTTTCAGCGCCGAGGACGGCCACCGGGGGGGTTTTAGTGCGGTAAAAATCCCACATAACCCTGCGTCGCTTTTGAAGGTTTCCCCTCGAAAACAAAAAAAAAAAGAAAGGTGAGCAGTAAGAAACAATTTTTGGAAATTCATCCATTAAGAAGATAAAAATGAAGAGGAAATTTTATACGATCGTCTGCCAATATTGATTCAAACTAACTGAAACTTTAATGAAATATTTATGATTGTTGATGAAAGGGGCGGAGGTAATGTTCAGCAGCGCATTCTAATAGACGGATCGTTTTATTGATTGTGCGATCAAAGTCGCGGGTTCTATTAGTTATTTCATAACACTATGTACTTAAAGTCAAGAGCGTATACTTTATACTAGAGACTCAGTGTGCTTACAAGTTATTGTTAGTACACGAAATTTGTAATTTAAAAAGTGCTTACATAATTACTGTTCGTTTTTTTAGCAAGTTGTTACATAAATTTAGTTGAAGCACTAAATATTTTGGGACTCTTCCCGTATGAGGGACGTAGTCACTTCTTTGTGTTTAAGAATTTCCTTAAAAAATAGCAAAAAAGGGACAAGATCTGTCTGTGGTTTCACACTTTCCCAGAGAGGAAGTCATTCCAAACAATTCGACGTGAGCTTGGCCGGGACAATTAAAATCGCAGAAAATGCGTTTTCCTTAGAACTGTCCTATTGGACGATACTACAAATAATGAATTACATGGTGAATTCTGGAAATAATGATTGTAAGATAATGCTCGAGAATTAAGCAGTACAGGAGCTGTGAAAATTGAAAAGGAAATTTAATCTGGTCATCATGGAACAGTTCAACGGTTATTTTGGAATTGGACTTGTCTATAAACTGGGTGCACTGATCATACATTTTAGGATTAGTCAAATAATGCCGTGGCAATATCTTATCTTTTGTTAACATACTATGTAACTCACATAACGACAGGTTATTTTCTTAATCTTTACTATGCAATCATTCTAGATCAAAATATAAATATATTTAAAAAACTGATTTAATGCACATGCAAATTTTTAGAAAATCGATTTATTATTCTGACCTTAACCTATCGAATCACATTTCAAAGTACATATTACACTACAGGTGGATACTATGCTAAATCATCCACAAAAGATATATCCCCTCCATTCCACGAAATTTTGGACCCTGTCTCGTATGTGCATAAAACAATATACTAAGGCTCAGTAATACTTCTTATTCCAGCTCATCCAAAAGTCCTGCATTCTTTTCACTCTGTGGTTCCCTGAGCACTACAGAATTTGCTACCCATAGGGTGCCCTTGGCATGCAAACACTCGGAAACCAGCCCTCGAATGCGGACAACGTTAAGAATACAGGATCTCGAGTCCAAATTGCGCTCAAAGATGTAACGAAGGATAATCTATTGAACAAATACAGAATTGTGCTCGATCCGGAGTAAAAATTTTAATTTATTTTTCGACAAATGATAGATTTTTAAATGAGTTCCTGTAGATGACAAAAATATTTTAGATCTTCTGAGTTAAGATCATGTTCACAATTCGTAAATACCCTCTTAGCCTTTTACAAAAATAAAGACATTTCATTTCATTTGAAGTGAGAAAAATTTAGGAGATCATCTCGCCAAACAAGTGGTGGAACGAATTGGTAGATTGCGAACACCTTTGCAGTAGATGTACCCAAATTCTTCGTCACTAATCTAGTTTGTTTACAGCTTCAGAGCGCAAGTAAGAAATCTCTCCCGAGCGTATGTTGCGCGGACGGCGTCAGCAATGGCCCGCGCCATCTTCTGGACGAAGTTCGCGGCGCAGCACTACTTGACCGCGCGCCACCCTGCCGCCGACGTGCCCCTCTACTAGTGCTTCTGCTTAAACGTTATCACTATCATCGGAACATTTGTCACTATCATCGGAACATTTGTTATTGGTTCTTTTTAAAGTACTTCTTAAGATATTTTCACTTAGAAGAAGTTTTAAAAATTCGGAAGTAAAAGTAAAGAAAAAAATAATTTTGTTAGATTTTATTGGACAAACCTACCAACAAGGAAGAATACATTTAGTGATCAGTCAGTTGTAATTTTTAATTAAAGTAATTTAAATATTTTTTCTACACACAATATAAGCGACTTTTATGGCACTACAAAGCATTTTTTTCATAATAAATTTTTGTTTAGAGCATAGCCTTGAAATTGATCATACAATGTTATTCGTTTCGAGCGTCTCTTTACTTTTTTATTTCACGTTATTTAGTGATAAAATAATTACTTTTGTCCTATTATCATAATTTGTGTAGTAAAAGAAAATTTAGGTTCTTAAAATAAATTGTAACATAAACGTAAACGTATATTGAAACGTAAAAATTACAGCATTCTAGTTTTGTTCCTGCCTAAAATGCTGTGTATCAATTCAGAGTACCGTATTATATGTCAATGGATATCAATTCAGAAATTTGGTTAAAATATAAACTATAACTTAGTCAAATTTTGTGAAAGAAACCAAAAAAATATAGTAAAATGAAAACCGTCACTGTTTATACTATTGCTATAATACCTATTCTCAAAATGTTGATATTTTTATAAACATTTGATGGAACCCATGTTCTGTATGAAGTTGCTTACAGATGTCCATGGGCGGCAGTGGCCACTTACTATCAGGTGGACTGCATGTTCGTTTGCTACTTCAGGCAGATAAAAAAAAAACATTAAATAATGCCGTGTGTAACGGCAAGAATCATTATTTTCGAACACCCTCGCATAATAAATTTTGATAAACCTAAGTCTTCAATGTCACCTTAATTACGAAACGATTACCACATTTGTAATTATAGGTTATTAATACGTTTAGTATTTTAATTTTGTGTATATATATAAAAAGAAAAACTGACTTACTTACTGAAATATTAACGCAGCCAAACTACTGCCATTAGAAACTTTTGTACCATGTTTCCCTTTAAAGTGAAGGTGAGCAGTAAGAAACGATTATTTCAAATTCACCCGTTAAGGGCATATAAATAAGGGAAAAAGTTTGTATGAAAATCTGTTAATTTAGCTGATAACTTAAAGTAACTTATATAAAATATTGGTGATTATTAATAGAAAAAGTTTAGGGTTATTTCCAGCAATGCATCTCAAAATTCTAATGGATGGATCATATAATTTTTTGTGCGAACGAAGTTGCGCGTTCTGCTAGTTATTTTATAAAACTCTGTACGTAACATCAAGAGCATCCTATATTTGATAAAAGAGACTCAGTGTGCTAACAGTACGTACATATTTTTAATTAAAAAAATGCTTACATCATTACTGTTCGTTTTATTGGTAAGTTGTTATGTAAATTCAGTTGAAGCACTAAATATTTTGGGACTCTTTCCGTACGAGGGACGTAGTCACTTCTTTGTGTTTAAGAATTTCCTTCAAAAATTAGCAGAGAAGGGACATAATCTGACTGTGGTCTCACACTTTCCTAGAGAGAAAGTCATTCCAAATTACCACGACGTGAGCTTGGCCGGGACAATTAAAATCGCAGAAAATGCGTTTTCCTTAGAACTGTCCTATTGGACAATGCTACAAATAATGAATTACGTGGTGAATTCTGGCAATAACGACTGCAAGGTGATGCTCGAGAATAAAGCAGTGCAAGATCTTTGGAAATCGAAGAGGAAATTTGATCTGGTTGTCATGGAACAGTTCAACAGTGATTGTGGACTTGCAATTGCGTACAAGCTCGGTGCACCCGTGATACAGTTTCGGACTAGTGAAATAATGCCGTGGCAATATCGATCTTTTGGTATACCGTTTAACCCATCGTACAGTCAATTTGTTTTGACGGGTGGTATCAAACCTACGCTGTATGAACGAGTAGAGAAAACAATACTCGATTATGTATATCTTTTTAAACATATAAAAGCAGAGAGAATAGATGAGGATACTTTAAGGAAACATTTCGTTGATATACCTTCGCTGGAGCAGTTGAGACGTGATGTAAAGTTCTTTCTCCTGAATCAGAACTTTGTGTTGACTGGATCTAGACTTCTTCCGTCCAACGTGATTGAAGTTGGAGGGTTTCATATTGTACCACCAAAGCCATTACCAGCGGTATGTACCTTGATTTCTATTTATTATCCATTCTTTAGACACGCTTTCTTAACTGGCATCTGAACATCTTTACGTTTTTTAACTTAAGATATATGTGAGATTCATTTTTCGGAGTGACGTATAACTCTCATTATTATTTTTTAAATGTGATAGCTGCTAATAGAACAGAATTTTTAACAGAACATTATAAGTTTTTTTTCATTATAATTATGATAATATAAACGAACGCAAGTAAATCCATTACAAAAATATGACATTAGAACACTTTTAGAAAATTATTTGTCATAATCACGGAAAATTATTATCATTAAATCTAAGTAGTTGTCGAATATTTTACCTACCTTTATGATACTAAGCTTAGTAACTGAACCCCTTTTTATGGTTTCGTAGATCGTAATGTATACTTTATCATGCTTCTCGAAAAAAAAACTAAAAATATTTTTTTCATTCGTAAGACAAGAGAAAACCAAGTTTGCGTATCTCGAAAAAAATAAAATAGACAATTATCAATTAGACTAATGTTGGCGTTGTTTTCAATCTCACATATAATCAATTTTAATTTACACATATTTATAAAACAAGTAACTAATAGAGTTTTGTATTTTTTTTATTGTTTTTTGGGTTTGGTAAAGTTCCATTTTTTTTGATACATTAAATTTGCTTTTAGTATATCATTTACCGCTTTTACCATCGTAGGATTTACAGAAATTCATAAACGACTCAAAACATGGCGTGATCTACATCAGCTTCGGAACTTTAATTAAGGAGACTACCATACATAAAGACAAAATGAAAGCTATTCTGGATACTATAGCTGAACTGCCCCAGAGAGTCGTGTGGAAGTGGAACGGAGAGGTCTTTCCTGGAGACACCAAGAACATTTACGTGTCTAAATGGTTGCCACAGAACGATTTATTAGGTGAGAATATAATTGAGATAGTTATTTTACTAATAATATTTACGTCTAAATAATATATTTTGATTAAGACGCAGAAATCAAGAACTAGATTATGTTCTTGATTTCCGCGTTGAATCTGATTTCTTGAAAAACTGTTGAATCATGAACTTAAGACATAGTGAAATAGAGGTGGTAGAACAATGGTTCGACCAGGAAGGTACCACCGCCATATCTATTTCTAGCGTGAATCAGTTCTTGCTTTTAAGTGGAAAGGTATAATTGCTGACACACTTTTAAATGAGGCAACCATGTTAGCACTCGAAAGTTGCAACCATTTGTGATTGGCTTTAGATTAAATCCTTGTTTAATGTCCATGGACAGCAGTGACCACTTACCATCAGGTGGATTGCATGCTAGTTTGCTACTTTAATCTTACCTTATAAGAAAAAAAACACGTGTTATTTCTTTTTTTTTAAATATGAGTAAAATCAATAATGCTCAGTAATGCTCCTTTTTACAGCCCATCCAAAAGTCTTGGCATTCTTTTCGCACTGTGGTTTTCTGAGCACTACAGAAGCTGCTACCTACGGGGTGCCCTTGATTGGCATGCCAATACTCGGAGATCAGCCCTCGAATGCGGACAGCGTTGAAGATACAGGATTTGGCATCCAAATTGCGCTCAAAGATCTAACGAAGGATAATCTGTTGGACAAATTCAGAACTGTGCTCAATCCGGAGTAAGATTTTTTTTCAAGAATACTTTTTAAATAGGTTTTTGTAGATGACAAAATTATTTTGGTTCTTCTCAGTTGTGATCGTGTTCACGATTTGCAAATTTACCCATAGTCTTTTTACAAAAAAAAACATTTTATTTCATTTGAGGCGAAAAAGATTTAGGCATCAGTCGACTTCGCTAGCCAAGTGCCAATTGGAAGATTTTATACAAATATGCAGACAATGTACCGAAAATCTACGTCACTGATCTAGCCTGTTTCCAGCTTCAGAGCGCGAGTGCGGAATCTCTCCCGAGCGTACGTCGCGCGGCCGGCGTCGGCAATGTCCCGCGCCATCTTCTGGACGGAGTTCGCGGCGCAGCACAACCTGACCGCGCGCCACCCTGCCGCCGACGTGCCGCTCTACCAGTACCTCTGCTTAGACGTCATCGCTGTCATCGGAGCTTTTGTTATTATCTGCTTAGTAACTCTTGTGAAAGTAGTTCATGTGATTCTATTACTTGCAAGATAATTGATTAATTGGAAACTAAAGAATAAAACTGACTGACTGTCCTAGAACTTAAAGATTATTATTCATTACATTATTCCTAAAATACTGCTAAAGAACGTGTCGACTGCAGGAAGGCTCGAGAATTGTAAAGTAAAAGTAAAGAAGTATTAAATATCATCAAAAAGAATTTGTAATAATTTCATAGTTTTGTAGAGCGAGGTCCATTATAATTATATAAAAAAAGTTATTATTCTATCCATAGTATTCATCAACAAAAAATACAACAAGAAAAAGTACCTCAATAATATAAAAATATCTCATAAAACACATCGCAATGGGATACGTCGTTTGATATATGGTAACGTGTGACGTCATTAGCGCGTCGTCCCGCGAATAAACACACTTGTCTGCCACTGGGGGGATAGGGTGGCCAATAGCTGGAAAACAGCGGGATAAACATGACTACGTTCTGTAGGACTTCAGGTAAAATGTCAGTAAGTTTTTTATATTTAATATATATATCCAATCTGATCGTTGCTATTAGGTGTTGTTGTAAGGTGTGTCCAAGCGCTTATTGACTACTTAGTTACGATGGGTGACGGCTGGATGTCGCAGAAAATCAAAATAATTCGTAACATTTATCTAAATTAAAATATTACCTACATTTTAACTTAAAACTAAAGGGGTGAGATCGAGTCGATGTGATCTCGGTATTTGATCGTCGGCGACGTTTGAATTGCTGCGTCAGCTCCTCAGGTTGCTGGGACGCGATGCACTAGGGGATGTATCAGCATTAGGGTTATATAACAACTTACTTCGCTCCGAAGCTATGAAAACGTAATGCAGCTTATATTGAATAGCCACATATCACAAAAACTCTAATTACATTTTGTTTCTTTTTACCTGGTTCTCCTACCATATAAAAAATTAAACAGTGGTTTTGTGTGTTTATTTTTAATAACTGAAGTTAAAAAAATGTAAAAGCAATAACCGCAGTATTCTAGGCCCATTTAGATGAAATTGTATCTTTAACTTAAAATTAATAAATTTTGAATTCTACGGTTATTCATGCAAAGCGGCGATATTACAGTGCCAAACGAGCATACAGTACGCCTGATAGTAAGTGGTCACTGCCACCCATGGAAATCTCTAGACAACTTGATATAGAACAGAGTTTGTTTTTGAGGTCAATCACAGATGCGTTGCTACTCTCGAGCACTAAGATGGTCGCCTCAAATGAAAGTATGCCGGCAACCACACCTTTACACCAAATTGCGAAAATTGTTTCCCCCTAGAAATAAATGTCGCAGTGGTTTTTTATAATAAATACATAACACTTTATAGATACACTATGTCATGGATGCCATGGACACACACAAACATAAACACCCAGACCTAGAACTCAAATCTAAATTCATCATTCAGGTATTTGTCTGGCCAGGGATCGAAGCTGAACACGCTGCGTGTTAGAGAGTAGTTTAACCGCTCCGCCACGCGGGTCACACTGGTTTTAAAGCATATAATAAAAGTTCTCGGAGGTGGGTGAAGTCAACCAATTCGCACTTGGCCAATGCGGTGGACTATGACATAAACCTTTTTCATTCTGAGACAAGACCCGTGCCTAGCAGTGGGACAATAATGTATAATTTAAATAATATAATTATAATAATTATAATAATTAATAATATTAATAATAATTATATATAGTATTATAATATTTTATATTTGGTAGTTTCTGATTTGTATAAAATTATAGTTTTATTATTTTTATGTATTAATTTGTTATATTGTTAACTTGTATTTGTGTATTCGTTTCTATGGGCCTTTGTAGCCTGACATGAATAAATAAATAAATAATAATAATAATAATAATAAAAATGGACTAACGACACTGCGTCCGGTCTATCCAACCAAAACAAACATCATGGTCACCCCACACGACGTGTCCTAATCTAATACGTGCGGCTGTGTGGTTAATATTTAAGCAGAACAGCCTTCGATGATGTTATAACTTTCTTTAAGGATATTTTCTTACATCTTAACTGATGATGAAGTGTTATATTAATGTTTTTCGGGTTTCTTTGCTTGAAACATTTGTAAACGAAATGAATGTTTATATTTTGCGCAGGAATATGGTTAAAATAATAAATGAACATACGGTCTACCTGAAAGTATTTTACCAGGTGGTAGAACCAGTGTAGTTCGACCGGGGAGGTACCACCGCCACACCTATTTCTAGCGTGAAGCATCTCTTGCGTTTCGATGGTAGGGTGTGGTTGCCGGCATACTTTTATATAAGGCGACCATCTCAGTCCTCGGAAGTAGCAACGCATCTGTGATTGACTTCAGATAGAACCTGTGTTCTGTATGAAGTTGCTTACAGATGTCCAAGAGCAGTGACCATTTACCATCCGGTGGACATGCAGTCCACCGGATGGTAAATGGTCACTGCTCGTTTGCTACTTCAGTTAGTTAAAAAAAATAAGGAGTGCTAATGGTTGAAACTCGGCCTCTCAATCGCGAGTTCGAGGTTCAATTCCAGGCACGCCACAAACAATTTTTATAAAATGAAGTGCATATTAGAAACTCATTATTATTGATTAACGGAAACTCATTATTAGTGGTTACGGGCACACTTTTATATGAGGAGACCATCATAGTCCTCGGGAGCAGCAACGCATCTGTGATTGACTTTAGATAGATCGTCATGTTCTAAATGAAGTTGCTTACAGGAGTCATGGGCGGCAGTTACCACTTACCATTAGGTGGACTGCATGCTCGTTTGTTACTTCACTTATGTAAAAAAATATATATTATTCAACAATACTAAGGGCAAACACATGAACTAGTATTCCAACCGGTTTGATATCAATTTTGATAAGACTGCTGAATATATTTTTCAAATTACTTCAAGTGTACCTGAAACCGGTAACTAAATTGAAGTATATTACTTAAGCGTAATATTCATTTCATTAATAACATTAGTAGTCTATTTGAATATTAAATAGCCTACACTAAGTCGTTTTCAATAATCTATATGTCGGCGCGACACCGCGTATTCATGAAAAACACTTCGCCGAAAATAATTATTTTAGTTAGTTTAAAGATCGATAATTGTTTGTTCATTAAATTAGCAATATTTAGTGATTTTTAGAATTGTAATTTAGTTTACCCTCCATAAATTTGTTATTGCCACCTCACCAAACATTGTTATAAAAAGGCGAGCGCCTGTCGGTAAAAAAGATTTCTTGTTTAACCGCCGAAGCGATCGGACCACCTCAATTGTGAATAAAACGAAGAAGTTTATTCCTGTGTTTTACTTGAAATCTTCAAAAATAGACAGTAATGAAGACTCCTGGCCTTCCTGACGTCACACGTCACGCTATCACTTCGTTATATATATACAAAATTGATGCCACTTTTCGATGTAATTTTATAACTCAAGAAATAAGGTTCTATTGCAGTCATTTACAGATGCGTTGCTACTCTCAACTAAGATATCTAAAAAGTATAAAAGTGAGCAGGCAACCACACCCTTTAACAGAAACGCTAGAAGTGCTTCACCCACGAAATAGGTGTGGCGGTTACCTCACTCGTAGAACCATTATTCTGCCTTTAAAACCTGGAAAAAACGTTTTTTCTCCCAAATAAAAGCAGGCAAGTAGATCCAAAACTCTTATCAAAAGCTACGAAGGAAAAACACAAGGGTACAGATCAATGTGGGGAAATACGCGAGCAAAAGCAATTTGGTGGAGCATAAAAATTTACAGTAATGGAGCCGGGCGTTTTGGGTGCTTATTTACACGATTCTTCGACACTTAGCCGAAATGTAATGGAGATAAGAAACCTGGTAGTGTAACATACCTTTTCAATGGTTTTGTGTGGATTTATTTGATATATTTAAATACCATATTCGTCAATCCATTATTGTCTCACTGCTGGTCAAGGGTCTTCTCTCAGAATTTGAGAGTTTTAGGCCATAGTCCACTACGCTGGCCAAGTGCAAATTGATGGACTTCATACACCTCCGAGAACTTTTGTTTTTAAAGACCTTTCGGGTGTGTAGGTTTCCTCGCGATGTTTTCCTTTACCAAAAAGCAGTGATCATTAATTTCTAATACGCACATATTTTTAGAAAAATTAGTGGCGTGCCTGGGTTTGAACCTCGGACGTTTTTTACGATCTATTTTTCGGTTTTAGACGATCCTATAACATTCCTCAGCAAACATTTGCAATGGGAGATCTCCCGCGGAGCGAATTGATCATGCCTAGGAAGCCTTTCTACGATAGTCTCTGTTGTAAACTTTATAAAATGGAGGAGGTTGAGAAAACTATGGTCGCCAAAAAACATTGGATTCTCAAGGTGGTAGAACCAGTGTAGTTCGACCGGGGAAGTACCACGGCTACATCTATTTCTAGCGTGAAGCATTTCTTGCGTTGCCGGCACACTTTCACATGAGGCGACCATCATAGTCCTCGAGAGTAGCAACGCATCTGTGATTGACTTCAGATGGAACCCATGTTCTGTATGTAGTTGAATACAAATGTCCATGGGTGGCAATGCCCACTTACCATCAGGTGGACTGCATGCTCGTTTGCTACTTTATTATATAAAAAGCGAGGGTTTAAGGAAGGCATAGGTAATCCTTTGTAACTTCAACTTCGAAGGCATCATCGTCTGTTCTGCTACTGCCTGCTCGTAATTTGTTTCTGCCTAATAACGCAAATATTTTTTTAACTGACTGAAGTACAGTCAGATAAAAATAATGGAGTAACGTGGTGCACCATGCTCAAGATATAGTCAAACCCTGCCCAGCAATAGCACATAAAACAACCGACACACATTTCCAAAAGCGGCACTCGTATTTCAGCGAGGTTTCATCGTTGCTTCCGTAAAAAATCCTAGTAAGAATTTATGAGTGTCAAACGCCATCTATCCATTCAAAAAAGGTGCTACGACAGTGCAGAATGAAGTGTCGAAGTGTCGCAATAAAGGGGGACGTAAATCAAGCCACAAGGTGCCTGATTTACTGGTTGTTCGCACTGCGACAAATAAACGCGGCGGTTGAAACGCTGTGATAAAATTGAACTGTGAGAAAAGACGTTACGAAATTAAATGGTACATAATGGGATAATTTAGATGAAAATGTAGACTATAATATTAAACCAAATACAATCTCAAACATAGTGGAACTTTGTGTGTTTCGTCTCCGTGAGTTTTTTTTCTAATTGAAGTAGCAAACGAGTATACAGTCCACCTGATGGTAAGTGGTCACTGCCACCCACGGACTTCTATAAGCAACTTCAAATAAACATGGGTTCTATCTGAAGTAAATAAAAAAGCGCTACTACTCCCGATTACTATGATGGTCGCCTCATATAAAAGTGTGCCGGCAACCACACCCTTCCTTCGAAACGCAAGAAATGCTACACGCTAATAGGTGTGGCGGTGGTACTTCCCCGGTCGAACTACAATGGTTCTACCACCTCTGGTAGTAATACCGTCACATTTATTTCTTCGAACAGCAGTTTTAATCGCTGCTGTGTTTTGGTTTGGATTTATTATTGCGCAGATTTCATGTTTTATAGCTAACAGTTAGTCAATAAATGATTTATGTATTAAAAAAAAGGATGTGGGTATATATCGTATCGTATCTAAAAATCAAAATTACATATTGTTATTGTAACGTAACACTCTAGCGTAACTATTTCCTTTTTTAAAAAATGTTATTTCTATGGAAGTTTTGGCTCTCCTAATGAAATTATTTTAAAGAAGTACGCCTAGGTATAATTTAATATCGTTTAAAAATCTACACGAAGCGTTTCTTTCGTATTGTAACACTGAGCGTAACTGTTTCCGTTACAAAAACCATTACACCCGTACCATTTCCCTTCTTGTGGCTCGTCTAAAAAGGTTCTTTTAACAAGTATACCTACGTAGAATTTTAGTAGACGATCCGCGTTGCGGAGCGGTTACCATACCGGTCTTACGCGTAATGTGTCCCGGGTTCGATTCCCGGTCAGACAGGTATCTGAATGTTGAGTTTAGATTCATGTTCTGGGTCTGGGTGTTTGTGTATTCTTCTTGTGTGTGTCCATAGTACCCACGACACATGAGAAAATCCTAGTGTGGAGCTATGAGTGTAGAAAGCGTGTATTAAATATATATATATATATATATATATATATATATATATATATATATATATATATATATATATATATATATCCTAAAAACCTCAACGCAGCGTTTTTTTCGTACAGTGGGTTGCTACCGAATCCTTTGGCAATAATAAAATATTCCGGAAGACTATCGCATTGGACACGTGGCGATCCGTTTCGACCATTTTCCTAGACCTCTACATACATACTTTCCTCATGTAAGGCTACGTTCTCACTATTATTGATTCTACATTTTCTCTACTAAAAGTAAAAAAAAAATATTTAGATAAAAATCTGTGTTAATCAGTTCGCATTAAGGTTTGGTTTCACTCGCGTGAAATTCAACGAATTATTGTTAAAACAAAAAAACGCACGCTTTCTACACTCACACTAGGATTTTCTGCTATGTCGTAGGTACCATGGAAACAGGAGAAAACAGAACACAAGACGAATACATAAACACGAAAACTATCAATCTATACTCAAAACATTAAACTTAACTCATCATTCAGATACCTGTCTGGCCGGAAATCGAATAATAATCATGAAATGTATTATAATATTGTAATTTTTATTTTTATATTTGCAACAGCTATGGTGTGCTGCGTCGGTGATTAATAAACATCACAAAAAATCGAGCGAAAAGTTTTCCCAAAATTTTCTAAAATTAAAATATATAAAAATGTAATTACTTATATATATATATATATATATATATATATATATATATATATATATATATATATATATATATATATATATAAGTAATATAAAGTGTACCATAACTGATTGGAATAACTAACGAAATCCAATTGAATCAACCTAAAATATTTTCTGTTACAAAAAATAAGTATGCATAGTGCCTTACAAAATATCAGCCCAAGAGAGGTCTTTGTAACTGGTCGGAAAGATTCGGTGAAAATCTGTCACAGTGGCCAATTTCTGAACAGCTCAGCTGTGTTCTAGATATTTATTCGGATAAATATGAGTAGAAAACGAGTTTATGGACAGCTGTAATCAAAACCAATAGAGGTCTACTTGAATTTTTGTTTATATGATTAAAGATTGAAGCTACTTCTATTCGCTACTTTATTTAACGAAGTGAATGCGTGAAATGTGACGTCAGGATGGCCAGGAGTCTTCATTATTTTCCTTTCTTGAATATTTCAAGTAAAACACAGGAATAAACTTCTTCGATTTATTCACAATTGAGGAGGTCCGATCGCTTCGACGGTTAAACAAGAAATCTTTTTCTACCGGCGTTCGCTCGCCTTTTTATAATAATGTTTGGTGGTGTGCTGGTGTGACAATAGCAAATTTATGGAGGGTAAACTAAATTACAATTCTAAAAATCATTAAATGTTGCTAATTCAATAAACAAACAATTTTAGATCTTTAAACTAACTAAAATAATTATTATCGGCGACGTGTTTTTCATAAATACGCGGTGCCGCGCCGACATATATATTAAAAGGTGCATTCATAATAACTTGAAAATTATTACAATTTATTTAAATTTGAGAAATATTCGTGCTACTTTGGACAACAGTAAGTTAAGTGTTTAAATTACGGTCGAATTTCGAACATTGACTAGTTTTGACTTTGAAAAAATTCATGTGTATGAGAACAATATGGTTGATCACTGACAGTACCAGTGGTTCTATCACCCGGGGGTATAAAGGGAATCAGTTTACGCCTCCTCAGGGAATAGGGAAGTTGGTTAGGGATTCGTCCCTTTGTGTCGCTTTCATTATTTCGTAGAATTTCGCGGTTGCAATCACGACTTTTCCGTTTTATCTCTCTTGAGTCAAATGTCTGTTCTGGAGAATATATTGTCAGTGTTAGTATGATCCTTCCATCAGTGTTTTGTTTTCTATTGGTGATCTACAACTAAGATGGCTTCGTCTTTCTGAGTAACATCAACCCCCACTACGGTCACTAACATGCATGCAGAAATGATAACTATTGACAAAGCCCTCGATTAGTGCAGGCCATTGTCTAGCAGCGACAGATGAACTGATGCAAAGTGCTTCTGCCATATCGTTAAGTAAATAAAATATTAAAAAACCTTAGCACAGTGGTTTCTATAAGTGGAGCCATATGAGTATTGCGGTGGGCTCAGCCGCTCACTTGGGAGAAGCCCGATGGGGCAACGCGTTTAAAGGACTCCCGTGCGTTTCTTTGACTCCACACGGAGTCATCTTCGTAGCGTCGAGGAGGTAGCCAGAGGTGTTCTAGTGTATGGAGTTTTCCTTCGTAAGAATAAAAAATAAAGGTGGCGCCATATTTACAATGTATATAACCTCCTTCACTCTAAAAAATAAATCGATTCTTATTAAACAATTCATATGTTACAATCAATTAAGCAGGCGTAGGGCGTCCCAAAAATAGACAAATATTTAAAAAAACACATCAGAAAAAACACACAAAAGAATAAAACAGACAAACCCGTTGAGTTTCTTGCTAGATCTTAATTGAAGTCGTGTTTCGATATAGTAGTTGTGTAAGAAAACTATTGTTACTGACAATTCTGCCTTCAAAAGCACGAAAGATACCGCTTTTGTGCTTTGTGCTCATTTGAATTAAGATTCGAGAAAATTTATGCTGTTTTTGTTAAAAAAGACATTTCATGCTTAGTAAATAAGTTGTTGTTGTGAGTTCTTGCTTAGTAATGTGTAAGTTTAAACTACGTTGCAGTCATTCGGCTTAGATCATAAGGTGCATTCATAAGCTATCCTAATTTACAAAAATAAAAAAGAGTGTGTGTGTCAGCTCCGACGCACGACTGGACTTTACTCGCATTTAATGGTGCCATACTCACACCCTAAGCTAAATAAATAATACCATTACATGGTTTATTTTAAAAAAATATATGTAATATATAAATACGTATTAAAATATTAATATTGTACGTATTTATTGCTTATCTTAACGATTTACTATTTTAAATATCATTGAGATTTGCATGCATACTATCCACGCGTACTGATAAAATAGTTCTGAAATTTTAACTAGATGGCGTTATACTTAATAAAAAAACGTAACGAGGTCATTCATCAGTGGATTTTACTCCTCACATTTTTTTCATACCGGGCCCTTATATAAGCAAATCGATTCTTAAGGAGTAAACTCAAAAAATCTGTTTTTTTTTGAGATACCGCTTTTGCATTTCTGGTGGCTGAATTTGTAAGTGCCCTGACAAGCCAATACAAAATAAAGATATTTCACTTAATTATATTTGCGTTAGTAGGCAGAAACAAATAACGGGCAAGCAGTAGCAGACGATGGTGCCTTCGAAGTTGAAGTAAAAAGGGTTACCTATGCCTTCTTTAAAACCCTCGCTTTTATAATAATGAAGTAGCAAACGAGCATACCGTCCACCTGATGGTAAGTAGCAACTGCTGCCCATGGACATTTGTAAACAACTTCATATAAAACATAGGTTTTATCTGAAGCAAATCACAGATACGTTGCTACTCCCAAGGACTATGATGGTTGCCTCATATAAAATTGTGCCGGCAAGCACACCCTTCCATCGAAACGCAAGAACCTTTTACCTCGCTTCTCTTCTAATGCTCATACTGAAACAAGAACCTTATTACGTTCGACCGGAGGCCAACATAGAGCAATCCCAGTTGGGTTTATGGTGAACGCTTTATGCGTGCCGTAGTTAGACTTTATGAATAAGAGGAAAAGCTCTCCTTTTTATTTAAGACTCTTAAGAATGGCTCTATTCCTTTTTACACGACTGCGTAAGGAGGGTAATATTTTTCGAGTATAATTATGTATGTATATATATGTATATGTATGTATGTCCATTCCTTTGGCATGCTTTACAGCCTAAATGGTTTGACAGATTGTAACATATAACATATTATCATTTTTTTTTATTAGATTGAAGTAGCAAACGAAAGAGTTTGAAGATTTTTCTTATATTCGCGAATTCTAATGCAAATGTTCAGACCACGATCTTCGTACATTTTTTCAAAAAAAGTATGTGCAAATTTTAAAAAATGATAAAATGTAAAAAACTAAGGTTTTCATATGGAAAACAATAATATAGTACAAAAACCACGCAGGCAAATACCGTTCTGGTCAAGCGTCAATGTAGAACAAAACACCCCACATCCGTGTATCCCGGTTATAAAGAGTGTAACAGTGGGAATTCCTTAAATAAAAAAAAAGGCCAACTGTTAACACGTATATTTAATTACAAGTTACAAAGGTCGTGTGTAAATAAGGCCCGCTTAATTATTGCCCCGTGTCGGTACTCCCCTGGCTCTGCTGAGAAGTTGGCGACAGCTGGAGAGTCGTCGGGCGAAGTCCGTTGAGCTTCCTGTGTCGTCACTGGCTCGGGAACAATCGGAAAAAATCCAAATCTGGATTTTGGACCCTGGAATTTACGTCCACGGCATTAGCAAGGGCCCTTCGTAAGCTTTTCAATGGCCGCCACAAGCACAGCTAACCAGGGAAACCGGTAAGTTAGAAGTGTGGTGGCCATAGCAAAAGCAGAAGGAGTTTACATTTAAATTTAATGGGTTTTTTTTTTTTTACGCAAGCAAAAGAAAGAAATATAAAGAAAAGGGTAGCATACGCACAACAATACATACGACAACTAGTTACATAGCACTTAGAATATTTAAACAAAGAAAGACTTCGTCACTGTTTTATAAAAAAAAACCGTTAGAACAGTTAGAAACTTATATTGTAAAAATGGTTCAACACTTACCCAATATGGGGTTATCCGAATTACAATATATATTTGATAAAATTAATACGAATTCCAGTGCTGCGGTATAAATATGGTTTTTTCAAAAAAACGTTAGATAATGATAATTGTAACGGTAAGCGTAAGCGCAGGATATCAGTCTGTTCAATCTCGAGTCGCCGTCGGAATGAGGCCGCGTCTTAGGTCGAGACCCCCCCGCACTCAGCGGTTCATTTGAATAGGCCAATCAGCGCCCAGAAATTGTGCGAGGCACAGACTACACAATGCATACGCGGCAGATGATGAAAGCATCGATATCGTCAAAGATAATTACATTCGTACGGCCAATTCCAAATATTATATATACAATAATAATAAATAAATAAAATTAATATACATATATTATGAAAATGTAACTATAACGTTACAGTTCCCCCTCGCCTACCAAGGATTTTATTTACTCAGAATAAAATACGACTAAACACAAAATTACTTATTGAGTCCTGCTAACTTCAAATCCTTTATGTGCCAAGTTCCAATTTCTTTCCCAGACATATCCTCTAAAACATAAACGAGGGGAGATTTTTTAGCAATAATACGGCATCTAATAAATTTGGGAGCTAATTTCTTACTAAATCTCTTATCCTTATCACTAAGAAAATAAGCCCTCTTCATGACTATGTCACCGACATTAAATTCCGCCGATTTTCGACGTAGGTTGTAATGACTCGTATTTTTTATATGAGCCTGCCACAATTTAGACTGTACTTCATTAAATATGGAGGATAGACAGCCTAAATTATCCGTGTAAATATCGCGAGGTAAAAATAAAAGTTCATCGCCCAGATCAGAGTCCAAGTAATGAGACCCACAGGGTACAAGCTCTCTTCCGTAAACTAAAAATGACGGCGTATAACCCGTAGCTTCACTAACTGAGCTGTTTATAGCAAACTGAATTTTGGGGAGGAAGGTATCCCATGTTCTATGGTCATCATCAACAAAGGTTGAAATACAGGTTATAATTGTCCTATTATGACGTTCCACTGTATTTATTTGCGGTGTGTACCTAGGTGTGTAATAGACATTGGGGACATTATATTTTTTGAAAAATGCATCAGTCGATTTGCTAACGAACTGACTTCCATTATCCATAATTACAGTCTGAGGAATACCATGCACAAGAAAAACGGAGTCTTCTAAAATTTTAATAACTAGGTCTGCCGTGGCACGCCTTATGGGAAAAATAAGACTATATTTTGAAAAGCAGCATGTGACTACCAATATGTAGCTATTTTGTTTTCGGCTAACAGGCAATGGACCCATTAAGTCGACCGAAAGTACCTGGAATGGACGAGAGCAATGTTTTGGCCGACCCAATTCGCCTAAAGTTTGATGGTTTTGAGCCTTATAAGATAAACATTTAACGCACGAATTGACAAATCGGACTACATCGTTAAACATTCCCGGCCAAAAGTACCGCAGCGATAAACGACGATAGGTTTTTGATATACCTAGATGCGCAGCAGTTGGCTCCGAATGGTTTTCCGAAATAACGTCATTTCGTAACTCAGAAGGAACGACTTCCTTCCAAGAAAAATCCGAAGTTAAATGATTTTTACTCTTACAAAATTTAAATAATATATTATTAGTAATTTTAAAGTTTGGGAATTTGTCGGAATTTAATACACATTCATTATAAACGTTTTTATACCACGAATCGCTAGTCTTCAAGGAAAAATTTACCGAGTTAACTGCACTAACCGGAAAAGTCCGCGACAAGGCGTCTGGGATAACATTGTCAACGCCGCGGCGATGTTTAAGTTCGAAATTAAATGACGACAAACGAACTCCCCAACGTGCTAACCTTCCGGTAGGGTTACTTAGCGATAGAAACCATTTTAATGCACTGTGGTCTGTATATACAGTGAATTGCTTCCCATTTTCTAAATAACACCGCCAATGTTCCAAAGCAGTTAAAACAGCAAGAGTTTCGCGCTCAGTAATACTATAATTTTTCTCCGCCGCTGATAAGGTCTTGCTCATATAAGCAATCGGATGTTCCTTTCCATCTATGGTTTGCGTAAGCATGGCGCCTATTCCATAATTGCTTGCATCCGTATGGACCTCAAATTTCTTATTGTAATCTGGACTGGCCGCATCCCGCCCAAGTACCCTCGTTCGTGCGCATACTGTTTTTCTCTGCCTACCCCGGAATTTTCACAATTCCGGAGGTTGGCAAAGTCGGCGCCTAGGCGCCCGGAAGAGCCCAGAAAACAAGACCAGCCGCGCCGCGGGCCCTCGGGCACGCGGCGCTGACGCAGCGAGGGCGGGATGCCCAACCAAGACGCTCGCGGGAATCCCGCGCCACCCCAGCCGCAGCGCGCTTCCCAGCGCGGCCGCGGACGCTCCGGCGCCCGCAGAGCAGCGCGTGAGGTGCGCGCTGCGGATGGCGAAGCCTCCGCCTCACGGATCCCAATACTACGCCTCGAGACCGCCCTGGGTGAGTCGCTCACTGATGTGCAGCGCACTCCCCAACCAGCGTCTCGACTGCCGGGTCGCCTACGGCCCACCGAAGACCCCACGGTATGTTCGTCCACGTCGCGCGCCGCCGGGCCACCGCACCCATCCGGGTTGCGTGAGGCCAGGCCGCAATCGCACATCACACATGCCGTGGAAACGCCGCACTCGCCGGAGCGGTACGCGTCGCCCATGCCGCAATTTGCGGCGGGTGCACGCGAGACCCGCCCGGCGTTTCCGCCGCCGCGGATAGCCCCCGCAGCCGAAGCAGCTGCGACCCCGCGGAGACCAGCCGGCCCCTACTGGTTACTTGAGTACTCGCCCGGGACCAGAGCGAAGTACGACCAGTTGGTGGAGTCGCAGCTGCTCTCCGAAGACGCCACGCCCGACGAGATCCACGCCTCCTTTATGCAGTTCTTTGACCGCTACAGCGCGGGCCGAGCGACGCCCGAGGAGTTCGCCGTCGCCGATCTCTGGCTCAGCGTTGAGCGGGAGAGACTGCAGAGGAGGCCAAGAAGCCCGGACTCGGAGGACGAAAGGGATGCGAAACGTCGCACCATCCTGGACCCGCGCCTCCGTATCAGACGACAGGAACAAGGGCTGCAGAGGGTTTTCTCGGACCCCGGCCCCCCTGAATTCGTGGATGAATTTAAGAAGCCCAAGCCGCTGCCGCCACCGTACTCGTTTGCGGTCGCGGTCAGCCGAACTCCAGTTACGACTCCTGCCGCGCGAGCTCCTACGCCGCCGGCACTCAAACCGGCCCCGAGCGCGCGGCCACTGCCCGCCGCTCCGGCACCGACACCAGCAGCCGCAGCCGCACCGGCACCAGCAGCCGCAGCCGCACCAGCACCGAGGACGTCTGCACATCTACCGCTGCCCAGTACCAGCGTTCAGGGATCCGCAGGTACGAGTTCTCCACAGATTCCCGGCGGTCAGCCGCCCCGAGGCCGATTCCCTCCACTCATCGTGGAGAAACTCCCCAACTGGACCTTCCACTTCCGGGAGTTAAAGTCCAGGCTGGGGAGGGCTCCCAATGCCCGCCCCTTTGGGCAGGGAGTGAGGTTCACTCCGCAAGAGGCCGGTGAGTACAGACTCATCCAGTCATACCTCACTGGCCTCGAGAGCCGGGAGAATATCTCCTGGTTCTCATACTCCCTGCCCGCGGAGCAGAGTGTGAGGGTGGCCATACGGGGGCTGCCCGCCGACACCGCCCCGCAGGATATTTTGGAGGAGCTCCGCGATTTGGGGTATGTCCCCGAATTCGCCCGCGCCATCCGAGCCCGCCGTGGCCGGCCCGGGTGCATCTTTTTAGTAATTCTAAAAAGAACAGAGGGCCTCTTGCCGGGTATATATGCACATAAGGAGTTGATGTGCATGCCCGGCATCAAGATAGAGGCATGGCGCGGGAAAAAGGGACCCGCGCAGTGCCACCGATGCCAGCAGTTTCGACATAGTTCGCACAACTGCCACCGCAAGATCGCCTGTGTGCGGTGTGGTGAAAACCACGCCGCATACCAATGCCCGCGTCCGCGCGAAGAACCGGCCACATGTGCGAACTGTGGCGGACCGCATCCCGCCAACCACACGTCGTGTCCGGCGTTTAGGCGGGAAGCGCGTAACAAACGCGCTGGGACGGTGGCCCTCTCCGCCAAGGCGGGGAGACCGCGGTTGCCTCCGGTCGACTCGCAACAGCCGCAGCTAGTGGAGGAACACCGACAGGGGTCCCTCATGGCAGCGGCAAACGAGCCGACCAGTCGCGGGGCTCCTCTAAAAAAGAAGAGCCGGAAACGGAAGGGGAAGAAGGCAAAGCCGACCCCTCCCGCACCTGAAGCCACTGCTAAGAAGCAGAAGGGAAAGAAGCAGCCCGCTAGAGCCCCCGCCCATCTTGGGGGCAGCGAACAGGCCTGCCACCAACAACTCCAGGTGTTGCAGGACCTCACTAAGATGCTGCAGCAGGTGATCGCGGCCATGGGTCAGGGCCGCGATATCAGCACAGCCATCCGCGGCGGCATTGCTAACATATCCGATCATCTGGGGTAGCAAGCCGTCGCAAACTGTGGAATGTCCGCGGCCCTGAATAAAGGCCGCCCACTCCCGGCTTCCTCTGCGGGGCAACCTGCGGACCCCAAAAACGAAGAGTGAACACCGCCGAACACCTGACCAACAGAGACCTCCCACTATTGTAATGGTAAGTCAGGCAGGGGAAAAAAAAAAAAAAAAAAAAAAAAAAAAAAAAAAAAAAAAAAAAAAAAAAAAAAAATATATGATTAAAAAGTACATCATATTACATTATATTTATATTTAATAAGTGATTTATACTTCCACATTATGTATTATAAAAAAAAAAAAAAAAAAAAAAAAAAAAAAAAAAAAAAAAAAAAAAAAAAAAAAAAAAAAAAACCCGCCTGACAAGCCAATACCCCTCCAAGGACCTGCTCGTGTTCACGGGCAGCGGTAGAACCCCACTAGCAAAGGGCAAGGCCCTCATCTAGTTTCCCCGCGGAGCTACGCTCCGCGAGAAGAAGTCCTCCTTCCTATTGTAATCAGGGCAGGAAAGTACTGGCGCAGAAACAAGGCATTCTTTCAACTTTTTGAAAGCAGTATCCGCTTCAGCAGTCCACTGAAAAGGCGGAGCTCCTTTTTTATGAGAAGTCAGCTTATTTAGAGGCCCCGCTATAGTACTAAAATTAGGAACAAAACGACGGTACCAGGTAGCAGTCCCCAGGAAACGTTTTAAGTCCTTACGACAGCTAGGTGTCGGATAATTAAGGATCGCTTCCACCTTTTCTGGGTCAGTTCGAAGACCGCACTGATCAACAACGTACCCCAGGTATTTAAGCTGACTTCTAAAGAAGTTACACTTTTCTAAGTTTATTGTCAAATTTGCCTGCTGTAGTTTTTCCAGAACTCTGCGTAAAAGGGAAACATGGCTATCAAAGTCCTTACTTACGATGATAATGTCATCAAGGTAGGCGAACACCTGCAATTCAAACTCGCGAAACATAAGGTCAACTAAACGTTGTTGGGTCGCGGGAGCATTGGTGAGTCCAAACGCAGTTCTTTTAAACCTGAAGGTTCCTCTTGTAGGAACGTAAAATGCTGTTTTATCTCTGTCTTCTGGCACAATTTCGATTTGCCAAAAGGACTTAGATAAGTCTAGAGATGACAGAAATCTTGCGTCACGTAAATTGTCTAATATTTCAGACACATATGGAAGGCTATAGGCATCACGTGCAGTGATAGAATTCAACTTACGACTATCAAGACAGAGCCTAGGTTGACCATTCTTTTTAGAGACCAATAAGACAGGGGAAGACCAAGCACTTTCGCATGGCTCGATAACGTCGAGCGCCAGCATTTCATCAACCTGTTCAATTAAAATACGTTGCTTTTCTGGTGACATGCGATAGTATCGTTGGCGAATAGGCTGAGCGTTACCTGTATCTATGCGATGCTTGATGAGGTCTGTTTTACCTAAGCCATGTCGTTCGGAAGAAATTTCCTTAAACTGGTCAATAATGCTATCAGCTAAAGATTTTTGCGAATCACTTAAGGTATCGTAACTCTGTAACACAGGATCCTGCATCGCAGTAGTAAGGGTTACGCCATCAACACTAATGGCATGCAAATATTTAGGAAACAGCTTAAATTCACGCCAAAAATCTACACCGAGGATAAGATGGGTGTTTATTTCTGGAATAACAAAGGCTTTGATAACGCGAAACTGATCTTCAAACTGGATTGGGAGATTAATGTATCCAATACTGTGCAAGATTTGTCCACCAGCTGCTGAAACTGAGACTTTACAGTCTGTATTAACAAATAAACCGTGCGTTTCTAGATTTTTATGCATATTATTACCTATAATTGTTACGGCTGAACCAGAATCGAGAAGACCACAGAATGGAACATTATTAATTATAATATTGGCATAAGGCCGTGTATCATTTATTGGGCTATTTGGCAGAATTGTGTCGATTTTATAACTTTTAAAAAATAAACTAATAGTTTGAAGCCAATTTTTCCAATCACTTTCATCAAACTTACTATTGTGAGTACTAGTAACGACACAATTCTGCCTACTTAGTTTTTTGAGGTAGATGGACGTTTACTTATACAGTCAGGACACTGAGGTGTTTTAACATCTTTACGACCACAAACGAAACAAAAAACAATACTTTTGTCGGCCTGACAATTTCTCAAATTATGAGTATTATCACGACATCTTGGACAATATTGAGTTTTCGTTTGAGATATTTCAGTTAATTGAACAGCATGTACATAATTTTGATTCTTATTATTTTCAGTAATTTGTTCATTTTTATTTAAATTATAATTCTGTTTGTTAAATTTTGTATATGTATTAAAGTTTTGTTTTGTTTCAAATTTATTTTTATTTCCCACATAAGCGAATTCAGGTGCTAATGTATCTGAAGAGACTCTCGGTGGTTCATGAAAATGAGCTAAACGAGCCTGAACATCTTCGTAGTTTCTACAGATACGTTTTAGATCCGCAATGGTATTTATGTCCGCAGAAGAAGCTAGAACATTAGCATAAATTGGACGGATATTATGAAGCAATATTTCTAATTTCTCAGACTCCATAAGGTTCTTTGACAGAAGGGAAAACATACCCTCTATATTTGCTAAATAAATTGTTATATTTTCAGACTCTCCTTGCGTTCTCGAACGGATTTCAGATAATAATCTATAATCATAATCAGGCTTGCCAAAATCCTGTATTAATAATTTTACAAGGTCGTCCCAGTCATTAACCTGACTTTTAATACTCCTATACCAATGCAAGGCATCACCTGTGAGTATTTCAGTAGCGTGAACTAAAATAGTTGAAGTTGCTGTATTCCGAGCCTCACAAAATTCATTTATGCGCTGTATAAATGACCTTACACAAGTTTTCCCATCAAATTTTATTTTATTGATTTCATTTGAACCCCGATCACAATGAACCGTTATGTTCAGAGGAGTACTCGATTCGTTAGTATCCTTTGAAGAAGAGCACTTCGAAAATGAACATAAATTATCAACAGTGCCATCTTTTAAAACTTGAAATTTGTCTAAAAGTTCTCTATATCTATTTACGCACTCGTCGTATAACGGTTGGGTAACATTATCACATTTGGAAATGCGACTCAGTCGATGATATAAGTGGCTAAACAAATTCTGAGTCCGCAATGCTTCATTCCTTTCGAGCTGAGACCCTAAACTCGAATTTATTTTATTTAGTACTTCATGTATGCCCTCGAGATCCTCGGCGATCGGCAATGAACTGAACAAAATGTCCTCCGAAGGAAATAAAGGCCCTAACTTAGCAATTTGCTTACGCAATTCCTGGACAGTGGATGCCGGTGTCGTACCTCTAATCTTTACCTCATACTCTAATTCGGATTTTTGAAGCGATAAAAATTTAATCGTATAATCCATATTAAAAAATAAAAAAAGGTAAGTGTTGAACCAAAAAAGAAAAAGAAAAAAAATAATATTAAAAATAAAAAGGTAAGAACTAATTACTCCAATCCGTTACAAAAAATAGAAATTGATTTAACGTTTTTTTTTTTAGTGCAAAATTAACTATAAATGTTTTTTTTTAAGACAACACAGAAAGAGGAAGAAAAAAAAACAAAAAAACATACAAAAAAAAACAAAACAAAAGCATAAGCATTAAAATGCAACTATTGTGTTCCCAATTAAAATCACAATCCCAATTCAACACTTTAAAAAAACAATTACACAATAAGAGAAAGAAAAACAAATATGAGCACAAATTTAAGAAAAATATATATTATATGTGTAATGTGCACACGTTATTAACTAACAAAATTACAAAAGGAGAAAAAAAAAACAAAAAAAAACAGGAAATATCCTTACATGAAAAAAATTAGGGACACCGTAGTTGCTGGCAAGAAAAGACAACAAAGTAAAAAAAACGTTTTACACAAATAATAAAAGAAGCACACAACACACAACTACTATTACTACGTAAGCAATAATTAGGCCATATATATTACCACGTTAAAGGGCGCCAGTGTAACAGTGGGAATTCCTTAAATAAAAAAAAAGGCCAACTGTTAACACGTATATTTAATTACAAGTTACAAAGGTCGTGGGCAAATAAGGCCCGCCTAATTATTGCCCCGTGTCGGTACTCCCCTGGCTCTGCTGAGAAGTTGGCGACAGCTGGAGAGTCGTCGGGCGAAGTCCGTTGAGCTTCCTGTGTCGTCACTGGCTCGGGAACAATCGGAAAAAATCCAAATCTGGATTTTGGACCCTGGAATTTACGTCCACGGCATTAGCAAGGGCCCTTCGTAAGCTTTTCAATGGCCGCCACAAGCACAGCTAACCAGGGAAACCGGTAAGTTAGAAGTGTGGTGGCCATAGCAAAAGCAGAAGGAGTTTACATTTAAATTTAATGGTTTTTTTTTTTTTACGCAAGCAAAAGAAAGAAATATAAAGAAAAGGGTAGCATACGCACAACAATACATACGACAACTAGTTACATAGCACTTAGAATATTTAAACAAAGAAAGACTTCGTCACTGTTTTATAAAAAAAAACCGTTAGAACAGTTAGAAACTTATATTGTAAAAATGGTTCAACACTTACCCAATATGGGGTTATCCGAATTACAATATATATTTAATAAAATTAATACGAATTCCAGTGCTGCGGTATAAATATGGTTTTTTCAAAAAAACGTTAGATAATGATAATTGTAACGGTAAGCGTAAGCGCAGGATATCAGTCTGTTCAATCTCGAGTCGCCGTCGGAATGAGGCCGCGTCTTAGGTCGAGACCCCCCCGCACTCAGCGGTTCATTTGAATAGGCCAATCAGCGCCCAGAAATTGTGCGAGGCACAGACTACACAATGCATACGCGGCAGATGATGAAAGCATCGATATCGTCAAAGATAATTACATTCGTACGGCCAATTCCAAATATTATATATACAATAATAATAAATAAATAAAATTAATATACATATATTATGAAAATGTAACTATAACGTTACAAGAGGAGGAACAAAGCAACATCTCGCCGGTAATCGCGATGCGCGGAACAATGCCGTGTTGTTCCGGGATAGGGCTGACACTTCGGACTACATTTAACATATTTTTTTTTATCTGGTTATAACTTAGGCTTAAGGCTCAATGATAAAAAAAGTGTGAAAAATATATACACACAAGTTTTTTTTTCGTGGCTTCGCTCCTACAGGCATATTTACCATAGTAATGAGTATTGTACCATAGTACTATGGTAATGTAGTTTTTCCATGAAATTTTGTGTATTTTAACCTAGGCTGTAATTTGTTTCTTGAAATTGAATCAGTAGATTTTGCATAAAAGAGTACAAACACTCAACCGTTCTCATTCATATTAGAATAAGATACCTAGTACCAAATACCACGCAAGCAAATACCGTTCTGGTCAAGGGTCAGTGTAGAACAAAACACACCACACCCGTGTATCCCGGTTATAAAGAGGAGGAACAAAGCAACATCTCGCCGGTAATCGCGATGCGCGGAGCAATGCCGTGTTGTTCCGGGACAGGGCTGACACTTGGGACTACATTTAACATATTTTTTTTATCTGCTTATATCTTAGGCTTAAGGCTCAATGATCTAAAAAGTGTGAAAAATATATACACACTAGGTTTTTTTTCGTGGCTTCGCTCCTACAGGCATATTTACCATAGTAATGAGTATTGTACCATAGTATCATGGTAATGTAGTTTTACCATTAAATTTTGTGTATTTAGGCTGTAATTTGTTTGTTGAAATTGAATCAGTAGATTTTGCATAAAAGAGTACAAACACTCAACCATTCTCTTTCATATTAGAATAAGATACCTAATACCAAATACTCCGCAAGACCAATACCGTTCAGTCAAGGGTCAATGTAGAACAAAACACCCACACCCGTGTATCCCGGTTATAAAGCGAAAGAACAAAACAACATCTCGCCGTAATCGCAATGCCGCGCGGAACAATGGCGTGTTGTTCCGGGACAGGGCTGACACTTACAGCTAAAATTGATATCTACATGTTTGAAGCTATTGCATAGCTATTATCGCGGACTTTGAGCGCGGCGACCGAATCAAGAAATTCCGTAACGAAAAAAACCTAACACCCCGCACTCCGCCTACTATGCCGTGGCCGAGCGTTCGCTTAACGTGTATGTATATGCTCGGAAATCGGACAAATATGTCAGTAACTGTTTGTGAGAAAGTATACATATAGTAAAAATCAACTTCAATTAGTATCAAAGAAAAAAACTGCATAAATAAATAATTATACTTGTATAAGTTGATAAAAAAATGCTATGCATGCTATGCTTTACCGCGGAAGTCTCCGAGCGTCGCACGTTTTTTTTATCCTGTCGTGGCATAGTTTCGTTTTTTTTTATATATATTTGTACCTAACGATAAGGCAGACGGGCCACCTGATGGAAAGTGGTTACCGTCGCCTATGGTCATTTGCAACACCAGAGGAGTCGCCAATGCATCGCCGGCCTTTTTTTGTTTTTTCGTGGGGAAACCCTTCATGGGTTCCTCTCTGCGCGGGGGCAGCTGAGAGGATATGCCGGACTCCTACCGGCTAAAATCACATGGTGTTCCTCTGTACGCCCTTTGCTGGAACTGCGGGTACAGTAATAATATTCGACCGCGGTCCCGGCGGCGTCTGCCCTACTCAGGGCCCGTCTCTTTTTGGAATGGAGCTGGAGTTTCTCCATCCCGCCGTCTTTGAGGAGCGCGCGGGAACATCGCGCACGCCACCTCGAGGCTATTACTTTGGCACAGGATACCCCCGTATCCTGTGCCAATGCCTCTGTTATGGGGGTAGGAGATGGGCGTGAGGAACCCCTCTCCTACGCCCGGTTTTCCGGCTGCGGATGGGGAGGTCAGACGTTTTATTATTATTCTTCATCAGTAGATTTTACTCCTCTCATTTCTCTCATACCGGGCCCTTATATAATGTTTTTTCAATCCTGTCGTGGTATAGTTTCGTTCAGGTGCAACACTTAAAAGTGAGAAAACAATATTTGCGTTTCTTTGGCTGTCCTCGGCGTAACAAAGAGGATCTGCAAAGGAGCACTTTACTATATTTTTATCCGACTAATGTAGTAGAAGAGCTTTTTTTATAGTTGGGCCTAATGAATAGGCAGGCGGGCCACCTGATGGAAAGCATTCACCGTCGCCGGGACACGTCGCCATGGACATTTGCAACACCAGGAGAATAGCTAATGCATCGGCTTTGAAGAAGAGCTCTTTTTACACTTTCTTGAAGAACCCCAAATCATAGCTCTCCGGGAATACGGGAGGAAGCTCATTCCACATCTTGCACGTCCTTACACTCACGAATCTTATAAAACTAAACATCGCCAACCCTATGAAATGGGAGTCACTTATAAGTGAGCTACCCTTGTTGCTGTTTTTTCCACATTAATCGCCGCTGACGTCTCTGTACATCTGTGTCACACAATAATAACTCTTCAGTCCCTTGACCAAGGACTACAATTGCATAAAGGTTTTGTAAAAACTATTGTTTCAGTTGATGTAAGTTAGTTACTTGAAAAGAGGGTTGATGTCATATTGTGTTAGAGTGCATAAGCCCATTTCTTAAATTAAGTTTAGGTGTTAAAATTGAAGGCAGTTGATACTATGTTTGACTAGCAACTGAGATCTATGAATGAGCCAAACATTGATGTTTTTAGTTTAGGTTAAGTTGGGATGAATTAGATATAGGTTTTGATAAAGATTAATGTGTAAAAAAGCAACAATCAACAAAAATCAGTAAGCAAAGTTTAAAATTGCGTAATTCGGTGTTTTTCAAGGATTAGCTCCCAAAGTGTGAAATCATTGTACAAGCTTTTGTTCTCAATGTTTATACACACGTGATATTCAAGATCAGAGAGCAGTGATAGCCTAATGGTTGAAACTTGCCCTCTCGATTGGGAGGTCCGAGGTTCAAACCCAGGCACGCACCACTGATTTCGGTGAAGGAAAACATCGTGAGGAAACCTACACACCCGAGAGTTCTTAAAAAAAAAAAAGTTCTCGGAGGTGTGTGCAGTCCACCAATCCGCACTTGGCCAGCGCGGTGGACTATGGCCTAACCTCTCTCATTCTGAGAGGAGACCCGTCCCAGCAGTGGGCCAATAATGGGCCTGCCTGTCGTAAGAGGCGACTAAAAGGGGCTTCCGGGGTTGCGGACGGCTAGAGTGGGAGCTCGAACTGTCCAGCCAGGCGATCCCGGGAATGACGGTAGTATGTGTGGCGCATACCGTCGTAAAGACTAGACGGAGCGGTGGGCCCAGCCGTCCATCTGGGTGGAGCCCGATGGGGCAAAGCGCTCAGAGGATTCCGGTTGCGTTTCTTTGGAGATCCCGGAGTTCTATTTATAGCGCCGAGGACGGCCACCGGGGGGGTTTTAGTGCGGTAAAAATCCCACATAACCCTGCTTCGCTCCCACGGCGTTGGTTGCCTTTTGAAGGTTTCCCCCTCGAAAACAAAAAATAAAAGAACCAGTCTACTCCCGAGGACTATGATGGTTGCTTATAGATGTGCCGGCAACCACGCCCATCTATCGAAACGCCAGAAATGCGTCACGCTAAATAGTACTAATACCTCTGATAAGTGGAGGTAATTACAGATGTCTATTAAGGGCACTTACTGAAAGGCGGGCCGCATGACCTACTAAATGATCTATAAACTAAAATTATCAGTGTTTCTCTACTATTTTACTACATAAAAACTTTCCTCGAATAAAAATCCGTATCGTAGTTTTAAAGATTTAAGCATACCTAGGGACAAACAGCGGGAAGCGACTTTGTGTTATACTATGTATTGACTAGGTTATTCCTGCAGCTTCGTCTGCTTCGGTTATGTCTACCACGGTAATGGTCGGACGACCCACGTGGGGTAGCGGTTACCATACCGGTCTGACGTGGGTTCGATTTCCGGCCAGACAGGTATCTGAATGATGAGTTTAGATTCATTTTCTGGGTCTGGGTGTTTGCGTATTCGTCTTGAGTGTATCCATGGTACCCACGACACAGGAGAAAATCCTAGTGTGGGGCTGTGTAGAAAGCGTGAATGTCAAAACTATGTATGTGTATGCCAAAATTCACCGAAATCCAAACGATAGTTTTAGCGTAAAAGTGTAGTAAGTTAACAAACACATATGTCGCGGGGCGTGCGTGCCGTGCGCCCCACGTGCGTTGTCGTGAGTGCGCAGGCGCGTCCGTCGGCTAAAGCGAGTCCTCACCGACGGCTCTTACCGCGACGGAGGGGTGCGGGCGTGATGTAGATACGGACGGACTTTCGCTCGTCCGGCGCCGGAAGCCCGCTCGTGTGTGTACTTCGCGTCGGGGAGTTGCGCCGTTCTCTTGCCGCGTCGATGTAGAGGGTGCGGGGGGTAGGTGCGGGGGGAGGAGACGTTTTCAAAAGAAACAAGAATGACGTTATCTGTCTAAGCCTTAATGGACCAGCCAAAGCCTAGCCCTAATCCCCCTTGCCTAGCCCTAATATTCTTCGCTCTTCTTTCGCGGAGAATCTTCTTTCTTGCTGCAGAAGGTCCTTCCGTCCTGCAGAGTTTCCAGTCTTCAGTGTCTTGAGTCTTCTTTCTTCTTCAGAGTCTTCTTTCTTCTTTTTCTTCTTTTCTTCTTGGGAGTGCTTCTCTCTGGAGGCCATGTTCGCAGCGTTACGTTACGAGGGACTTCTTACCCTTCTGGCCTCTCCTATACTACGGCTCTGACGGCGGTATAAGAGGGGGGGGGATAAGGACTATTCGGGTCTCGAGGGTCTCCTCTTTACCCGGGCAGTTCTCAAGGGGGGGTTGTACCCCTTGGCACAATAATATCGCTTCACGACAATGCAATATTAGTTAAAATATTGCAATGTTGAGAAGCGGTATTAATGTAATACCAACCCCACTGTTTAGTGGGTGGTGCGGTCAAACTTCGGTCTTCCACCGAGCTATGAGCCACTACCCTCCTGATGGTCGGAGGTGTCCGGTCCCAGTAGCTCCCGCGGTAGCGGTCGCCCCTCAGGTGGACGATCGTGTAGGGGCGCGAACCCCTTTAGGTGTTCATGTGGTCCGGCCTCCGCCCGCTCATACATTGAACGAGCGAGGCGGACCACAAACTCCTGCAGTGGCTGCATATTAAGGTCGCGCTCCACCACGTCGTTCCTGACATAGCGACCGGCTCCCACGATCGCACGTAGGACCAGGTTCTGCTGTGACTGGAGACGCTGGCGGTTCGACCTAGAAACCAACGCGTACCATGCCGGCGACGCGTAAGTAAGGCGGGAACGAATGTAGGTCTTGTAGATACCCAGTTTCGTCCTTAAAGGTAACCTGGATGCTAACACCGGTCGGAGCATCGCTCGGGCCGCTCGGGCCTGGCGAAGGGATTCCTCCACCTGCGGGATCATACGCAACGAGCGATCAATGTTGCATCCTAGGTACTTAACTAGGGGCTGCCAAGCTATCTCCGTCCCGCGGAGGCTCAGCGGCGCTGGCATGATACGCTTGCGGCTGAAAAGTATTGCGACTGTCTTACCGACATTGACAGCCATGCGCCACTTATCCAGCCACATAGGTAATAAGTCGAGTAGCCGCTGCATCTTCCTAGCAGCTAGCTCAGCTCGGCGGGATGACGCGAAGTACGCACTGTCGTCAGCGTACAACGCGAGCATAACGTCCCGTTCCCAGTCTTCCAGGTGACCATGGAGAGTGGGAACGTCGTTGGTGTAGAATGCATAGAGCCACGGCGAGAGACAGCTGCCCTGGGGTACTCCGGCACGGATGGGCCTAGGGTCTGAGGCTATGCCCTCTACCGAAATAAAGAACTCCCGGTCCCACAAAAACGATGCTATTAACCGAACAAGCACCACCGGCGCGGTAGTCTCCATCATCTTGTATATGAGCCCGGCGTGCCACACACGGTCAAATGCCTTCTCTATGTCGAGAAAGACACCGACCGTGTGCCGCCCGTAGTTGAGCTCAGATGAAAGATGGTGGAGCACCCGCGTCAGCTGTAGCGTTGTTGAGTGGCCCGCGCGGAATCCGAACTGCTCCTCCCTTATATTAAGGTGCGGTCGCAGTCGGTGCAGCGCCAGCCTCTCGAACAGCTTTGCTGTGTTGGATAACAAAGTTATGGGGCGGTAGCTACCCGGGAGACGTCGGTCTTTCCCCGGTTTCGGGAGGACAATTACCTTCCCTGTCTTCCAGGTGGTCGGGAAGTGGCCGGTGCGCAGAATACCATTGAAGACTCTGGTCATTGCGACCAGTGCTCCCCTGGGCAGCATGCTTAACGCCGCGTTCGGGATCCCGTCGTGGCCTGGGGCTTTACGTCTGGGCAGACGTGCAACCGCCTTCCTTACCTCAGTGGGAGAGATAAACTCAATCCCTTCAGGACTCGGTGTCGGACCACTTAGAAACTCCCTTACTCTGCACTCTACCTGTTCGTGATGCGCGGAGACAGACGGTGCGGCCGGATGGGGAGAGAACTGCTCTTCCATGTATGCCGCAAGGATCTCCGCGCGGTCCTTCGCTGCGTGAACCCGCCGACCCTCCCCATATGTTCGCAGCCAAAAACCCGCCTGGTCTGCTGCCCTTCGGCATTACCTTAAAGAGAGCCGCACGGCTCTAAGCCCCTATTGCCCAATATTTCGATCTAATTTTCACTTTGGCTGACCCATGTCCGGCTAAATCTTTATTGTTTCCCAAAGTCTTACATTCATGTGTCATACATCAATAGATTCGTCTTAAAAAGATCTACAAAGTCATACAATTCTTATTCTTATATCTAGAAGGACAAAAAAGTTATTCATAAAAAACATCGTAAAAACATAGCAATTTTGTCTTATCCTACACTTATTTTCCTTAATAAATCCTAAGCTCTAAACCTTATCCTTATCTATTGTACATAAAAATGTAGAGGAATTCTTAACCTATCGATCTACACTAATTATAACAATACAACTTAATTAGAACTATCAAAAATTATAACAAACATATGATTTACATAATACTTCCATACAATTTTCTTAAACCTATTCTCTATCTCTATTTATATCTTGCATCTCTTTCATATCGTGTTATAATCATAGCTTACGTCTATTGTGATCCTATCGTAATGAACACTTCAAAAACATTTCTCTTAACTAAATTCGTAACATAATTCGAAAAAGGTTATTCGTAATACAATCTTATTCTTATCGTACATAAGGGAACTTAATCTAATTAGATGAGTCGCCGACAACATACGTCATAAATACCTTTGGTATTTTTAATATTGATAACATTTATTTGTTTAAAAATATATATTTTAACATCGATATTCAACCCGAAAGTACAAATACAGCTAAAGTATACAAAAGTCAAACTTTTAAAAGTACAAACGGTGTCAGCTTTGTGGAAAACATTTAAGCGATGTTTTATACGAAATAAAAATGACTGAAAACTTTATTTTCCATTGCCTGTGTATTTCGAGCGATTATTTTTGCATGCTTTAAAAAGAACATTGAATATTAATCCCGTATATAAAATGATATATTTTTACGGAAACCAGTCTGTCCGTTTTATTTTTGACGAAAAAATATATGCCTCATATTTATAAAGGTACTTTGTAGTGTTGTCCCATAAGCATTACGAAACCGCTGATAAAATTGTAATGAAACATAGCCTATATAAAAAGATAAATATTAGGGTTTTTGAAGGTGGTAGAACCAGTGTAGTTCGACCGAGGAAGTACCGCCGCCACGCCCATTTCTTGCGTTTCGATGGAAGGGTGTGGTTGCCGGCACACTTTTATATGAGACGACCGTCACAGTCCTCGCGAGTAGCAACGCGTCTGTGATTGACTTCAGATAAAACTCATGTTCTATATGAAGTTGCTTACAGATGTCCGTGGGCAGCACCACTAACCATCTGTTGGACTGCACGCTCGTTTGCTACTTCAATCAGATAATGAAACGAAATGAAATTATTACTAAAAAAATGTGTAACTGACAATTTTTAAGTGCCCTCAGCACTTAAAAATTGTCAGTTAGACATTTTTTTTACACTACCACCGGATCGGAACACGACCTCAACTGAGAAGCCGGCAAGAAACTCAGCTGGTTTATCTTTTTTGTTAAGTTGTATTTTTTACAGTCATTTTTTTTACGTTGTAATGAAAGTTAGCTCCAGTATCTTGCCTTAAAAAAGGTCTATTCGTGCCTGTATTCGTGTTTGTGTTTATGGCACTCAAAAAACAGAAACAACAACTCAGTATTCGGTTATGAGTGTAAAAAACGTTACGCAAAAAGTAGATATTTGGAAAGTAATCGATGAAATAATTTGGGAATTAAACGAGCTCTAATTTTTACATTTCGTATAAAAACGATTTTCCGCTATTCTCAATTTTTAAAGGCCCGCGACATCGCTTTGTGCAATCAGAATGTTAAAGTATTGATGGCTTTGTTCGTGGCTCGTTTGTGTACAATCAGTACAATTGTACAGACCATTCAATTAACTTAAAAGTGTTTTTAACCAGACTTTATGTTTATTATTTAAGTTTTTTTGCAACATTGAAGTAGCAAACAAACTCGCTTGATCGTAAATGGTCATTTTGGCCCATGGACATGTCAGCAATTTCATACAGGTTCTATCTGAAATGACTAAAATGGTTTTAGAGTGCGCTGGCAATCGTTCTACCATCTTAAAAATCTTCTGCTGTTATACAGCAGAGTTAGGTATTTCTGTAATAAGTTTAAAGTTTTATATAACAGTCTCCTATCTTCAGTCAATCAGATATTACCCTTGTTCTCTATGTAGTTACTTACAGATGTAATGTCCACTCAAATCTCTCATCAAATAAAAGAGGCCTTGAATATATAATAATTGAATATTATTTTTTAACATTTCACAACAATGCAACAATTTTCCTATTCTCCAAAATATGAAGAGGTACATACACCAAAAACAACTGTACAGATTAATTATTTTTTTTGTTAAAATAATACAATGCTTCATTATAATTTACAAGTCATATTTCCAACCAACCAACAAATAAATTCAAGGTAGTAGAACCTATTTCTAGCGTGACGCATTTCTTGCGCGAGATGGAAGGGTGTGTCTGCCGGCAAAGTTTCACACGAGGCGAACATCTTAGTCCTCGGAAGTAGCAACGCATCCGTGATTGATTTCCGATGGAACCCATGTTCTGTGTGTAGTTGATTACAGATGTCGCAGGTCGGCAGTGACCACTTACCATCAGATGGACTGTATGCTCGTTTGCTACTTCAGTCAGACAAAAATCTCGTAACTTGCACCACACACCATAACAGGCAAGTTTAGAGCTAACTAACTAACAAAAGCGCTTTATTTCATTCCGCACCGCGTCTTGTTTAGTTCAGCTAAGCTAGCTAGCGCTTCAACTGCTTAAAATGCACTCTTCATTCGGAATGTTTTTTACTGTAATTAATTTAACGGTCGCAGAAAAGGTTTAATCTTAACTAGTTTTACAGGGAAAACTAAATTTGTTCAGTTAATTCGTTTTGTTTACAAAGTTGTTACATTTAATTTTGGTTTGCTTTTCTGACTGCGTTAGAAAGAGGGTTATATTTTTGAGCGTATGTGTACAGTAATACCCCGAACTAACGCAATAGGTGGGACTGAGTGATAACCGCATAAGTCGAATTCGCGTAAATCGGGGGTACCTATAACAAATACGAGTATAAATATATAATTTTAGATTTTTGACTTATTAGTTTTGCTATATAAGGTATTAAGAGCGCTACAACCGTTAACCACAATAAGTTGTAACAACAAAAGACACTACCTCCTTTAACCACAAAGGGTTCTAACACCTGAAACCTTAGAGGACTCTACAACATTAACCGCAAAGGGCTTTCAAACATTAGGACACAGTGCAGATATGGAACAGTATGGAAACTACGCCTTGTTTATGAAATAATTACCTATACTCTATTGAAGCAGTAGGGTTGTCTCTATATCGTTTTTCGTAATAGTATTATTAAAAGGTACTTATTTTAGCATTTATTGTCATGTAAACTGCGTAGATATTACAATTCGATTGATTGATGACTCAATCGAATTGTAATATCTGCGCAGTTTAAAAATAATATAAGTAGGTAATCTCACAGCTTCGCAGTTTAATCCCAGCTTGACAATAATTATTATGATACTTAGTTTGAAATACGGGAAACTAGTTTAATATTAATACTTGGAAATATTTAGAAATGCGTATGATATCTAGTAAATAAAAAAAAACATTATATAAATGATTTATGCTTCATAAATTATAATTTATTCACTGAAAAATATATTCTTCTGCGACGACACGTCCAGAGTTCTTTATTATTAAATTTAATAGTGTAAAAAAAACTTAATGCCGTATACCATGCAATACACTAAGGGCTTTTTTAAAAAGATCGCGGAAACAAATAGCAACTTGACCATTCCTTTTGTCGCGATACTCGCTACTGAGGCACTGTGAAAACCCCTTAGCGGCCTCATCAATGCGTATGTGTAAGTGTGCGGTTTTCGAACGCTTGTAGGCAGTTTCCATACTGTTCCCAATATTTCTTCTGTGGTTAAGGATCTACAACTTTTAACCACAAATGTTCTAATCTTGAACCATAAAGCGACTAAAACCCTTAAACATAATGAGCTCTATCATCTGTAGTTAAAGATTCTGATCTGTAGTTTAACTACAAAGAGTTATATCACCTTTAACCATAAAAGGTTCTATAATTTTCAACCACAAAGAAAAGAGCTCTAAGAAATTTGACCGTAAAAGGACACTGCCGTTTGTAACCACAAAGGATTCTGAGATCTGAATGATAAATTTAGATTCATGTTCTGGGTCTGGGTGTTTGTGTATTCGTCTTGTGTGTGTCCAGGGTACCCATGGCACAGGAGAAAATCCTAGTGTGGGGCTGAGTGTAGAAAGCGTGTTTTTTTTAACCTTATTTTCCCCAAAAAAAAAAATCTACCACTCGTAATTAACCTTTATACTTTTTGTTTCTTTTCAAAAAGTTACACCCACTGTTCGTGAAAATCTAGGCCGAATCGTTATTTGATAAGACAGAAATTCTAGATTTAATATGTAACAAGTTTACGTGGCATAAAAACCTTATTACGATTCAGACATGAATAATATCTGGAGTAACCTGGGTGGATCTTAAGTAAATAATGGTTCCTAACTCGACTTAGGAATAAGATGTGTTGTACTACCAGAGATAAAATACTATTTTTTTAGGATTCCGTACCAAAAGGATTTAAAGGGAACCCTAGTACTAAGATCCGCTGTCCGTCTGTCGCCAGGCTGGTTTTCAAGGTGGTAGAACCAGTGCAGTTTAACCTGGGAAGTACCACCGCCACACCTATTTCTAGCGTGAAGCATTTCTTGCGTTTCCATAGAATCCATCATAGACCTCGGGAGTAGCAACGCATCTGTGATTGACTTTAGATGGAACCTCTGTACGGTATGTAGTTGATTAGAAATATCCATGGGCGGCAGAGAGCACCTACCATCAGGTGGACTGCATCGTTTGCTACTTCAGTCAGATAAGATTCAGTGTGCCGGTAACCACATCCTTCTATCGAAACGCAAAAAGTGTTTCACACTGGAAATAACGCTTGGACCTCTCACTCTTAGCTACCTCGCATATCGCTAACGCAAAAGCAGTTCTAATCTCCCAGTATTTAACAGAATGAAGAAAGAAAGGAAGGAAGGAAGGAGGAAAGGAGGGAAGGAGGGAAGGAGGGAAGGAGGGAAGGAGGGAAGGAGGGAAGGAGGGAAGGAGGGAAGGAGGGAAGGAGGGAAGGAGGGAAGGAGGGAAGGAGGGAAGGAGGGAAGGAGGGAAGGAGGGAAGGAGGGAAGGAGGGAACGAGGGAACGAGGGAACGAGGGAACGAGGGAACGAGGGAACGAGGGAAGGAGGGAAGGAGGGAAGGAGGGAAGGAGGGAAGGAGGGAAGGAGGGAACGAGGGAACGAGGGAACGAGGGAACGAGGGAACGAGGGAACGAGGGAACGAGGGAACGAGGGAACGAGGGAACGAGGGAACGAGGGAACGAGGGAAGGAGGGAAGGAGGGAAGGAGGGAAGGAGGGAAGGAGGGAAGGAGGGAAGGAGGGAAGGAGGGAAGGAGGGAACGAGGGAACGAGGGAACGAGGGAACGAGGGAACGAGGGAACGAGGGAACGAGGGAACGAGGGAACGAGGGAACGAGGGAAGGAGGGAAGGAGGGAAGGAGGGAAGGAGGGAAGGAGGGAAGGAGGGAAGGAGGGAAGGAGGGAAGGAGGGAAGGAGGGAAGGAGGGAAGGAGGGAAGGAGGGAAGGAGGGAAGGAGGGAAGGAGGGAAGGAGGGAAGGAGGGAAGGAGGGAAGGAGGGAAGGAGGGAAGGAGGGAAGGAGGGAAGGAGGGAAGGAGGGAAGGAGGGGGGAGGGGGGCGGAAGGAAGGAAAGAAAGAAAGAAAAGTTTATTCCAACTGTTGCTACTAACATACATTACAAATATAAAATATAGATGTAGAACATACACCTTTACTAAATTTACTAGGATATTAAATTACTACCTACATATATTAAATTACTAGGAGAATATGAAAATATTAAAAAAAAAGAATATACTGAAAATATTAAACAAGTTTCTATACCCGGTTTTGTATTTCTGTTTCGGTTTGCACGCTCGTTTTTGCCACGGACGTGCAAGTTGTGGAATGAGCTTCCTTCTGAGGTTTTCCCGGAGCGCTATGACATGGGGTTCTTCAAGAAAGGTGCGAAAAGAGCTCTCCTGCAAAGTCGGCGATGCATTGGCGACTCCTCTGGTGTTGCGAATGTCCACAGGCGACGGTGACTACTTTCCATCAGGTAGCCTGTCTGCCTTATCGTTAGGTTAAAGTGTAAAAAAAAAAAAAAACCCTAATTTTGTTTTCGCTACCAGTCTTTGGCAGAACACATCCCTAAATCGGATCTGGGCGGTCTAGCGCGGCTAGAATTAACTCGATTACCTCTCATGTGTCCTGGTAATACTTTTATAGCTTACGATTACGACCACGACACGAAATATTGATAGATCGTATGAAACTAAATTATATTTACACACCTATTTCTAGCGTGAAGCATTTCTTGCGTTTCGATAGAAATGCGTGGTTGCCGGTACACTCACATTAGGCGACCATCACAGTCCTCGGGAGTAGCAACGCACCTGTGACTGTGACGCGACTTCAAATGGAATGTATGTAATTACAGAAGTCCATGGCGGCAGTGACCACTTACCATCAGGTGGACTGCATACTCGTTTGCTACTTCAGTCAGTTCAAAAAAATAGATTTAATTTTTTAGGCAATTGTGCATTACTTCGTGTAATTTTTGGGACAGGTATTTGAGCGTATGCACCTGAAATAACTTCCTTTGTGCCAAATTCAAATCAAAATTATGTATATCATGGCAACCCGCGCGGCAGACCGGTTACCATACCGGTCTGATGCGCAATGCGTTCCGGGTTCAGTTCCCGGGCAGACAGGTATCTGAATGAGTTTAGATTCATGTTCTGGGTCTGGGTGTTTGTGTATTCGTCTTGTGTGTGTCTATGGTACCCACGACACAGGAGAAAATCCTAGTGTCTGAGTGCAGAAAGCGTCTGTTTAAGCGTGTTCAACAAGAAGTGACTGCTTAAATCAAAAACTGATGTAAAGGTCTGAATGTTAATTAATGCAAAGCTCTACTAAACAAAATCAAATTAAAATTATTGTCATAGGCTATGAAAATAATCAGAAAGCCTATATAGTCTATTACGTTTCCATGCAATAATGAAGTTACGCAATGAACTGTGAGATACCTAGGTAGAAATATGTGTTGGAGGAAACCATTTTTATTATAAAAACTAGCTGACACGGTGAACCTCGTTCCCTAAAAGTAAAAAATCTTAAATTATCAGCGTTCCTCCACTATATTATGCATGTATTATACATAAAAAACCTTCTTTTTGAATCACTCTATCTATTAAAAAACTGCATTAAAATCCGTAGCGTAGTTTTAAAAATCTAAGGATACATACAGACAGCGGGAAGCGACTTTATTTTAAACTATGCAGTGAAAATGTATTAATAAATATTTTTTTAAGTGGGAGAAAATGTGTCCATTACGGTTAAGTCGTGGTCTTGTGTTATAAACGACATTGTACATACATGTAAAATATGTACATACATACTTTGTAAGCGCTGCTAATCCGCTAAAGAGTCCTGATTTACAGTTTAAACGCCATAGGCTGATGCAGGCATTACTCTAAGGTTTTCGCGGTTCCGTATTTTAGCGAGCGCTTTTTGGACTATTACAAAAACCTTAAATTATTTTAACAAGCTGCATCACGATGGAAATGTTTTTGGTGTGTATATGTGTTTATATTATGTGTTTATGTTTGTGCATTTCTTAGACATAGGGAGTCTACTATACTCTATCTATTTGAAGGTGGTAGAACCAGTGTAGTTCGACCGGGGAAGTACCACCGCCACACCTATTTCTACCGTGAAGCATTTCTTGCGTTTCGATGGAAGAGTGTGGGTGCCGGCATACTTTTAAATGTGGCGATCTCAGTCCTCGGAAGTAGCAACGCATCTGTGATTGACTTCAGATAGAGCCCATGTTCTATATGAAGTTGATGACAGATGTCCATGGGCGGCAGTGACCACTCACCATCAGGTGGACTGCTCGTTTGCTACTTCAGTCAGATATAAAAAAAAGTTTCTTTCTATGATACTGTATACTTTCTCACGAACAGCTGCCTACATATTAGTCCGATTTCCGCGTAGCTCGTCTCCATCCGTATGTGCTTCGTACTGTCATACCATATATACACGTTAAGCGAACGCTCGACCGCGCTACATGGTAGGCGGAATGAGGGGTGTAAGGTATTTTCATTACGGAATTTCTTCGGTCGCCGCGCCCAACCCCGCGATAAAAGCTATACAATATCTTAAAAGTGTATAAATATTATATTATATAATATTAATACATGAAGCAAAAACTTGTGACGCATTTTTAAGTAATATGTCAGTGTCTTTGTCAAAATACCCGCTATTGCTAAATGCGGTTTAGTTAATTAAATCTCTTTTTATATTTAAGAGGTGCGTTCAAAATTACTTGAAAATTCTTACATTTTATTGAATTAGAGAAATATTCGTACTACTTTGTACAATATAAAGTTTAGTTTTTTAATTACGGTCGAATTTCGATCGATGCGACGGGTGACTAGATTCTGTTATTATTTATTGTCAGAACTTTGTCAAACCATTTTAGCAAATATATACGACGTGCAGACACGCAGATGTTTCACTTTTATTATGGATAGATAAAATTGCCTTAAAGCAAACTATAAAAGTATTCCAACGTAAGCGTTATGGAACTACAAAAACTTGCTAAGAAAGGGAACAAGATATACGGCAAAAGTTTCAGAACGTAACATTCAGACATATGTTATAAGCGATAGTTTTGTTCTAGTTTCATGATACTAGGTGTGTTCTACGGGTTTACTCAAAACATCTTTCATGAGCTTAAAAGAAATGTAGCCAATTATATTATTTTACTAGCTGTCCCGACAAACGTTGTTTTGCCATATAAAAAATTAAAAAAAAATGTTAAGGGTGGACAACCTTTAAGGGGTATGAAAAATAGATGTTGGCCGATTCTTAGACCTACTAAATAAGCATATAAAATTTGGTAAAAATCAGTAACATTCAGACATATGTTATAAGCGATAGTTTTGTTCTAGTTTAATAATACTAGGTGTGTTCTACGGATTTACTCAAAACATCTTTCATGAGCATAAAAAAGAAATTTACCTAATTATATTATTTTACTAGCTGTCCCGACAAACGTTGTTTTGCCATATAAAAAAAAAAATGTTAAGGGTGGACAACCCCTAAGGGGTATGAAAAATAGATGTAGGCCGATTCTCAGACCTACTGAATAAGCATATAAAATTTGGTAACAATCGGTCAAGCCGTTTCGGAGGAGGCAACAAAAACTGTGACACGAGAATTTTATATATTAGATGAAGAAGATTATCGACAATTCTTTATTTATGTCGCTGCTACGCTTGAATAAGCGTCGTCGTCAACCTATTACTGTCCCACTGTTGGGCACGAGTCTTCTCTGAGAATGAGAGAGTCATAGGCCACAGTCCACCGCGCTGACCAAGTGCGAATTGGTGGACTTCACACACCTTCGAGAACTTTGTTTTAAAAAACTCTAGGGTGGGTAGGTTTCCTCGCGATGTTTTCCTTCACCGAAAAGCACTGATAATTAATTTATAATACGTACATAATTTTAGCAAAATCAGTGGTGCGTGCCTGGGTTTGAACCTCGGACCTCCCGATCGAGAGGGCAAGTTTTGTCCATTAGGCTATCACTGATCTCATATAAGATTATGTTAACTAAAATAAAAATCGCTAATATGATTTTCACACGACTTTCATTAGAATACGGGTTCGAGAAATTGTTTTTCGCTTGAAATATCACTAAATCTATTTACGAGAGACATTTTTCAAAACAAAATATTTTTCTTCCCTCCGTAGGCATACAAAACTTGGAAAGTTATTGTAAAAGTTCCCTTATTAGGGTTCCGTACCCAAAGGGAGAAAAGAGAACCCTATTACTAAGACTCCTTTGTCCGTCTGTCCGTCCGGCCGTCTGCCCGTCTGTCTGTCATGAAGCTGTATAATGAACCATTATAGCTAGATAATTGAAATTTTCACAGATGATGTATTTCTCATTCCACAATAGATACTAAATAAAATAGAAAAAATACATATTTAAGGAGAGCTCGCATACAAAAACCGTACAATATTTTTACCATTTTTTAGAGAGAGAGAGAGAGTACGGAACCATTCGTGCGCGAGTCCGACTCGCACTTGGCTGCTTTTATTGTCTGTATTCAGTCATTAATCGTTCCTATGAAAACGTTTTCCTCAATTGTGATTCGGGAATTCGTAAGTTGCTAACTTACTTGTAAGACTAAACTTTACTAGTTAATCTGACATGGAATAGATAAAAAACAGACTATTCTTTGGTTAGAAGATTCTGTTTATGCCTAAACAGATCGGTTGCGTCCAGAGGCGCGCCTTTTACTATTCCGAAAATTATAACAAAACGAAATAAGTTTCGCGCACAAAAGGCATTTATTCTCTTCACATACAAAATCAACCAGTTACCATGCCGATCTGACACGCAGTAGGTCCCAGGTTCGATTCCCGGACAGACAGGTATATGAATGATGGGCTTAGATTTCTGGGTCTGGGTGTTTGTGTCTTCGTGTTTGTGTGTGTCCATGGCACCCACGACACAAGAGAAAATCCTATTGTGACACTTTAAGTGTAGAAAGCGTGTTTAATATTTTCCATACATTTTTTATACATTTTAACAGCTATTATTTGCACTGTACTGTTAGTACGACTCTATTGTATTTCCTTAAAACATTATTTAGTCAAACCTTTTTCTCTTTCAACCATAACTTGTAACATACTTTGAAATAATGAGCAAAAACTTAACAATATTTCAAACGAACGTAATAAACTTTTAATATCGGAACTGGGCTTTCCATTCTGTTTGCATTCTATATTCTTTGGTTTAGACATATTTACTGTGAAGGAACGTGGTAAGTGACCCTGTAGTTACGAACAATAAAGAACTATATTTATTGAAGATAAGGTTCAGATTTATAATATGTTGGAAGATAAATGGAATAGGGCTTGGAGAGTAGGACAAACAATATGCCAGCAATTACTTTTTTCAATTAACATAGTTATGAAAAACAGGATAGTAGTAAAAAGTTTTATTAGATGGTAGAATCAGTTTAGTTTACTGGGTTGGTGTTACCGCAACACCTATGTTTTATATAACATTGAAGTAGCAACGACCATACTCTCCGCCGGATGGTAAGTGGTCACTGCCGCAATATGAGTTCAATCTGAAGTCAATCACAAATGCGTTGCTACTCCCGAGGATTTTTTTTTTTTGCGCCCAGACAAGGGGAAAGGGCTACCCTCCATGCGGGGAAGGTGGTGGTGAATGCTCATGCATACCAATACGGCCGTCCGCATTGGTTATGTGGGACTCACGAAGAACCTACGTGCCTACCCACTAAACACCACCAGAGGTTGGCTTTGGCCTCTGAGGCCTTAAAGCCTTCGTCTGATATATGCCCCCTATGGGCTGAAAATGGGGTTTTTAGCGGAGTTCCATAAGGGAGCTCCGCGAGATTTTAACACTGTTGTGTAACATGTTGAGCATTAGTGACATCTGAGAGATGAACACTATGCTGGGCACCTATGTTGCCTGACTGCTGGCCGCCAAGAGGCAGTCCAGGTCAGACGATAGTTTATTAGGGGGGTCGGTGAGGACATTCCTCGGCCGCCTGATGGAGTGTGGTGTGGGAAGTGTCGCGCAAATGTGCACGGACAATCGTGTACACTATACCAAAGCGCGAAACTCCCGAGGACTAAGTTGTCGCTTTATATACAAGAGTGCCGGCTACCACACCTCTCTATCGAAACGAGAGAATTAGGTCCTTCATGCTAGAAATTTCTATAATTAAATAGGTATTCCGTTTTAGTGAAAAGTAATTATTTCTTAATACATACATATCTTGCCCACATAATTAAAATACATAGACTTATTTGTAATGAAACTTTGAGATGAATAAATAATTTTTGTTTTTTTTTAATATACAGTAATACCTCGACTTACGCTACCCTGACTTACGCGAACTCGGAGTTACGCGGTTTTCAAATCTCCTCAATTTGTCTTTAATTGAGTGCCAGCTGCGTCACACAATCTCTATATTATGGATTAGGACATAGCCTTACTATCCTACACTATAGAATAAGAGTGTAATTTGTGGAATAGTATGACTATATACTATGTATGACAGCTACATTTTATTTTGTGTTACGTATTTCTTGTACCCCGACTTACGTGAATTCGACTTACGCGGTCATCAGTCAGTCCCACCTATCGCGTAAGTTCGGGGTATTACTGTATCTTGTAAAAGATAAACATAATAAAAAGATAAAAATATCTTTCATATTATAAAAAAAACAGCTTTTCAATTTAAATTCAAAATGTAAATGCTCAATCACTCCCTAGAGTCAGTGTGGCAAATAACTTTCTATTTTTATCCGAATTTCAATCTAAAAGTTAAAATGAAATCTCATTACAATATGGAACAAGCCAATATCAGAGTTTAGCATTTATGGCCAATGAATTATAAGTTATTCGTTTCAACAAAGAATGCTTCAAGAAAGAATTTTAGAAGGTGGTAGAACCAGTATAGTTCGACCGGGGAAGTACCACCGCCACACCTATTTCAAGCGTGAAGCATTTCTTGCGTTTCGATGGAAGGGTGTGGTTGCCGGCACACTTTTATATGTCACGTATTTGTGATTGACTTCAGATAGAACCCATGTTCTGTAAGTAGTTGATTACAGATGTCCATGGGCGGCAGTGATCACCGCGTGATTTTAGAAGATACTCAGTACTTTGTATATAGTTCAGAAGCTGGCGGTTTACCGACTCTCAAATAATCAGGAAATAAATATAAAAAAACAACAGACGAATTGAGGACCTCCTCCTTTTTGGAAGTCTGTTAAAAATAGTGCAGTTTTGAGCATAAGGATACAATTAGTCTTGTGTATCATGATACGGAACCTGAAGTAAAACGAACTAGACATAGCGAGGTAGTGCTTGTCAGCGGATTCTCACTGCTATCACAATTTCGCTGTGACCACGAACTATGTACCTGTGTTGAAGTATCCACAAAAAGATTTAAAAAACTGCATATCGTGAGTGCTCCTTACGCATTAAAATGTATCTGTAATCAACCACACACAGCAACTCATATAGGAAACCTGAGGTCAGCCACAGACCTATCCTTATGTAATATTTTATTCTATCGCCACACTCTTCAAGACAGAACACAGCGTCACGCTGCTGTTATTATAAAGGAATAGATGTGACAATAGTACCTTCGGAGTACAGATTTTTTCATAGACATTTCTACACGTGTGAAGTTCTATGAATGCCACATGGTGGCGATCAGTTTAATATTCGAATTTAAAAAAACGCGCTTATATTCAAAACTTTTCTGATACGAATTGGAAACTAACTGTACGTACCACTGACTTTGAAAATTCACGACATTATAAGAACACTTTTCTTTTTAACATACATTGCGTGATTATTATGAATCACGAAAAACACACTAGTTAAAAAACCGGCAATGTATATCGCAGTTTTGGTGTAAGAAAAAGCATTGATTTGTGTGAAGTATAGTGGTAGCAAGAAATCAGAAATTTAGATAGTTCTCGTTTGATATTCCGAGCGGAATCGAAGCTGTATTTGTTGGATACCAATAGGAATCTTATTCAAACGACATAAGAGTCAGTATCATTTGTCACACAAATCCCTGTTTTCGCTTACTCGTATTACTGACATCTGGAACCAGATGTTCCACTGCTGGTTAATGAACGCTCTATTGTATAATTTTTAGCGAAACTCTAATTGTTGTGATCTATTTTAAATCAGTAATCAGTGCTTATTCTGACACATTTCAAGGAAGAATGAATGTGATCCACGGGTTTGTACCGCCACATTAATACGGTAATAATGTACTTCTTTCTTTTGTTCTGGAGGGAGAAACCTTCAAAAGGCAGCCAACCGTGAGAGCGACGCAGGGTTATGTGGGATTTTTACCGCACTAAAACCCCCCTGGTGGCCATCCTCGGCGCTACAAAGAAATCTCCGGGATCTCCAAAGGAACGCAACCGGAATCCTCTGAGCACGTTGCCTTCAGGTTCCTCCCGCATGGGCGGCTGAGCCTATCGCTATGTGTAATCTTTATGACAGTATGTAACCACACATACCACCGATATTCCCGGGATAGCCTGGCTTGGCGATTCGAGTCCGCTCCAGCCACTCCCAACCCCGAAAGCCCCTTTTAGTTGCCTCTTACGACAGGCAAGGGATAACGTAGCCCTATTCTAATCCCGGAGCTACAGGGGCGACGGTAATGATGTACCTAATGATAATGATGTGTTTCGGTAGAAAGATATGGTTGCCGACTCGCTTTTATATGAGGCGGCCATCTCAATAATCGGAAGCAGTAACCCATCTGTGATCGACTTCAGACAGAACCATGAGCGTAGCCAGGTTTTGGTATCGGGGGGTTAAAAAATAAACTAGGTGTGGCAGTAGTAACTCCCTGGGTGAAACATAACTATACGTTCTATTGTGAATGTTATTTTTTTGTATTATTTAGGGAGGTTGGAACCCTCTAATCCCCCTCCCCACCCATAGAGCCATGGATAGAGCCCTCGTTCAATATTCGTGTTTTGTATTCATTTATTTTTTAAAATAGATCTCTAATTTTGAGGATACGTAATTTTAGTCTTAGCTGCAGATAAGTACACCTATAGTCCATTAGGAAACTCATATAAGTATAAATATGTAGGGTAGAAGCTAAGTCTACAGGAAGCCAAAGAAACTTGACTGTAATGGAGTAAATATTTTGATTTAGTTACAAAAAAATTAAAACAAATTGAATTCTTTGTACATAAAGGTAAACATATTTCTAAATTTATGGCACGGCATCAAACTTTACGAGCACCCAAATATAATTTGCATTAAGCAAAACATAAAACCATTTAAATATCAAACTAAAATACTAAATTGTACCACCATTAAATTATTTAGCGGTTGAAACTCAACGCGACCCGAGCGCCTGTCGCTTTTACATAGCAATAATTTGCATTTGACACAAAACGGACTCGATTTAGCCAGGCGCCTGTTAATATGGTTTAATTTCGATGTGAATTATTCCGATCTAATTGCGAAATTTGAGTTACACCGCAGTCCACGATTATGCAAATAAGTAGGATGATCATTAATCCAAATTGGAATTGATCCTATCGTTTAATTATTTACGTACTTGACCACATATTGGGCTGTGCTCGTAATGCAGCATAAATTATCTTTTTATGACCGTAGGCTTCAAGCTGAAGCCGCCATTCCAATTAAATCAATACGTATTAATCAGATTTACATTAATTATTCTATTTATTGCCTAATTATACGTCACAACGCAGTAGGTAACCAAACTAGATATGTTATTGATGTCTACGTACCTACTAATGATACTATAAGTACTTATTATGTAAATAATCATCAGATTAATGTAAATAGGCAGTTTATTTTTTTATTGCATAGAAGTATTAAAAATGAGCAGGTGGTAAATGGCAAGAGAAACCTTGAAAAGAGAAAACGTTAACCATATCCTTCAAAACAGAACAAAGCAGTGCCTAATATCGTCATTATGACGTTAAAATGCGACATGCGACTTTTTATTTTAAGTATTTTTTTTATTTTTGTATGACACTAGTACTGTTAATCTTGCAACACTATTTTTTTACTAAAAGCTGAAGTAGAATTATAAAAGTTAAGTTGATACTCAGTTTAAAACGTCGATTAAGGACATTAATTAGTGTCATTTTTTAGGTTTTGAATCTGATTTTTTCATGATAGCAATTACTTATGCATACCTACCTTTTTATATGACTAGACTTACGGGCTGACTAAATTAGACTTACTATTTTTATTATAGATAGTTAAGACACTTGCTCCTTTGAACTTTTTTAATTATTTTTAATTATTCAGATAAGTATAAAATTTTTATTGAGTGGTTATCCTTGACACACTTTCTTCTTGCTGCACTGCTTTCTTGATGACTTGAGCCTCTATAAATATTGGTCTAAAAATGTCATTTTTATGTGGTGAAAATCATCTTTGTTCCTAACTTTATTAATTAAAAATAAAATTATATAAAATAATACTTTTTAACACAAGTTTTTATTTCAATGTACTGAAAAAGAAAAAATACATTTTGTCGTAGTCAAACCCATCATTTAGTTGCATCGTACAATTTTCTATCTTAAGAAAGCTTGTCGCTAGTTTAGTCCAAGAAAAGATATTTCGCTGAAATGTTTCAGCAAAATTCTGTCCATTATCATGGTAAACGGGATCAGAGCGGATGGAGCCGCGGGAATGAACTAGTTTATTCTATATCCCTCGCATATTTCGTTTAACTAGTCACCCGTCGCAACGGTCGAAATTCGACCGTAGTTTTTTTTTTATTTGACTGAAGATGCAATCGAGCATGCAGTCCACCTGATGGTGAGTGGTCACTGCCGCCCATGGACATCTGTAATCAACTTCATACAGAACATGGGTTCCATCTGAAGTCAATCACAGATGCGTTGCTACTCCCGAGGACTATGATGGTCGCCTCATGTGAAAGTGTGCCGGCGACCACACCCTTCTATCGAAACGGAAGAAATGCTTCACGCTAGAAATAAGTGTGGCGGTGGTACTTCCCCGGTCGAACTACACTGGTTCTACCACCTTGAAAAAGTTTAACTCACAAACAAAATTTCATATTGTCCAAAGTAGCACGAATATTTCTCAAATTCAATTAATTGATTTTCAAGTTATTTTACATTCTTTATAGGTAACATGAGGTTTAATTAAGCTGCATTTAAAAGCAATTTAATATTTTGACAAAGACATCTGACATGTTATTAATGTTTACTTCATTTATTATTTATGTGTTTGTGTCAAATGCAAGGTAAGTAGTGTGTATAGTGGTTTTAGTTGATTTTAGGTATGTTTTATGCATTATTCATTATATGAAAAAAATATTAACATTGCATATAGAGAAAAAGTATATATAGAGAAAAAGTGACAAATTGGCGAGTGATGCTTTTCTGCCGCCATACAGTGTAAACTAGTGCGGAGAATAGAATAAGTTGCCATTTGAATTGTTCTATACCATAAATACATATAATCTTAACGAATACTAACGAATAACACTACCACCTACTATATTTAAATCCAAACAAATAAGTTACTTATTATAAATATCCATTGTAATGTTACATTGTGTCTTTGTATTTACTAGATAATTTAAGTAGTATATTGGTAACATGTACCTATATTTCTGTTGGTGAATAAAAAGTTATTATTATTATTATTAATGCGTACATAAAACATTTTCTACATCAACTATAACCGTGCGTAATTTAAACTCCTCCGCCTGCGGCAAGTATCTTAAAAACGGACCCCAAATTTTTGCTTCACGTATATAGATGATTGTTTTACAGAAAAGTTACATACTCGTACTAAGGCATAAGTGAAAGATATAAAATTAAACCATAAAATCTATAAAAACCATGTGTGACACAATACAGCTAGTAGAGGCGATAGACCGAAAAATCCATTCCGCGTTAGAGCGAAAGAGACCGATAGCATAGTGTTAGAAAGAGACGAATGGTAGCCACAGATCGAATAGTAAATAGTAATGACCTTAATATATTGTGAATTCTATGTAGGTACACCGAATTATAGATAATTTACCGTTATATTTGGAGAAGAATACAAAAAAAAACAGTAACAATAAATCTCTAACAAATAAATAAAAAAAATAAATAAATAAAGGTAGCCACCGTAGTCACCGTAGTCACATGCAAGCACCGTATCGATAATTCACAAGAATTGTTAGTCTAATGTTTAAGTCTCGTCCTCTGAACCAGGTGAACCAAGATTCAACTCCCAAACGGATTTTTCTAAAAAATTATGAACGTACTAGAAATGTGAAGTGAAAAATTGAAGAAAAACATCGAAGGAAACCCATACGTGTCCACTGAACCTAAGAGTTCTTAAAATAATGTTTTCAAAGGTGTGTCATCTAAAATTTTGCATTTGGTCAGCTCGGTACATTTTGGTTTGAATCCATCTTACTCCGAACAGACCCATGCGCAGCAGCGGTACAATAATGATTGGATAACGTACAATCGTTAAACATAGATGTGTCGGTGATACCTTCCTGGTCGAACCATAGATCTATTTTGCAAAATAGCCCTACTTTGCAAAATTCATATCTAATAGTCATGGTGTCTATGTTACGGTGTAGTTGAACGTGTGCCAACAGTTATGGGGTTAATAAAATTAGCTTTCAAAGTTTTATCCATGGGGTGGATAAATTAATTACCTTGTAATTTGGCGGCGTTGTGTGTCAACTTCGTTTTATGGTAGTTTCCTAATTTGATAATAATTTAGTTTTATAACGCTCGTTGTTTTGAATATTTGACACATTTTTGTAATGTTGAAGTAACGAAAGATATCCGACTGTGACTTAAAACACACACACGCTTTCTACACTCATAGCCCCACACTAGGATTTTTTCACCATCTGGTCTTTACGGCGGCATGCGACCACACATGCCGCCGTCCTTCCCGGAGTCGCTTGACCGGACGGTTCGAGCTCCCACTCTATCCGCCCGCAACCCCTGAAGCCCATTTTAGTCGCCTCTTACGACAGGCAGAGCGTACCGTAGCCCTATTGTGGTCCCGGAACTACAGAGACAACCTACTTATGTACCTACTAAATAATTGCAACTATCTCTTCTAAATACTTTTTTGTTATTATTAAACCTATAAAGTATAAGCAAGGTAATTTAGTGGTCTATCTAGTATGTAATATACACAGGGCTGCGTAGGAACTAGAAAACTTTTAATCTGATAGCCTGGAACTCGGGCTCCGACTGTTTAATTGCATTCCCCTGTCAGGAGTAGGGTGACCAGCTCTAATTTAAAAAGCCCAAGTATTTATTTATTTCATAATCTATCTAACCATCAACTTTTTGAATTCTACTCACTCTTCCTTCAATGAGGGCTTTTGCCACTAGACTTTTTTTATTGATTGAAGTAGCTAACGAGCATGCAGTCCACCTGATGGTAAGTAGCCACCAATGGACAGCTGTAAGCAACTTCAAACAGAACAGTTCTATCTGAAGTTAATCACAGATGCGTTGTTACTCCCGTGGGCTATGATGGTTGCTTCATACAAAAGTGTGGCGACAACCACACCCTTCAATCGAAATGTAAGTAATGCTTCACACTAGAAATAGGTGTGGCGGTGGTACTTTCCCGGTCGAACTACACTGGTTCTACCATCTGAAAACTAGGTGACTAACTAGACGGAAGAACGTATACTCGTATGCTCGAAGCACAATACCAGGTGTAGAACCATTGTAATTCGTCCAGGGAGATACCACCACCACATTTATTTCTAACCTGAAGCAGTTCTTGCGCTACGTTGGAATGCTGGAATATACGCTGTGTGGTACGTGTATAGACAGTTTTGCTTTCGGACTTGTCCACATTAACTTATAACAGTTGGATACGCTAGGATGGGGTTCTCTGAATAACATTATATCAGGCGCTATGTTTATTTCATTTAATTTATACGTTTGCTCAAGTATATAAGGATCTGTTTATTGATTTATTTTTTAAAAATGTATCTATTATGTATGGAAAAATCAGACCTATAAACTGGCGTATGCAAAGTAAAACATTCCACATTAATATTCATCAAGCCATAGGCCTAAGTAAACAACTCCCTAGATTTGCTTTTAAAAATCCAACTTATTTATCAACCTATTGTTATCACACCTACCCTCTTCATCATTTACGTCAGTTGACCCATGATTTTTTTGTTATTTTGTAGCTGTAATTTTCTCTGTGAGTGATTTTTGTAAATCTTTTGAGAAAATAAATGTTTTAACCGTAAATATTAGTTGCGACTAACCCGATGAACCAATGGTCTGAATAAGACAGAAACTGCTGCATTCAAATGGCACAGAATCGGTTGTCGTGGCGTCCGTTAGGGTAGGCCTAAGTCCAGCAGCGGACTCCAAAATGCTCAAAGATGGATAATACACATAAAATGCATAATGACGTAACTTGTCAAGATAAGTATTGATTCAGTCAGTTCTATTCATTTAAAGATGTCAACTCCAAAGGTAGCATCACCACGTCTGTTTCTAAATAATAACAATAAGCAGAAAAACATGAGACGTAATTATACAAAGTGGTACGACTTCATCCTAGTATTAAAAGCGCATGTTTTTATCAGTTTGAAATAGAAAACAAGCTACTCCCGAGGACTGAAAATGTCTCCACATATAAAGGTGTGCCGGCAACCACATCCTTCCATCGTAACGCAAGGACTGTTTCACGTTAGAAATAAGGAAATGTGAATAACCTCAAATAAGACTAATCTTATCTAGGGTTATTAATATGTCCATGTCCTTTATTTTTCTCGAGGGGGAAACCTTCAAAAGGTACCCCACGCCGTGGGAGTGACGCAGGGTTATGTGGGATTTTTACCGCGCAGAAACCCCCCCGGTGGCCGTTCTCGGCGCTATAAAGAGGACTCGGGGATCTCGAAACGACCGCAACCGGAATCCTCTGAGCGCGTTGCCGCATCGGGATCCTCCCAGATCGGCGGCTGGGCCCACCACTCCGTCTAATATTTACGACGATATGCGACCACACATACAGCCGTCCTTCCCGAGATCGCCCGTCCGAACGGTTAGGGCTCCCACTCTAGCCGCCTGCAACTCCGGAAGCCCCTTTTAGTCGCCTCCTACGACAGGCGGGGGTTGCCGTAGCCCTAGCATGATCCCGGAACTAAAGGGACGAATATGTCCATGTCCAGCACTAACCTTCAGGTAGATTGCAGACTCGTTCATTATAAAAATGGGCTAGTACTTTTAAAAGATTGGTCATAATTTTAAAACATACAAACTCTTCACATATGTACCTACACTACTTTAAGGTAAATAAGCATAGTGCTACCTACTTCACCCGTCACAGTCTAAACGAGTTATGTACATGTTATGAGTAATAGAAATATGTCTGCCAACAATACCTTAAAAATTCACACCAAATTCTTAACAGTACGAATTATCTAATAAGATTACTACTGTAGAGGAGTTTGTTTAAAGTTTTTTTTTAACAAATAAATGAATGGAATAAAACGAATGTATGGAATTAAAGGGATGAGCGGAATTAGCGATATCCGCGGAACGGGCATATTGAGCAGAACTAAAAGATTTACCGAAATGAGAGAAATGAGTGGATTGAGCGGAATGTTTGGAGTGAGCGGGGTGGCCGAAATGATCGGAGTGAGCGGAAAGCGCGGAGTGACCGGAAAGACCGGAGTGAGCGAAGTGACCGGATTGAGCCGACTAATCGGAGTTAGCGTAATGAGTGGAGTAACCGGAATGACCGGAGTGAGAGGAATGAGCGGAGAGACCGGAATGGCCGGAGAGAGTGGAATAAGCGGACTGCGGAGTGTGCGGAATGACCGGAGTGAGCAGAATGCGTGGAGTGACCGGAAAGACCGGAGTAAGTGGAATCAGCGGAGTGAGCGGAATGACCGGAGCGAGTGGAATGAGCGGAGTGAGCGGACGACCGGAGCGAGTGGAATGAGTGGAGTGAGTGGAAAGACCGGAGTGAGTGGAATGAGCGGAGTGAGCGGAATGACCGGAGTGAGCGGAATGACCGGAGCGAGTGGAATCAGCGGAGTGAGCGGAATGACCGGAGCGAGTGGAATGACCGGAGTGAGCGGAATGACCGGAGCGAGTGGAATGAGCGGAGTGAGTGGAAAGACCGGAGTGAGTGGAATGACCGGAGTGAGCGGAATGACCGGAGCGAGTGGAATGAGCGGAGTGAGTGGAAAGACCGGAGTGAGTGGAATGAGCGGAGTGAGCGGAATGACCGGAGTGAGTGGAATGAGCGGAGTGAGTGGAAAGACCGGAGTGAGTGGAATGAGCGGAGTGAGCGGAATGACCGGAGTGAGTGGAATGAGCGGAGTGAGCGGAATGACCGGAGCGAGTGGAATGAGCGGAGTGAGTGAGCGAAATGGCCGATTGATGAATTTCTATCGCCGCTATAACAACAAAAAAACAAGTAAACAAATATTTAAGGGCTCCAAACAACATTAATTAAAAATCCGTGCGCATTAACAGAGCCGAGTTCAAGTATGAAGACATGTATTCACTATAGATCTTTAACTTCACATATAACTATAAACTGGTTAACCTTACATTGCGTCATAATTATTCTACACATAATGACTTCATAGGTATTTTAACTAGTTCCGGTATTGATATTGACGATCTCTGTTTTTAAACACAGCGTTTTTTCGTAATATTGTAATAGTCGCCTCTTATGACGGGCAGGGTACCGTAGCCCTATTCTGGTCCCGAAACTACAGGGACAGACACCACATTGCACCTAACCGCAAATACGCAAGGTGATATATAAGATTCTTATTTCTAGCAAGAAGGGAATGGCAACGCATATAAATGATTCCCTTATGATAGAATCCTTGATCTATATGAAGGACTGCATGCTCGTCTGCTACTTCAGTCAGATAAAAATAGACGTGGTAACAATATACAAAAAGGCTGACCTGCATGCAACGGGTCAGAGGCGTAATTACAGGGTGGCAAGTCGGCAAAGAAGAATCCCAACTCCCAACATAACAAATGTTATACATGTTTAGTAAAAAATGTTTTGTTTTTGTTTATTTTTGTTACCTACTCAATACACGCTTTCACACACGCTTTCTACAATCATAGCCCCACAGTAGGATTTTCTCCTGTGTCGTGGGTACCATGGACACACACAAGACAATTACACAAACACCCAGACCCAGCACACGAATCTAAACTCATCATTCAGATACCTGTCTGGCCGGGAATCGAACCCGGGGTATGGTAACCGCTCCGCCACGCACGTCGTCAATTGCATACATAAGTAAAAAAATGTATTAAAATTCAAAGCATTTGTAAAAAGTTGTAAACTAGTTTTAGAACTGGGTTACTACTATTTTATTTAGATTTGTTTTTATATTAATTTATACCATACGATGAATTTGTCACGGGCCTTGAACTGTATATTTACGCCACTGGCTGCTGGTGTTGTCTTTGAAATTGGTGATCATCAGTATCAAAGGCCACAGAACAAAATTACCACAAGCTAATGAAACAGGAGGATTGAGAAATAACCATGTATTGTTGGCATTTTTGCTTTTATGAACTTGTGTCGATTTTCCGCAACTTATTAATAGATGGCGCCACTTGTTTCTAAATCACGCAACAGCTTGAATTATATCAGGAATCAGCGATCTAAAAGAACGAACTGCGAATTATTTTGCCCAATACTAATGAAAAATTACGAAAATATGCAATAACGCTTAAAACTGTTATTAAATGCATTTGCATATGCATCCGATCCGATCATCCGATGTCTAATAATAACAATTGTATTATTGATAATATAATTCAATAGAATTAATGTTTGTTTGTTATTGTTTTCACAAGATTGGCGTTATTTACCAATCTAATATTTTAAAAAAAATTCTTCATTTTCCGAGTCCGATGTACAGGCCAATGACATCAACCTATTCAGCCGTTAAAGATAAAAAACATGAGGATTTTCCGCAGTCTACCCGTGAAAATTTCTACTTCCGCCGTTTATTTCAATTCTAGTTAAAGTTAAAGACATTTTCCGCTTTAAGCTTCTTTAATAACAAGTGACAAGCAATAGGTAGCAAGTGACGCCCACAAGCATTCTGCTACTTGAATTAAAAGATAACATAATTCATAAACGGACATTTAAAGATAGAGCAAGGTAAAAAAATTACAATGATTTTTATTCACTTTTAAAACTTTCTAAGCGTAAAAATACTAAGGTTGTGGCCACAAATAGGCACACGCGGCGGTGTTTTTTTTTTTTCAAGTAGCAAACGAATATCCAGTCTACCTGATGATAAATTGTACACCAATATCTGTAAGAAGCAATTTATAAAAAAATACATTCTGATAATCGTCGTCAACCCATTATTACCCGTGCTCACTGCTGGGCACGGGTCTTCTCTCGAAATGCCACCGCGCTGGCAAAGTACGAATTGGTGGACTTCACACACCTCCGAGAACTTTTTTTTTAAAGATCTCTCGGGTGTATAGGCGTGGTATAGGTTTCCTCAAGATGTTTTCCTTCACCGAAAAGCAGTGATAATTAATTTGTAATACGCACATAATTATAGAAAAATCAGTGGTGCTTGCCTGGGTTTGAACCTCGGACCTCCCGATCGAGAAGGCAAGTTTCAAACATTAGGCTATCACTGCTCTATTGATTGTGTTAATATTCACTTATTTACACAATACTTTATTTATTTATAGATATCCATGGACGACAGTGGATGGCTTTATAACAATCCATTAACATACTTCATCATATCATCATACTTCATACTAATGTTAATAGTACTAGTTTCGATAAAAGGGTGTGATTGCACACTTCTATATGAGGCGACCATCATAGTTCTCGGGAGTAGCAACGTATCTGTGACAGCTCAGACAGAATCTTTTCTATATGAGGTTGCTATTAGATGTCCATAGGCTGCTGGCCACTTATCGTCAGGTGAACTGCATGCTCGTTTGGTACCTTATCGGATAAAAGAATCGGCTGATGTTTCAATACATAGTATAAAACAAAGTTGCTTTCCGCTGTCTGTCCTTATTTATGCGTAAATATTTAACTTCGTTACGGATTTTAATGCATTTGTTTTAATAGATTAAGTGTTTCAAGAGGAAGGTTTTTATGTATAATAAATGCATAATATACTAGAGAAACATTGATAATTTTAGATTTTTGACTTTTAGGCAGAACTAAATTCGCCGGGTCAACTGATGTAGTATAAAGCTACCTAACACTATGAATATAAAGGCGTGACTTTATGTATGCATTTTATGACTCAGCAAAGCACCACAGGTTCATAAACTATGCCAGATGATTGTTATGGACCACTAAAATGCCGCCTTTATGTACCTATATAAATTTACTGGATAAAATCTATAACCAGGAATTTTTGGACGTATTTTTACAAATAGTGGTTTTGCAGCGCTTGTTATTATATTAAAAATATTGTCATATAAATTTTAATATATTTTAAATGAAATCATATTTAAAGGGGATTATATAAAATTTCAATTTATTAAATAGGTTTTGCGGCACTAAATCAACTTGCAATAATGCCATCCAGTAGTGATAGTAAAAATACTATCATAATAGGCATCGATTACCTATCAAAGTTTAAAATGGTATGAGTATAGATTATGTAGGTATAATGTTACAATTGCATTAATTAATTCCATAATGAGTATTCCAGTTTAATTCAGTTCATAAACTATCTGTGTGGGAAATTTAAGCGAAATCAGACCGGCACTAAAAGAGTAACAATAACATACATTCTAAATTTCGCATTTATATATTTATAGGATTTGCTAAACAGGCACAAATAAACAACGGGCTTTACAATACTTGTTGCTACATCAATAACTTCACAAAAACATTGAATATTTACAAAGAACATTACTACATACAGAACATAATTCTTCTTTACCAGTCAAATGCAGCATTTTAGCTGCCCATCGGACGAATATTCGAAAATTGGGGAAACGGCAAGAATTTATGTTTTTAATACTATTCGGTTTCCGAACCGGAATCCAATTAGGGTGCATCCTGCATATGCATGAACGCATGCATGCATCATGAAACGGATTTGAATCCAATGTAAATGTAACATGGGCTAATTTGGATCGCATGGTCAAACAGATCGATTGCAGGATTTGATTCGGGTGCTTTCAGATGTGAGGTACAATTGAATAAATAAATTGGGGTGTAATTCATTAGCGCTGTCTGTCGCTTTGAAACGATTGAATTTAATCTATATTCATGTAAAATAAACGGGTAAGCGTAAGTCGGGCTCTGATATTTTACATCACGCAAATACTTGGTATTTATTTTGTCTTTTATCGCGGGCTTTAAGTGCGGCGACCGCAAAAATTCGTAACGAAGAAAACCTAACACCTCTACTCCGCCTACCATGTAGCGCGGCGTAAAACGTAAAAAAATGCTTCACCCTAGAAATTGTTGTAGCAGTGGTACTTCCCCGGTCAAACTATGCTAAGAACTAGCTTTTTTTTTTTTTTTTTTTTATAATTTAACCTAACGATAAGGCAGACGGGCTACCTGATGGAAAGTAGTTACCGTCGCCTATGGACATTCGCAACACCAGAGGAGTTGCCAATGCATCGCCGGCTGTGAAGGAGAGCTCTTTTCGCACCTTTCTTGAAGAACCCCATGTCATAGCGCGCCGGGAATACTTCAGGAGGAAGTTCATTCCACAACTTGCCCGTCCGTGGCAAAAACGAGCGTGCAAACCGAACCGTGGAGGACCGCCACGAGTCCAGTTGGTGTGGATGGAACTTCATCCTTCGGCGAGTGGTGCGGTGAAGAAAAGGTGACGAAGGCACCAGGTCAAAAAGTTCCTCGGAACACTCACCGTTGTAAAGCCGGTAGAACACGCTAAAACAATACATATAATTAAAATAAGTAGACGGACTTTTGTTTTATAATAATACTAGTTGACCCGGCGAACTTCGTTCCGCCTAAAAGTCAAAAGTCTAAAACTATCAGTGTTCCTCCACTATATTATGCATTTATTATAATTAAAAACCTTCCTCTTAAATCACTCTATCTATTAAAAATCTGCATTATAATCCTTAGCGTAGTTTTATAGATCTAAGCATACATGGACAGACAGCGCGAAGCGACTTATTTTTATACTATGTAGAGATGTCAACTATGTTATCATAACATAGCAAATGAGCATGATATAAGAATAGGCAATCTAGTACCCAAAAATCTGTTACAAACGGTACATCTATTATTTTGGCCCGAGTCTACTATGTGGCAATGATGTCAATGCTCGGAAAAGGCGCGTCTCGCATTGTTTGCAACAATACCTGAACTAACCGGCTCTGCTGACAAGGTTTGTTGTCAAGAGTGTTTAAATGCATTGACCTGTGAATCAACTTCATACAGAACATGGGTTTTTTTTTATTTCACTGAAGTAGCAAACGAGCATGCCGTCCACCTGTTGGTAAGTGGTCACTGCCGCCCATGGACATCGGTGACCAACTTGAAATAGAACATGGGTTCTATCTGAAATCAATCACAGATGCGTTGCTACTGCCGAGGACTATGATGGTCGAATCATGTGAAAGTGTGCCGGCAACCACATCCTTCTATCTCGCGCAAGAAATGCTTCACGCTAGAAATAGTTGTTGTCGCGGGGCGTGCGTGCCGTGCGCCCCACGTGCGTTGTCGTGAGTGCGCAGGCGCGTCCGTCGGCTAAAGCGAGTCCTCACCGACGGCTCTTACCGCGACGGAGGGGTGCGGGCGTGATGTAGATACGGACGGACTTTCGCTCGTCCGGCGCCGGAAGCCCGCTCGTGTGTGTACTTCGCGTCGGGGAGTTGCGCCGTTCTCTTGCCGCGTCGATGTAGAGGGTGCGAGGGGTAGGTGCGGGGGGAGGAGACGTTTTCAAAAGAAACAAGAATGACGTTATCTGTTTAAGCCGTAGTGGACCAGCCAAAGCCTAGCCCTAATCCCCCTTGCCTAGCCCTAATATTCTTCGCTCTTCTTTCGCGGAGAATCTTCTTTCTTCCTGCTGCAGAAGGTCCTTCCGTCCTGCAGAGTTTCCAGTCTTCAGTCTTCAGTGTCTTGAGTCTTCTTTCTTCTTTTTCTTCTTTTCTTCTTGGGAGTGCTTCTCTCTGGAGGCCATGTTCGCAGCTAAAAACCCGCCTGGTCCGCTGCCCTTCGGCATTACCTTAAAGAGAGCCGCACGGCTCTAAGCCCCTATTGCCCAATATTTCGATCTAATTTTCACTTTGGCTGACCCATGTCCGGCTAAATCTTTATTGTTTCCCAAAGTCTTACATTCATGTGTCATACATCAATAGATTCGTCTTAAAAAGATCTACAAAGTCATACAATTCTTATTCTTACATCTAAAGAGACAAAAAAGTTATTCATAAAAAACATCGTAAAAACATAGCAATTTTGTCTTATCCTACACTTATTTTCCTTAATAAATCCTAAGTTCTAAACCTTATCCTTATCCATTGTACATAAAAATGTAGAGGAATTCTTAACCTATCGATCTACACTAATTATAACAATACAACTTAATTAGAACTATCAAAAATTATAACAAACATATGATTTACATAATACTTCCATACAATTTTCTTAAACCTATTCTCTATCTCTATTTACATCTTGCATCTCTTTCATATCGTGTTATAATCATAGCTTACGTCTATTGTGATCCTATCGTAATGAACACTTCAAAAACATTTCTCTTAACTAAATTCGTAACATAATTCGTAAAAGGTTATTCATAATACAATCTTATTCTTATCGTACATAAGGGAACTTAATCTAATTAGATGAGTCGCCGACATCCTCCCCCTCGTGCGTAGCACCAACTCCTGACCCGGCGACTCCGTGCTGCTGGCCCGATGCGATGACTGCCTCCCCGCAGTCTGGCTCGCTGTCCGCCGACCCGCTGCTTGGCTCGACGGCTGCTCGCTCCTCGTCGCGTTGCGCCGGAACCAGTAGCACCACCTTGGAGCTGGGACGTTTCAGGACGCCCCCTGCCGTGCGCACCTCCAGCACTCTGGTGCGCCCGTCGGGTCCAGGATAGGTTCGGACCACCTCACCCCTTGGCCAGACTCCTCGCGGCAGCGTGGCGTCCACTATGAGGACCGTATCCCCACACTGCAGGTCTCTCTTGGCAGCTCTTGCGTCGACTCTTCTCGGGATCAGAGTAGGAAGGTACTCTTTCACCCATCTGCTCCAGAAGTGGTCGGCTAGTCGCTGCGCCGTCTTCCATGTCCGCTGGCCGGTGAGATCTTCGTCGGTGAATATTCCCAATCTTGTGCCACAGGACCTCCCAATGAGGAAATGATTGGGAGTGAGGGCCCCTTCTTCCGTATCTTCGTCGGCTTCGATGAGAGGTCTTGAATTTACCAGGTGCTCCGCTTCCAACAGCAGAGTGTGCAGGACTTCTTCTTTGGGGTGTCGCTCCTTGAGGGTGACTGCCAGGGCCGTTTTGACTGACCGGACCAGGCGTTCCCACGCACCCCCCATGTTCGGAGCCCCAGGTGGTATGAACTTCCACCTGATGCTCATCTTCTCCGCCGTGGTGACCATCTCTTCCTTGTTGAGGTCGGCGAGGGCTTCTTGCAACTCCTTGTTGGCCCCCACGAAGTTGGTGCCGTTGTCGCTGAAGATCGTCTTCGGCATCCCTCTTCTCGCCGCCATCCTTCTGAGCGCTAGGATCATGGAGTCCGTTGATAGTGATGCTGCTACTTCTACGTGGACCGCCCTTGTCGTGAGGCACGTGAATAAAGCGCCCCACCTCTTCTCATGGCGCCTGCCGACTGTGACGCTCATGGGCCCGAAGTAGTCCACCGCGGTGCATGTGAACGGCGGTTCTCCGTGTTGCAGCCGTTCCAGCGGGAGGTTCCCCACCGGCTGAAGCTGCGGCGTCCCTCGGTACACTCTGCACCACTGACACCGATGAACCGTCGACTTCACCGCAGATCGTAGTCCCAGGATCCAGAAGCGCTGCCTTAACTCGTTGATCACCGTCGCGTGGTTACCGTGGTTGAACTTCTCGTGGTAATACGCGATGAGCAGCCTGGTGACGTGATGCTTGCTATCCAGCACCACGGGTCTCTTATCTTGCCGAGTGTGTACAGCTGCGTCGATTCTTCCTCGGAGACGTAGTATGCCATCTTCCATAACGACGTCCAACTTCTTTAACTTGCTATTCTTCTCGAATGGCCTTTCCTTCTTGACGCAGCGTACTTCTTCTTGGAAGCTCTCTTCTTGGCTTCTTCGTATGAGGATTCTTTCGGCTTCTCTTATGTGTCCGGGTTCGAGGGGAATGAATCTTCTTTCTTGGGTCTCTTTGTTCACGGGCTTCGTCTTCATCTTGTTCTTCTTCTTGATCCTTCTCCATGTAGGATCTTGACGCTCGGACTTGCGGGACACGTTGACCACTTGCTTCCTTCTTCGGCACAGGTCGATGAACTGCAACACCCTTGCGGTCGCCCTCACCAGTCGAGTCCACTTGGAGAACTTGACCGGGTTTGGAGTTGGATGCCGGTCGACGGGCTTCGTTGCCCCCACAGTCGCTCGTTCCTTCTCCTCTCCCGTGGGCTCCGCCTTGAAGGTGCGCGGCTGCGGCCAATCTTCCTCGTCGAGTGCCAGGAACGCAGGTCCGTTGAACCACCGGTGTCCGCTCTCGAAGTCCTTGGGCACGCCCCTCGTTGCGTCGTCAGCTGGGTTCTGGGCCGTTGGCACCCAGCGCCACTCTTGCGGCTTCGTCGTGTCCTCGATCTCTGCCAACCTGTGTGCAACAAAAGGCTTGAAAGTTCTTGGGTCTGACTTGATCCAGGATAGTACCGTGCTGGAGTCGCTCCAATATGTCTTCCTTGTGATGGCGATGTCCAGCTCCTCTTCAATCGATCGCGCCATCCTGGATCCCAGCAACGCAGCTTGCAGCTCCAATCTTGGGATGGACACCGGCTTCAATGGTGTGACCCTCGCCTTTCCTGCTAGGAGCACCACCCGATGACCACCTTCCTCGTTGCGTTGCCTCAAGTAGATCGCGCAGGCATATGCTTCTTCACTCGCGTCGACGAACACGTGAAGCTCCCCCTCGGTGTTGGACTGCGCGACGCACCTTGGCACCCGAAGATCTTTCAGCAACTGCAGGTCGTCCAAGTAGTCTTCCCAAATCTTGTTGTCCTCCGCCGTGATGTGGTCGTCCCATCCGACACCGCTCCTCCAGATGCTTTGGATAAGCTTCTTCCCTTGGATGAGCACCGGCGTTGCTAGCCCCAGTGGGTCGAATGTTGACATCACGGCGCTTGTGACTTCTCTCTTGGTGGGAATCCTCTTCCTCTCGACGACCTCTTCTTCCACGTTGCGAAGACACGTCCTGAACCCTATCTTGTCGCCCCCAGTGAACCACCGTAGATCCAATGTTTTCTCTTCTTTGGTTCCTAATTCAATCTCTTCGTTGTTCCCCTCTGGAGTGAGCTTCCTTAATACTTCTTCATGATTTGATGCCCAACCCCTTAACTCGAACCCGGCCTTCCTATGGATCAGATCCACTTCGCTGGCTATCTTGACCGCTTCTTCTTCCGTCCCGAAGCTGTGCAGGTAATCGTCCATGTAGTGATTGCGTTCAATCGCTCTTGCTGCTTCGGGGTATTCTTCCTTATGTTCGGTCGCATTCTTATTCTTCACGAAGATAGCAGCACTCGGAGAACACGCGGCGCCGAAGATCACTGAAGTCATCCTATATTCCTTCGGCGTCCCACTCCGCTGGCTTCCTCTCCATAGAAACCGAAGACTGTCTCGATCCTCTTCCCTTATCTTCACTTGAAGAAACATTTCTTTGATGTCAGCTACCACAGCAATAGGCTTCTGACGGAACCGCAGTAGTACTCCAAATAACGACTGCAGCAGATCTGGTCCCGGCAGCAGCTCGTCGTTGAGGCTCCTTCCTTGATACCTCGCGGCAGCATCGAACACCAATCTTATCTTCTTTTTGGTAGGGTGCGTGACGGCGAAGTGAGGCAGGTACCATTTCTTCTCCGATGTGGACTCATGTTGAACTTCCTCGGCGTATCCACTGTTGAGAAGATTCTTCACTTGACATTCATATTCCTGCTTCAGTGCCGCATCCCTATCCAACTTCTTCTCAATATTCTTCAATCGATTTTCGGCTTGTCCATAATTGTCCGGCATTCTTCCATTTTCATTCTTCCATATTAAGCCGGTCTCGAAGCGCCCATTGTCCAACCTCTTCGTAGTCTTCTCCAATATTGCCAGAGCCCTTTCTTCAATGTCCGTGGTCGGTCGACGCGGCTGAATCCCCAACGACTCCACGGCGAAGTGGTCCTTGATGACCCGTTCCAATTCTTCTTCTTTTGAAGTCACATGTGCGCAGGTTGCGAAGTTCACAGGCCTCGATGCTGCTCCATCGGACCCATGTAGCACCCACCCTAGGTAGGTCAGCGATGCTACGGGTTGACCCCGCTTCCCCTTGCGCGTGGCTCTGGACACGATGAGCTCCCAGTTATCTTGTCCGATCAGTAGCTTGGGTGACTCCTCTTCATAATATAACTGGTCAGCCATCGACTTGAGGTGAGCGCATTCTTCGATCCTCTTCTTATCCAGCCTCTGAGGCGTCAGGCATATGTCATCTATCGTACGCGCCCCAGAGATGGTCCTCTTCTTTGCCTGGTGCATCCCTTTAATCTTCATGTTCAATTTCATGGAGTCTTCCTTGGTGATGGTTCTTCCTCCAACGGTTTCTAGGGTGAGCGCCTCCATGGGTCCCTTGAGTCCAATTCGCCGCGCGACCGCCGCGTCGAGCAGCGTGACCGTCGAACCCTCGTCCAGCAGCGCCAGCACCTTGGCAGCCCCCCTTGGCCCGTACAACTCGACTGGAACCATCTTCAGATACGCCCTTCCTGTCCTTGCCGCATTCACCGGGAGCATCACGTTGTTGGCAACTTCTTTCTTCTCTTCGCGCTTCGGGCTGGGCCCCCGTTGCTCGTGAAGCACGAAGTGGTGCCACCGGTTGCACACCTTGCAGGGAGGACGCCGACATGTCTCCTTCTGATGCCGCCCTTGCAGACACCTGTAACACATCCGTGACTTCTTAGCGACGTCCCACCTTTCTCTTACCGGTAGTTGCAAAAACTTGCGGCACTCGTGGAGGTGATGCTCGTTCTGGCAATGTGGACAGGAGGTCTTCCGTTCTTCTTCGACCCGATCAGACGTGGTGTGTGCGAATTGACGCCGGGGAGGCTGCCTCTGGTGCACAGTCTCCTGCGTCGCGTAGGGTCCACACCGGTCCGCTTCCCTGTTGAGGAACTTCATCATTAGCACCAGGTCCGGATCTTCCTCTTCCTTGTCGGCGGCATAGTCGTACCACCGGTAGCGCAGCACCGCCGGCATCTTGTCCACGATGGTCTTCACCATCTCCGGCGAGTGTAGGTACTGCGGTCTTCGAAGCCCCCGAATTGTCGCGACAGTGTTGTTCACCCGGCTGGCAAACACGCAGACGTCGCGCGCACCTTCCGTGATGCGTGGCAGGTTCTTCACCTTCTCCAACTCCATCAGGATCAGGGCTTCAGGTCTTCCGAATCTTCGACGAAGAGCTTCCAATATCTCCTCTGGTGGGCACTCCGAATACAGGAGACTCTTCACCGCCTCCCGTGCCGCACCCTTGATGGACCGCCGCAGCCGCGCCATGTTGAGAGCATCTGTAAACATAGGCGCAGTATCTTCATATACAGTCCTGAAGGCGATCCACTCTTCGCTCCTCCCGTCGAAGTCCGGCAACTCGTGCACGTAGCTCGGCGCACTCCTTGGCGCCGCGCTGATTGCCTTGATGATGGCCTCCGCTAAATCCTTGGTCCCGTTCGTTGAAGGTTCCTCTTGATCCTCTGGCTTGACGGCGGCAATTGGAGGTTGGATGGCGCGCCCCTCCTTGGACGTGCCTGGCTGGTGCCCCTCCTTGGGCACCTCCCCCCGACGCACCTCTTCGGACATCCGACCGACCGTCGACTGCACCCATGTCTGGACATTGGTGTCCCATGCGGGATTCTCTTCTTCAACTTCGGACTCTTCATCTTCCACCTGGGCCAACTCCCATTGGGCCCGGGCGAGTTCCGCTGCTGCCTTCGCTTCGTCTAGTTGTCGGCGCGCCAATTCCAGCTTGGCTTCCCGTTCCCGACGTCCCGTGGACACGACGGAGCGAGTCTTCTTCTTTGCTGCAGGTGCTGCCGTTGCAGCAGCTGGAGCAGCAGGAGCAGCAACTTCCGTCTCTGTAGTAACTCTTGACTCGTACGTAGTTAGCGTTCCCTCTGTAGTTGTGCCCGAGGTTCCCGACGTTCCCGAAGAGTCAGTTGTCCCTTGTGCCTCTTCTTCAGCACGGGGCGCAGTCGACTGGTTCGGCGGCGAGGTACCCCTCTGGCTCCTGGTGACAGGCATGACGACGTCAGTAACCCGATGTCTCGACGAAATACACGTAGATCCGGCTCGAAGGACCAGCAGATGTCGCGGGGCGTGCGTGCCGTGCGCCCCACGTGCGTTGTCGTGAGTGCGCAGGCGCGTCCGTCGGCTAAAGCGAGTCCTCACCGACGGCTCTTACCGCGACGGAGGGGTGCGGGCGTGATGTAGATACGGACGGACTTTCGCTCGTCCGGCGCCGGAAGCCCGCTCGTGTGTGTACTTCGCGTCGGGGAGTTGCGCCGTTCTCTTGCCGCGTCGATGTAGAGGGTGCGAGGGGTAGGTGCGGGGGGAGGAGACGTTTTCAAAAGAAACAAGAATGACGTTATCTGTTTAAGCCGTAGTGGACCAGCCAAAGCCTAGCCCTAATCCCCCTTGCCTAGCCCTAATATTCTTCGCTCTTCTTTCGCGGAGAATCTTCTTTCTTCCTGCTGCAGAAGGTCCTTCCGTCCTGCAGAGTTTCCAGTCTTCAGTCTTCAGTGTCTTGAGTCTTCTTTCTTCTTTTTCTTCTTTTCTTCTTGGGAGTGCTTCTCTCTGGAGGCCATGTTCGCAGCTAAAAACCCGCCTGGTCCGCTGCCCTTCGGCATTACCTTAAAGAGAGCCGCACGGCTCTAAGCCCCTATTGCCCAATATTTCGATCTAATTTTCACTTTGGCTGACCCATGTCCGGCTAAATCTTTATTGTTTCCCAAAGTCTTACATTCATGTGTCATACATCAATAGATTCGTCTTAAAAAGATCTACAAAGTCATACAATTCTTATTCTTACATCTAAAGAGACAAAAAAGTTATTCATAAAAAACATCGTAAAAACATAGCAATTTTGTCTTATCCTACACTTATTTTCCTTAATAAATCCTAAGTTCTAAACCTTATCCTTATCCATTGTACATAAAAATGTAGAGGAATTCTTAACCTATCGATCTACACTAATTATAACAATACAACTTAATTAGAACTATCAAAAATTATAACAAACATATGATTTACATAATACTTCCATACAATTTTCTTAAACCTATTCTCTATCTCTATTTACATCTTGCATCTCTTTCATATCGTGTTATAATCATAGCTTACGTCTATTGTGATCCTATCGTAATGAACACTTCAAAAACATTTCTCTTAACTAAATTCGTAACATAATTCGTAAAAGGTTATTCATAATACAATCTTATTCTTATCGTACATAAGGGAACTTAATCTAATTAGATGAGTCGCCGACAGTTGTGGTGGTGGTACTTCCCTAGTCGAACTACACTGGTTCTAGCACCTTGAGACCAGCTACAACTCTTCTGGTTTTGCAAATGTTCAAAGGCGACGGTGACTTATTTGAATCTGGTGGCTCATCTGCCGCATCGTTAGATAGAGTTATAATAACTACGCTTCGACCTGAGCGTTAACTCCGCTACATATTTTTTTTTTTTACGACACTCATAGCCCCATAGCCCCACAGTAGGATTTTCTACTGTGTCGTGGGTGCTATAGACACACACAAAGACCCAGACCCAGACCCAGACCCAGAACAAGAATCTAAACTAAAACTAAATTCAGATACCTGTCTGGCCGGGAATCGAACCCGGGACCCACTGCGCGTCAGTCCGGTATGGTAACCGCTCGGCCACGCGGGTCGTCGAACATCTATTTCTAACGTGAAAAGAGTTTTGACGTTTCGGTGGAAGGGAGTTATTCCCTCCTCACTTTCTTATGAGGTGACTGTCTTAGTCCTCGGGAGTAGCAACGCATAAATTATTTTAGATACAACACTACGACTACGACGACTACGACTTATGACTACGATGAGCTAGCAGTGCACACTTACCATCAGATGGATTGCATGCTCGTTAGCTACTTCTATATTACCAACTTGCCGTCTCAATCGGGAGGTCCGAGGTTCGAACCCAGGCACGCACCACAGATTGTTCTAAAATCATGTGCGTATTAGAAATTATTTATCACTGCTTTTCGGTGAAGGTAAACATCGTGAGGAAACCTATACACCTGAGAGTTCTTTAAAAGTTCTCGGAGGTGTGTGAAGTCTACCATTTCGCACTTGCCAGCGCGGTGGGCTACGGCCTATAACTCTCATTTTGAGAGAAGACCCGTGCCCAGTGGGACAATAATAGGTTGACGACGATATTACAAAAAGTAGAAAACTTACATAAAATACAAATTTCTTCTACATCTTTGTGTTCAAATTCACATAACGAAAATTGGATAATTTGAAACAGCTCAAGAGCTGCATTGGATCAAATCTCGGGGGGCTTAGCAGCTTCAAGCTGAAACTGTTTATTGGCTACTGATTTATTTTTATTATCCCCAATGTAACGGCAGATTGGATCGTTGTAGTTAGCGTTCCTTGGTAGTTTATTGAGGTATAAATTCTACACCATAAAGGTAGGCAAGGTATAAAGCGAAATTTACGGCGAGATAATCTAATTTTTGGGTGGTTTTTGGTTCTACGGGACAGTTTGTTGGTGTCGTTGTTTTAAATCTTTTTATCCTTACTTTCTTCCTTCAGTTAGTTTTTATTGCATAAGTTTGGGATAGGTATATTTAAGAATAAAGTAATCCACTTAATATAAAAACTAGAGAATACTTACTTTTGATTAGTAATCGCAAAGCCTAAAGCAGAGAGTCGATCGGGAGGTCCAAGGTTCAAACCCAGGCACGCACCACTGATTTAATGTGCGTATTAGAAATTAATTATCACTGCTTTTCAGTGAAGGAAAACATCGTGAGGAAGCCTACACACCCGAGAGTACTTAAAAAAAGTCCTTGGAGGTGTGTGAAGTCCATCAATTCGCACTTGGCCAGCCCGGTGGATTATGGCCTAATACTCTCTCATTCTGAGAGAAGACCTATGCCCAGCAGTGGGACGATAATGGGTCGACGAGAGAGTCTTAGATAATAAAGTATGAGATGAGTAGCAGAGTTCCAAAGGCGCTGTTTTCATAGTCTACTCGTTCATTTGCTTCTCCAAAATTACGTATTTATCTATTGATACAATTTTAACAGATGTTACAATTTACATATAATAATTATAATAGTAAAACTAACTTTAGTAATTATCTTTAACACTATTAATTTCAACATGCCAATAAATTTCAATATTTTGCTTATAATAAAATCTAAGTGATTAATGAAGATTGATATTTTATGTTAGTTTGTGGAAATTTTAAATGTCAATACTTACTTACTTACTTCCTACGGCGCTACAACCCTTTGTGGATCTTGGCCTCCTCAACAATCTCCCTCCATTTTGATCTATTCACTGCTACTCGAGGAGAGTATGTTTTTCTTCCCATCGTCTTAAGGTCTTCTTCTACACAGTCCTTCCAGCGTTTTCTGGGTCTTCCTTTTGGTCTTTTTTGTTGCGGGGTCCAGTCATTTATGGTCTTGACCGCTCTACTGCTGTCTAATCCCTCTACGTGTCCCAACGCAGCCTCTGCGATTTGCAGAACCTGACAATTTAAATGTCAATATGAACTATAAAAATAGAATAGAATGTAAATATTATATAACAACACTTTTCCACTCTTTATAATAAATTTGTTTTGGATTGATGTTATTTTAAACACACAGACGGTCAGACAGATAAAGTATCTAAAAATTACAGAAATATATGCCAAATTTCAGATAAATTAGACGCATTGTTTTGTCTTAAAGGAATAAGAAACAAAGTAACTTCTCAAACTTTGGTATTAATATTTATTTAGTGATTAATGATAAATTATTTGTATGCGTGTATGTCTTTTTATAACTGTAAAACATTTTTTACAAGATGCTCTGTTATTTTTAATTGAAAGGGTAAAAGATTTTAACTTTTAATTATATCCGGCGGGTGATTCAACATTATAGTCCTGTGATCATATAATAAACAAGATACTTTAGCGCCGGAATTAAACGAAGAAGTAACTTTTTCTCCATATTTCAGTGTTAGTAATAATTAAAATGATTAAACAAGAATTGTTCATTGTTTGCTAATTTTATCACCTTGTGCTGTGAGAATGAGTAGTCTAATTTAGTCATTACAGGAAATAATAAAAGTCTTATTATGTTATGAACTAATTTTGCTCCGCGGTTTCATCTGCATCAAATAAACGAAATGAAATCTCTTTATTTTGCATAGGCCTTAGGCGCTTACAAATTGTCGGTTACATATATTTTTTTTTTTACACTACCACCGGATCGGAACAAGACCTCAACTGAGAAGATCCGGCAAGAAACTCAGTGGGTTTGTCTTTTTTCTTTGTATATCTTTTTTTTCTTTGCCATCTTCGGTTTACGTGGGTAAAAAAAGTTAGCTCCAGTATTCTGCCTATTTGACGACCCGCGTGGCGCATAGGTTACCATACCGGTTTGACGCGCAATGGGTCCCAGGTTCGATTCCCGGCCAGACAGGTATCTGAATGATGAGTTTAGGTTCCTATTCTGGGTCTGGGTATTTGTGTATTCGTCTTGTGTGGGTCCACGGTACCCACGACACAGGAGAAAAATCCTACTGTGGGGCTATGAGTGTAGAAAGCGTGTGCGTGTATTTTGCCTAAACTAGGCTATTCTCGCGACTTCACCCACTTTGGTTACGTCTACCACAATAATTAGTATTCTATGTTCTATCTAGCTCATAAACTATTGTATAGCTCATAAAATATATTTTCAGTTATATTTTTTTCTTTTCTCTTACTCTACTGCCGGATTGAAACGCGACGTCAACTGAGAAGATTCGGCAAGAAACTTAGCGGGTTCATCTTTTTGACATGACAACGTCTTATAATTCGACGGAGCCAACTGCACGCACCAAAAAACGTGACTCATGCGGCGTTACCTCGCACTGAGGCGTGCCATTTAAAGCTTTAAGTGCAAGCGAGAGCGCGGATCGAGCGACGAAGAGCCACAATCGGCTAATACGCATAAATACAATTATGTCAAAAAAAATACATAATTGTATTTATGCGTTGAAATAAATGTAACTTGATCAATTGCATTGTGATTTCCAATTACCTCCTTCTCTATATCCATACAAAATAGCTATCAAACAAATATAATTGGTTATTCTATCAGTATTTTCTTATGGCGTGGTCACGTTCAACTATGTTCAAGTGAAAGTGTGCCGGCAACCACACCCTTCCATCGAAACGCAAGAAATGCTTCACGCTAAAAATAGGTGTGGCGGTGGTACTTCCCCGGGCGAACTACACTGGTTCTACCACCTTGTTCTTCTACCTTATCTTATCAAGGGATGAGTACAGGTAGATAGTGTAGGTATGACTATTACATGGACTGCATGCTCGTTTGTTACTTCTTTACTATAAAAACTTTATCAATTTATTTTTTATTTCTACAGCAAAATGCATAATCATTTTTTAATTATAATGAAGCACACTTCCCACGCGTACATGTTTTTGTTGATATGTTTTTCCTTGTATGATTATTATATTAATATTCTATCGTCAATGACCTTATACAATGCATTGTAGATGTAATGATATGTGTATAACATGGTTTTGCAATAAACTCTTTAGGTATATTAATACGTGAAGCAAAAACTTGTGATCCATTTTTAAGATACTTGCCGCAGACGGAGGAGTATAAAATTAAGCACGGTTATAGTTTATGTAGAGAAGGATTACGAAATGCTAATATGTTTTTAAAATAATGCATAAATAAATAAAACTAAGAACTCATAACACACACTACCTTCCATAAAATAAAACATTCAGAATTCGGTCCTTAAATTAATATTTCAATGGACTACAAGAAGACATCAGATAAAAGATAAACGGTTCTATTTATTTTTTACATAGAGGATCTCGATTAGTATCTGTTATCTATTACAACATGACAACTTACAACGGAAATTGTTGTGTAGAAAATGTGTAAGAATACTGAGTCATAAGTTTTCTTAAACTACGAAATAATAAATGTTTAGGTGACTAACTGTGTTTACGATACCAATGTTGCGGCACACTTTCACATGAGGCGACCATCATAGTCCTCGGAAGTAGCAACGCATCTGTGATTGACTTTAGATAGAACCCATGTTCTGTATGAAGTTGATTAGAGATGTCGCAGGGCGGCAGTGGCCACTTACCATCAGGTGGACTGCATGCTCGTTTTCTACTTCAGTCACATAAAAAAATGTAGGTATTTGTATTTTTCGAGATGGTATGAGTATGGTTCGAACGTGGAAGTCCCTCCGCTATAGTAATTTCCACCGTGAGGCAATTCTTGCCTATCGGTAGACGGGTGTGGTTGCCACCTTTCATTCCTTTGAGAAAACCAATTAAGTCCTAGGTCTTATTTGATTGTTGATTTAGTTGATTAAGTGTTTGACTTCAGTTAGATCCCCTGTTATGTATAAAGTCGCTTACAAATGCCCATGGGAGGCAGTGACCACTCAAAATCAGGTACACAGCATGCACGTTTACTATTTCAATATTATAAACAGGTTGTAAGAAACAGCTGAAAAAACATATTTAAATTAAATAATACCTCTATTTTATCCCAGATGTACCTTTAAAAAACTATATTAGATAGATCGAACTTCAAGCTTGAAAGATTTAAGCCCTGTCGAATGAGGGATTGGAAACCAAAAAACGGCAACTCAACAAAAACCTAATAGCCAGTCCTAATCTTTCATTGCTGACTCGAACATTTCATTGCTGCGGAGCGGGCTTCGTCTTCCGCCATTTGCTTTATTGCGGCCATCTTGTGACGCGCAAACGTCAGTTTGTGAAACTTATTACATTATATTCGAAGATTTTTTATTATTGTTAATACAATTGTGAAGAGAAAAATTAATAAATTGTATTGTTTTCATAATGAAAGATTATAAAATGATTAATTTTATAATAATATGGATAGAAGAAAGACTTCTGTTTTAATTTTTATTTGCTTATATTTCGTGAATCTTGATCGCGACGATACTGCTGTGGCAATGACAAACCGTTGACAAGCACTGGTGATAGAATAAGGTATCTACTCTACTACTAGTTCGTTTTTCTTTTTTAGATTTCATATCGCGAAACACAATATTAACAGTATCCATATAATATAAAGTATCCAATATTTTTTTTTGATTCCCTGATAATATCAGCTATATGATAATGTCTGAGCAACTTATGAGAAATATGCCTTTTTTAGTTAAAAAAATAATAATCATCCTATGTACTTGTTCACCAATTCGCACTCTGCCAGCGCGGTGGACTATGGCCTAAATTCTCTCATTCTGAAAGAAGACCCGTGCCCAGCTGTGGGACTATAATGGGTTGTACTCCAATCATCCTATGAGTCAAAAATATATTGTAACACATAATTATATTCAGTGATAAAACAATGTAAAATTAAGTTGAAATTTAATCTTCATCTTAAGCATAGTTGAATTCAAATAGTAGTTTAGGAATAAGCTAGAATAACACCGGCAGTTTAAACTCAATCTTGCTGACAAGTACATTCAAAGTAACGTTGCTGGCTAGCTCAGCCATCCGCCATTTGCTTTTACGGCCGCCATTTCGTGACGCGCGGATTTGGCGCGAAACGACGCAGCGCCATTTTGTTATCCGTTTACGACGCTCCTAACCATTCCTTCAGTTTATTGTGGACATCTGGACTTTTTATTAGTAAATATTTTGTAGATATATTCTAATTATATTCTGTACTAACTACATTTAAACGGGAAACAGAAAAAGACTTTGAAAGTAGTTATTAAAATTGTATAAACATAATTCATTTCTATTTCATATTCATATCTCATACATCCAGTAATTTACAAAAATAATATGTACAATATCATATAAGGTGGTTGGTATTATTTTACTTCATTAAAACATTATTACTCTCATTATTACTCTAACTTAAATAGGTTTTCTTTTGTACTTTATTCCAGATAAGTGATAGCCTAGGTTGAAACTTTTCCTCTCAATCGGGAGGTCTGAGGTTCAAACCCAGGTACGGACCGCTGATTTATGTGCGTATTAGATATTAATTATCACTGCTTTTCGGTGAAGGAAAACAGCGTGAGGAAACATACACACCTGAGAGTTGTTTAAAAAAACAGTTCTCGGAGGTGTGTGAAGTTCACCAAATCGCAATTGGCCAGCGCTGTGGGCTAAGCCTATGGCCTAAGCCCTCTCATTGTGAGAGAAGACCCGTCCCCAACAGTGGGACAATAATGGGTTGTACCCCATATTGCGTATAGGAATAAAGATAAAAATAGTAAAGGAACAATAAGTAATGATGTAATGCCAATTCAAATGCTTCTCCAGAACGTAAACGTAATATGTCCGGAAGAAGTTCATTCCACATTTTTCATAATGCGGAAAATTGGACATTCGAACCGGATGGTTAAGTCCACAATGCGTCTAGTCCATTTGGTTAGAATTTCAGTTTTAGACCAGACATCTATTGAAATGTTGAAAAATTCGAAATCTTGATGAATTAAAAACGAACCTTCTTTTTCATTTGATTGAACAAGCAAACGAGCATGTAGTCCACCTGATGGTAAGTGGTCACCGCCGCCCATGGACATTTGTAAGCAACTTCATGTAGATAAGGGTCTATCTGAAATCAATCACAGATGCGTTGCTACTTCCGAGGACAATGATGGCCGCCTCATAGAAAAGTGTGCCGGCAACCACACTACCGGCAACCAAAAAAAAAGGCTTATAAAATAATTTATTTAAAAACTTAATACCTTTAAATGAGTACTACAAAACTATACAAGGTAATCTGTAGAAATAGGGACAAAGATTTTAAAATTTAAATATTAAGTACCATAAGTGAATCTTAATTTATTAATAATCTTAATGATCTTAAATTCTTTATTTCAATATTTTGATTAAAATTAATTGGAATTCAGTAAATTTAATTACAAACAGTACGTCTTATACAATGAAGTTCAATAAAAAATAGAATAGATATTTCTCTTACTCTCTTTAAATTGTTTTGACTTCACAAAATAAAAATTCAGATTCAGATTTATATTTTTTGAGATTTCAAATTTTAAACCGAATTGAAAGTAAAAGAGAATTTATTCGGAAACTTCACTAAAATATTTCATCGCCGGGAATAAAACCGTCGGAAAGTATGAGCTAATAAAGTTTCATACGAAGATATCGGAATCGAGCGATTTTGATAGAATTATCATATAAATGGGATTTACGTCGATTCATACGAGATTTATTGTTGTTTGTTCATTCCGGGAAAGATACGGATATGTGTGGATTCAGTAGTTTGCGCAGACTTTTTATATATTTACCAATGATATTATACCAATTATTTTAAAGGAACGTATATGGTTTAACCGGAGAGGTATCACCGCCACACCTATTTTCAGCGTGAAGCAGTTTTTGCGTTTTTTTTTTGGCAATTGTGTAGTTGCTGTTGGCCCTAATGGCCTTTACAGCTTCACCGGGTTTGTTATGGCGAGCCTAAAGCTCAAGCCGGGACAGGAAGACTGTGGGCTGGAAGGGACGGATGGCTTTGGTCCCCGTTGCCGGGTTCCTCCACCTTCCTCCTTCGCTAGAGGGAGGGACGGTTGAGGAGTTTTTGCGTTGCAGTGATAGTGTCACTTTTATATGAGGCGACCATCTTAGCCCTTGAGAGTAGCAAGTCGTCTGTGATTGATTACAGATGTCCTTGAGCGGTCGTGACAATTTCTCATCAGATGGACTGCTTCAAGAATGCAGCTACTTCAATCTTTTAAAATAATATCACATAGACGTATTGCAATATCGAAGATATCTAATTAGTGACATTTTAAAATAATGCGCTTTAAATACTCGCAAGCTCACACCATGATTTCTTGTATCGTGGGTTTCATGGGAACACAACAAGAAAAATTCATAAACATTCATTAATTTTGAGAAATTTGTCTGGTCGGGAATCGAACTTTTCCAGGTTCGATTTCCATTGTGAGTCAGTACAGTATTTTGATCATTCCCGCGTGTCGTCAAATTATTCTATATTTAATTATGATTGTATAATTGTTATAGACGCCAAATTAGAAGCCATTTTTTTCTACTCGTCTGCGTCATGCGGACGGTAATATTATTCGAGTAACTGTGTCAAATTCTTTTACACGCGCTACAGCCCAAACGGATTGACAGATTGTAACATATGAGACATATTGGAATAAACGTAATGGTTAGAGTGATTTAGGCTATATAATTTTTAGATGTGGTGCCTGCGACCAGAGAAAAAGCGGGGAAGAATATGTATGTATTTTTTTTATTAACATAACAATATGGATGTCAAATAAAAGCTAGTATATTGATCACTGATCGCTGTATATATGTATGAGAAAACTTTTATGTTATTACTAGCTGGCGTTGCTACGCCATCACAAAAAAAAAACCAAAAAAAATACCCCCGAAAACCTTCGCGAGTTCATGAATAACAACTTTGCTAAAGATCATCACATGTTCAAATGAATAGATTACGATTCTATAGAGGACATACAGACAGACATTCATTTTTGTAAAAAAGAAGAAAGAAGACTAGCTTATTAACGCGGCTCCGACCGGTTTGATCACATTTATTATGTTTACGTTTATTATCTCTGTGCGTAATCAGACCAGTGGTTTTTTCGCGAAAGAGTAATAAACACAGATATATCCTCACGAATAAGTACTCTCAAACAAAATATTCCAGTTAACCCGGACTTCATATATTTTTATAGTAAAAAGCCCGTAAACGGATGAAAGGCTTAAATAAACCACGATCCAACACGACGGCGTCATAAAGTGGATCGTTCTCGCTTCGTGAAGCGCTGCAGACAAATCGACCGCTGTATTGAGTGTTTATCACAACGTATCTAAAATTGGCCTTTTCGGGTCACTTTTACTACTACCTATATAAAGTGTAGGCAGCCGCGGGAATAAAGTATTTTTACTCTAAAATATATTAGGTTTTCACTAACCCAGATTTTTGTTAGTAAACATATAATAAAAAAATTTAACCAAAAATACAACCGACTTCCATGCCACATAAAAGTAAAAAACAATTTAATTGCAAAAATATATAAAAATATTTAAAGCATACACAGTACACAAACATACATTTTCCAATTTTCCGGGAAAACAACTGGAAGGTTTTCATTTTTCTCAATATAGGACCCCCTGTGAAACTAGCCGCATACAATGCTGCATGAATCGTGTCGGTAGGTCGACGGAATCTGACCAAAACGGCCGATCATACATAAAAAAGTGACGAATAGATAACCGCTTTCCTTTGGGAAGACGGTGAAAAAAGAATAGAATTACAATATAAATAGTATTTTAAGTTATATCATAGATATCTAACGGAATTAGGTTTCCCTGTAATGTTAGATATAAGTTTGGATAAAATAAATAAATAAATAAAAACAAGTCATGGGTTTATCTAAGGAAAAGATTTGGATGTCCAGATTGATCCATCCCTTTGCTTAACAGAGCTTCTTGTTTTTTAAGGTAAGTATATTTATTCTGATCTCGCCCCCCTAGTCTAAGTAGAAAACAAATAAGAGAATAGCCACTAATAAATTTTGTAGTTATTAGAAATAATCATTGTTGTATATTGAACGAAACATCATGAAAAAAACACGCTTTCTACACTCATAGGACCACAGTAGGATTTCTCCTGTGTCGTGGGCACCATGGACAAGATGAATACACAAACACCTAGACACAGAACATGAATCTAAACTCATCATTCAGATACCTGTCTGGCCGGGAATCGAACCCGAAACCCATTGTGCGTCAGACCGGTACGATAACCGCTCCGCCACGCAGGTCGTCATGAAAAGACCTAGACACCTAAAAGTTTTTTAAAAAACATCTCAAAGGGGTCTACCAATCCTCGCTTGCCCAGCGCGGTCAACTATGTCTAAATGACTAAAACTCTCTCATTATAAGAGAAGGCTCAAGCCTAGCAGTAGGATAAATAACACGAATACAAAAAGTAGGTCCATGATTCCTTTAAAAGCAACAAAAAGCGTGTGTGACGCTCCACAATCGATAAAAAATTCCGGTCACATGGAACTGGCAAACAAAAAACGTTTTAAGCGGAAAAAACATACAGCTATCGAAATCCTGTATCGTTTGCAGTATTTCGATGGCTTTCGATGTAAAGTTACCAGTGTGACATGCAATGGGCGTGCGCAAAGCACGCGAGAAATGAAGCAAAATGGCGCAGTCTACTGTCCGGCTGAAATACTGACCAAAATGAAAGTAATATACCGGCTATGTGGAGGTCGGACTCGTGCACGAAGGGTTCCGTGGTACCATCCATTATTCCATTGTACCATTATCTATAAAACTCGGCAAAAAAATCACGTTTGTTGTAAATGAAAAAATAACCTTCAACTTCTCAATCCTGATGATACAAGGGTTTTCTTACTTAAAATTTTAAGCTTAACTCTTGTTTACGATGAAACCAAAACATTCCATTATTACATTTACTGTTCATTCTTTAAACAAATTAACCTATTTTAACCAACTTCAGAAAAAACCTGTGTTTTCCGTATTCACTATGCTAAAAAGATAAGTTCTCGCGCTTCTTTAAAATTAGAAAATGTACCTAGATAAAGACCATAAAAGACCATAAAGTTGGCATATACAATGCTCGAAAACATAAGCTTCAGCTTAAACTCGGTTAATACACCACAGTAACGTTTGAAGCGGGTAGTGCGCAATTCACTAGTGCATCGAAGCGGAGTAGCGCAGTTTACTCTCAGACCGGAATACTGAATGGAATAGCAATTCTATTTTTTAACCCCACTGAGTTATCTCGACACCAAAAGTTACGATATACGATGAACGTTATTTATCTGCGTATATTGGTAGTTACATCTCGCGTTTTAACTTTCAGTAAAACAATGATTAAAAAAGGCATAAAAATTGAGTTTATTGTTTTGCATCTACTACAGATTTTAATCTTGACGTTTATTCACCATTTATCACATTTGCAGGTGGTAGAACCAGTGTAGTTCGACCGGTGAAGTACCACCGCCCGCGCCACACCTATTTCTAGCGAAGCATCTTTTTGGTTTTGATGTTGTTCTATTAAAAGTTATTTAAAGTTACTTACACATATCCTTGGGTGGCAGTGACCACTTACCGTCAGGTGGACTGCATGCTCGTTTGCTACTTCTATCAGATAAAAAAACAATAAATAGTATTATTTAGACTGTTCATTCTTGAAACAAATGAATCTATCTTAACAGATATTATAACGTAAATAAATAATTATTTTATGCTGTATTTTATACTGAAAAGTACTTCCCTGTAACTAAAGAAATAATAGGAAGCTAAAATAGAAAAAATGTTCCGTGATACGTGTGAGAATACTCATTACATTACAGTTACAACACTGTACTCATTACATTACCTTACAGGACGGCAGTGCGCAGTCACGCGTGTATCGAAGCGAAACGGCGCAGCTTACCGGACCAGAATACTGACTCACATGGCTTTATTTTTAAGTCAACTATTTTAACAGGTAATCCTCTAGGGTGGAATGAAATGAAAAGAAATGAAATGTCTTTATTTTTTTGTATTAGGCCTATACGAAGGCACTTACAAATTGTCAGTTACACATTTTTTTTACACTATCACCGGATCGGAACACGACCTCAACTGAGAAGATTCGGCAAGAAACTCAGCGGGTTTGTCTTTTTTTATGTTGTATTTTATCAAGAGAATATAAAGAGTTCTCCAAGGAATAAATTCAAAATGGAATTGCTAGTAAGCAAATCTTTCTTACGCTTACAATATTTCTGCTAAAGCAGAGTTTAGGTTTACGTAATAGGACATTAGGTGCAGATATCTATGCAGTTGCAGGTGAACATATGCAGCTTGCTGGTGTTAGAACCAGTGTAGTTCGACCGGGGAAGTACCATCGCCACACCTATTTCTAGCGTGAAGCATTTTTTGCGTTTCGATGGAAGGGTGTGGTGTCCGACACTCTTTTATATGAGGCGACCATCATAGTCCTCGGGAGTAGCAACGCGATTGACTTCAAAAAAATCCGTGTTCTATTTAACGTTGCTTATATGTAAGTGTTCATAGGCGGCAGTGATCACTTACCATCAGGCGGACTGCATGCTCGTTAGCTACTTCAATCTCTTAAATAATAATTATAGGGAATGTTCTTATGAATCAACCCCAACATTGTAATTCTCATTGTAGTCCACATTGAATCAATAATCCTGTCTGTTCCCGAAATTGAAATTGCGTCCCTCTAACGGGCTTTACGGTGATTACCAGTAGATTACATTTACATCAGATACAAAGTAGCATTGGCTTTGTGTGGATTAACTGAGGGATAATAGTTTGAACTTATTTCATGGGAATACTAAAGTTACCATATAAAAAACGTGCGGCACTCGGGGACTGCCGCGGTAAAGCTATTGCATAGCATTTTTACCAACTTATGCATTTATTTATTTATGCAGTACTTATTTTTTTCTTTGTTATTAATTCAAGTTTTTTTCTTTTAATTCTATTACTCGACCAGCTCGTCCCAATCCATGCGAACTTCGTACTGTCGTTAAGCGAACGCTCGGCCGCGCTACATGGTAGACGGAGCGGCGGGTGTTAGGTTTTTTCGTTATGGAATTTTTTGTTTCGGACGCCGCGCTCAAAACCCGCGATAAAACCTATGCCATAGCTTAAAAGTAAAACTGTTAAATTTTTTATAACAAAAATACCCTCTATTTGAAAAGTATTGTTTTGTCTGTATTTTAATTTTCTTTTAATATAAGCGTCCATTATAAGTTTATATATGACGGAGGGGGGTGGTTCTCTTTCGCTCATCGTATCAGGATAACCTACTGTGGGCTCTGATAGGGAATGTTAGCACGAGAATAAATTGCAGACTTGATTTTAACACACAGTATATTGCCGAATTATACTTGTTACAATCACTGAATTAATCAAACTAAATTAAGTAGGCAAGTAATCGTAGCACTAAGAACGCGGGATGATTTTAGAGTCGTCTGCTTCGGCCGACCGTCAACGATAGACTGAGGTGTCGGCCATTAAACTGGTACAACCCTAACTTCATCGAACGCCACTAGATGGCGCTGGCGTTCCGGTGTTGCCACAATACCGCCATTTCCGACATATAAAATAGTAACATAAAAGTAGTATATATTTTTGGAATTTGTAATGGTTGATCTACTAGCCTTCATTTGAGAAGCTATTAATATCTTCCCTCATTTTTTTCTACGAGAAAAGGCGTCATCTACATATTAATACGTAGAGCAAAAACGATTCGTTTTTAAGATACTTGCCGCGGACGGAGGAGGATGAAATTATGCACGGTTACGGTTGATGTAGAGAAGGATTACCAAAATTTAATATTTTTTTCAAATAATGCATAAAACATACTTAAAATCAAGTAAAAACGCTCTTACACACTCTACTTTGCACAACACATAAATAATAAACGAAATAAAACATTCAATGTATGAAAACACGTAACTAAAAAATGTCAGATGTCTTGTTCAAAATACCCGCAATTGCTTTTAAATGCTTAGTTAATTAAAACCTCTTTTTACCTTTAACGGATGATTTTAATCATAAAAAACAATACAATTTATTAATTGAGAGTTTTTTAAGTTAAATTACTGTCGAATTTTGACCGTTGCTACGGCTAAGTAGTTTAAATATAATGCTCATGTCATTCTACAAACTGTAACGATTCTAATGATATGTCTTATGTTACAAACCTTCAATACCTTCAATGGCTGTAGCGCCAAAGAAATGGACATACAAACATAGGTACTCGAAAAACTTCCCGTATGCCGTAAAAAGACAAAAAGAACATTTGAACTCAAACTTTTCGTGAATAATCCGGCAGTTACAGTCGGTATATCAGTTTATCCAGACTCATATGTCGTTGGTGGAAATTCCTAACTGGTGCACGTGGAGTTTTGTAAACGGGCAGTCAGTCAGACATTTTTTACATTTTTTAGCGTTTCTAGCTCTAACTATGACCGCGGGGTTTAGTTAGAAAATATCAGATTTTTCACAATTGTTCGCAATTTTACCTTTAGGGATAAAAGTTTGAAATTTTCGTTAGTATCCATCCATACTCCATACTATACTAATATTATAAATGTGAAAGTATGTTTGTTTGTTCCTCTTTTACGTCGCCATTTAGTTATTGTATGACATGGTTTATATGCTGGGAGATAGGAGGGCGCAGAGTGACGTAGGCTACTTTTTACCGCGCTCTCTCATTCACATGAGAATATCGATGTTTTGTTAGTTGATACATATTTAGTAGTTCCAGACGTTGTTATTAGATGGCGTTAGTAAAATTTGCAAGTTCTAAATCACGCTATCAAATGCTAATGTTAATTCCCTTTGACCGTGCGAACGGAGCCGCGGGTAAGAGCTTGTAGTAGAATAAGAATAGTAGAATAGCTTCATACAAACCGTCATCGACAGTTTGGATGTGTGCATGAGTACCGGGGCCCTGTAAGCACAGGTATCTTCGTCAACTACTAATATTGTTGAATTGAGAGATTGATTTTTAATATTTGATTTTCATTTTATTTGGTAAATAATATAGTATCAATAGGATCTACAGTGTCGATACCAACGACTGTTTTGTTCCATCGAATAACTGTTGTGAACTATCGATCTTCACTCTGGGTACGTCTTTTTTGGGTTTATAAATGATTTTAATAAAAATATTACTTATTAATTCCACGTCTACTATGTTTTACGATTTTTAAATCGAATATAATGAAGATTGCTTCGATAAATATATTTTTATCACGCAGTATCAGAAGGCTATTGTTTTTCCAGCGTGCGTATCTTTAAATGTAAGTATGTATGTCTCAATAGAGAGACGCAATATTCAGAAGAAACAATAAATTTATCCAAGAACAACAACATTTTTGGCGAATACGATCTTGAAAAAGTATTACAATTTACAGAAGAAAAACTACAAAATAACAAAGTTATCTTTTAACTGCTTATTTGATCAACTCGGTTTAATCCCCGGATCGTAAAGTGAGCTGGAATGACGAATTTATCTGATTTACTGGGATTAGTATTCGCGACGTTGTACAATGATTCTTTTAGATAAACGTTATTCTTAAGAGAAGTCTAAATTTTTATTTATGTGGTGGAGTTGAATATTTTTAAAAGATTTATATATAAGTTGATAGAGCACTGATAGCCTTTTTTTTCGAGGGGGAAACCTTCCAAAGGTATCCGACGCCGTGGGAGCGACGCAGGGTTATGTGGGATTTTTACCGCACTAAAACCCCCCGGTGGCCGTCCTTGGCGTTACAAAGAGGACTCCGGGATCTCCAAACGAACGCAATTGGAATCCTCTGAGCGCGATGCCCCATTGGGCTCCTCCAGACGGAGCAGTGAGACAAGCCGCCCATCTAAGAGGAACCCATGGGACAACGCGCTCAGAGGACGGTTACGTTCCTTTGGAGATCCCAGGGCCCCCTTTGTAGCGCCGAGGACGGCCGCCGGGGTTTCAGTGCGGTAAAAACATATAACCTTGCATCTCTCCCACGACGTCGGGTACCTTTTGAAGGTTTTCCTCAAACAAATATTGTTTTACTGCTTCCATTCTCTTCTCATTTCATCAACCCGTTATTGGCCCTCTGCTGGGCACGGGTCTTCTTTCAGAATGAGAGATTTTAGGACATAGTACGCCGCGCTGGTCAAGAGCGAATTGGTGGACTTCACACACCTACAGAACGTTTTTTTTTTTAAAGAACTCTCGTATGTGTATGTTTCCTCACGATGTTTTCCTTCATCGAAAAGCAGCGATAATTAATTTCTAATACGCACATAAAACAGTGGTGCGTGCCTGGGTTTGAACCTCGGACCTCCCGATTGAGAGGGCAAGTTTCAACCACTAGGCTATCACTGCTCTGCTGCTTCCATTACAAAACAAAAATCGCATATAACATTTCAGCTTTAAAATTGTCGTCCGCACTGGCAACATGGCGGCTCGTACACGTGACGTCACGGGACAAATTGCTCCCGCCATTTATCGAAGACGCCATGACAGTTCGTGCTGCCACACGTTTAAAAAATAGGGGATTTTTAAGTTGGTGTCTATTTTAAATATTTTTGACAAACTTAATATTAGTTGTTTTACCTATTTCATATAACAAAAATGCTATTTGATGCATATAAGATATGGTATAATAGCATGACTTCTTCCCGTGGATGTCCTACGAAGTGAATAAGAGACAGAAACTGAAAAATGTCTAGCAGAGTTATTTTTGTGTAAAATGCGATATTAAAGATACAGACAAACAAAAAAAGAAGATAATAAAGAATATATTATTGTTTATCCTTAATCTGCGAGATTAAACTCTATTTTAGCAAACATATGCAATGTACTCAGAACTTTATTTTTTGTAATGAAATAATTGAAGGTAACATTCATGTAAAAATGTAATTCGGTCTTCATCTACCTACATGACAGAGGTTTCTCCAAAGCGTCCAAGAAGTTCAACTACACGTATCAGTTGTTATGGATTAAATCCCCGACCGTAGGGACGGTAAGAAGGATCGAAACGTAACAACAAACTATTCGTCGAGTAATCGGGACTGGTGAAAGATGGTGACCCTACCGTCCTAGCCTGACAGTGACAGTTACGCTTCGTTCGGCCGATATTTGCTGGAGTTTTCGGGAATACCGGTTAGAAATATTGACCAACTTAAAATCCAAAAATATTTACCAGCAACCCAATAATCAATGTGAACAAAACTTTAGAGGGAAAATTTAACAATGCTCTATACAAAATTTTCAAGATGGTCGATCGTATATGGTTCGGGGAGGTACCACCGCCACAACTATTTCTAGTGAGAAGCGATTCTTGCTTTTAGTGAAAGAAGTTAGTTGCCAGCTCATTTTTGACTATGAGGCGAACATCTTAGTTTTCAGAAATAACAACGCGTCTGTGATTGACTTCAGCTGGAAACCTATTTCTCCATGAAGTTGCTTACAAATCTCTTTAGGCGGCAGTGACCACTTATTTAACTCTGTCCCCTGTAGCCGGGGAGAAGAATAGGGCCACGGTAGCCCCGGCCTGACGTAAGCGGCGACTAAAAGGGGGCTTTTGGGGTTTCGGGCGACTAGAGTGGGAGCTCGAACCGGCCAGCCAGTAACCCCGATAAGGACGGCAGTATGTGTGGTCGTATGCTGTCGTAAACACCAGGAGACACGGAGAGTCCGAAAGGGGCATCGCGCTCTGTGGGCTCCGGTATGTTCCGTTGGAGATCCCGGAGTCCTACATGCAGCGCTGAGGATGGCCACGAAGGGGTTTTAGTGAGGTTAAAATCCCACATAACGCGACGTTGCTCCCACAACGTCGGGTAGGTACCTTTTGATGTAACTACGATATTATTACGATATTATTACTACGATATTATTACGATATTATTAAGAGTGGGAGCTCGAACCGTCCGGTCAAGTGACCCCGGGAAGGACGGCGGCATGTGTGGTTGCATGTTGCCGTAAAAACCAGAAGGTGCGGTGAGCAGTTCACGCCCACCAGAGAAGAGCCCGATGGGGCACACGCTGAGGACACCGGCGGCGGTCAACTGGAGTTCCCGGAGTCCTCTTCGCAGCGTCGACGTCGGCCACCGGGGGGGTTTTAGTGCGGTAAGAATCCCACATAACCCGCGTCGCTCCCACGACGTCGGGTACTTTTTGAAAGTTTCCCCTCGAAAACAAAAAAAAAAAAGGTACCTTTTGATGGTGTCCCCCTCGATAACGAAAAAAAAAGTGGACTGCATTCTCGTAAAAGGTATGAAATAAAGAGAAATAAATAATATTTAACTCGCATGTAACTTTGAAAAATAAAAATCGTGGAATTTAACCTGGGACATATTAATGAAAGAATCTAATTGATTTATTACATCACCTTAAATTGGAGTCATACTATGATATTTTGTGACTAACATCCAAGAAAATTTTACCTCATATCTTATGAAATATCAAACAAATTACGTAATTTCGGACCAAGAAATTACATACAGGATTTTGTCATGTAAATATCGCCGCAGTTAAACTAATACCCTCCCATTTGTATGCATCCCTGGTACTAGAGGCTTCCCAGAGGTTATACAGCCGGAAATGCCTTTGTAATATTTCTATGACATGTAAGGGTAATTTGACGTGGTATAGTTTTTATGGTTTAGTAGCTGAGCCCTGCGGGTTCACTCGTAAACCGGTAACCGTAGAACCGGTAATGGTTAAATTGTTGTAACTTTTAACAGAGCTGACGTATGTTAATTAAATAAATTTATGTTCCAGATGGTAGAACATTGTAGTTCGACTGGGGATGTACCACCGCCACACCCGTGAAGCATACCTTGCGTTTCGATGTAAGGGTGTGGTTGCCGGCACTCTTTTATATGAGGCGACTATCTAGTACTCCCGAGGACTTTAGATAGAACCTATGTTCTATATGAAGTTGCTTACAAATGTCCATGGGCCGCAGTGGCCACTTACCTTCAGGTGGACTGTATGCTGGCTGCTACTTCATTATTATAAAAAAACCTTTCAAGATCACTCTTTAAATGATAATTTGCAGCCTTTGTCCCAATATCGTTAAATTAAATACCATATCCATGAAAGCCTTAAAAAACATATCCGGGTACTTAGAGATAACCGGTTGGTAAACGGCCTTCGAGTATGTACCAGGGTCGCATACAAATCGACGGATATTCGGTTAGTTTCAGGAATGCTCCACTGAAAAAATAACACGATGTTCTATAGTTAGGTAATATGAATTTATGGTAGAGATGCATTAAAAAATCCTATTAATATTGTAAATGGCAAACTTTATGAGAATGTATTTTTTTCATCTCATTCAAGTAACAAACGAGCATGCAGTCAGTGCATGCAGTGAAAGTTGGCACACACATAGTTTTTTTTGTTCTCAAAACTTCTAAAGGTACACGACGCCGGGGGAGCGACGCAGAGTTATGTGGGTTTTTTCTTTCGTCAACCCTTTATTGTCCCACTCCTGGGCACTTGTCTTCTCTCTGAATTTAGAGTTTAGGCCATAGTCCACCGCGCTCAAACTCTCGGGTGTGTAGGTTTCCTCTCGATGTTTTCCTTCAACGAAAAGCAGTGACTATTAATTTCTAATACATAAATCAGTGGTGCGTGCCTGGGTTTGAACCTCGGACCTCCCGCTCAAGAGAGCAACCTTCAACCAAATTTCCTCAGCGCTACAAAGATGCCTCCCGGGATCTCGAAAAGGAACGCAACCGGAATCCTCTGAGCTCGTTGCCCCATCGGGCTCCTCCCATATGGGCGGCTGGGTCCATCGCTCCGTCTAGTCTTTACGACATTATGCGACCACACACATAGTTAACCAAGATCAACACATAGGATGCTCATTACCTTCGTAAACGTGACCAAAGCGAAGCGAAATACCCCAATAGTTTATAGTAAAACCCCATAGACGTCTCCCACAGAACCGGAGACCTACAAATTAGCATAACACAAGCCAACAGCGTAAGAATACAAGGGATGCATACAAATACAGATATCACCCGCCCTTACCACAGTAGACATATTAGCGACAGTATGGAAACTACCTACAAGCATTCGAGACACACAAACATACGCGTTAATGAAGCCACTAAGGTGTTTTCGCGGTGTTTCAGTAGCGAGTATCGCGTCCAGACGAGTGGTTAAGTTGCTATTTGTTTCCGCGATATTTTTAAAAATGCCACTAGTGTATTGTTTTGCGTGGTTAACGGCGATTTAAATTTTTTACACTATAAATTAATGATAAAGAACTCCGGACGTGTCGTTGCAGAAGAATGTGTTTTTCAGTGAATGATTTGTAATGTATGAAGAATAAATAATTTTTATGTAAGGGTTTTTTAATTACTAGATGCATTTCCAAACTTCTGCAAATACGAATATTACACTGTTTTCCGTATTTCAAATTAAGTATCATAATAATTATCGTCACGCTAGGATTAAAATGCGAAGCTGTGAGATTAACTACTTATTATTTGTAAACTTAGTAGATATTTAATTGATTGATGAGCACATGGCAATAAATGCTAAAATAAGTACCTATTAATAACACTATTATGAAAACAACATATAGAGACAGCCCTATCGCTTCTAGTAAACTCAGTCTAGGTAATTATTTCATAAACAAGGCTTAGTTTCCATACTGTTCCATATTTGTACTGTGCCCTTACCCCGCACTTATTTGTACCAAAATGTATAAACATAAAACCCTAAGCAATTTTTATAAGCTCATAAGTTTCAGGGCTCCTTAATTGTGAAAATAAATGTAACTGAGGTATTTAACACACACGCTTTCTACACCCATAGCCCCACAGTAGGATTTTCTTCTGTGTCGTGGGTATTATGGCCACACACAAGACGAATACACAAACACCCAGACCCAGAACACGAATCTAAACTCATCATTCAGTTACCTGTCTGGCCGGGAATCGAACCCAGGCCAAATTGCGCGTCAGACCGGTGTGGTAACCGCTCCGCCAAGCGGGTCGTCATAACATCACGTAACTATGCGGTTGTAGTTGATTTCGGATACAGATTCTTCAGGTGGTAGAACCAGTGTAGTTCAACTGGGGAAGTACCACCATATTTCTTATATTACTAGCGATTGAAGGGTGTGGTTGCCGGCACATTTTTATATGAGGCGACCATCTTAGTACTCGAGAGTAGCAACGTATCTATAATTGACTTCAGATAGAAGCCATATTCTATTTGAAGTTGCTTACAGATGGGCGGCAGTGACCATTTACCATCAGATGGACTGCATGCCCGTTTTCTACTTCAATCAATTAAAAAAATACAACCGCTTTTTATGAAGTTACTTACCATCAGATGGATTTTTCGCTGGCTACTTATACGGATAAAAAAAGATAGAGTCATTGGTTGCACCTATTTTATATGTAAATATGACGTAATGCACTAACAATGTTTAGTTACCAGACTTAAATAGTTAACTTAAGTATGACTCATTCATATTGTAAGATGCTAATATTAATACCTACCTACCTACCTATTATACCTACTTTAGTTTTTAATATTGTGTATGTTGTGCCAAGTATGTAATGATGTAACAATTGTTGGTAAACCAAATAAATAAAAAATTAAAATAAAAAAAAGTTATACCATAAACATATATATTACTTTTATCTATTCTAGCCATCTTGTGTTACAGATACATGGGCAACAAAAGCTATTCCTATGAGTAATACTCCCTTACTACACCCTTACAACCATAAAACAGAAGTTCTTCACTGTTGTTATTAGGAAAAAATATATGTGACAATGGTACCAAAGTCAACCAAAAAGGCCAACACCACCGCTAAGTCAGGATGCTTATAAGTCCATCTTATAATGAGTTTTGGCCAACTTACATAACATTGAATAGACACGTTATCTATTTAAGTTAAGTATTCCTAACATGTAGTAACATTTAACCAAGGTGTCTCAAAGTCAATGCCGTTTCCAAAAAATCTCAAAACTTAACATACTCACGTACATAACCTTTGTTCATAAATGATCACACCAGGCGAAGTAACAGAATAGACTCCTAATACTTCAAATTTTTCAACATCGGGATGACAGAATTTTAAATATTAATTATCCTACTAGCATTCACTGTCTCAATGACGCTGTAAACATTTAGAAGCAAGAACAAAATTCTGAAGAATTTCAAAGGGAAACTGAAAAATACTCAAGCCCCGAAAAATTTAAACTTGTCAATTGATTATCGAACAATGAATCAGACCAATCATTTTGTTGCATCGTACAATTTTCTATCATATAAAATCTTGTCGCGAGAATAGTTCAGGAAACCATAAACCTAGATTTAATATGGACAAAATTTTATGTGGCCAACCTCAATATTTTATATGATTGAAAATTGTACGATGCAACGAAATAATGAGTTTGGCTACAAAAAAATATTTTTTTCTGTGCATTGGAATAAAAGCTTGTTATAAAAATATATTTTTTAACATTCTTTTTTCTGACTAAATTAGCAAACGAGCATGCAGTCCACCTGATGGTAAATCTTCACTGCCGCCCATGGACATCTGTACCACATACAGAACATGGGTCCCATCTGAAGTCAATCACAGATGCGTTGCTACTCCCGAGGACTATGATGGTCGCCTCATGTGGAAGTGTGCCGGCAACCACACCCTTTGAAACGCAAGAAATGCTTCACGCTAGAAATATGTGTGGCGGTGGTATTTCCCAGTCGAACTACACTGGTTCTACCACCTTGAACATTTTTATATCAATCTATTTTCTTTTCTGATAACATATAATACAAGACAACATCTCTAGCATTATGAGTCTATTTCTTTACCATGTTTTAACAATTCCTACATACATTCCCACGCTTCGTATGAAGTTTTTGACAAAGACGATGTGTTTTAAACAAATTACTTAGTAATTTGGTTCATTGTCCTTGTACACTCAACATGGGTTTCTAACTGGGAAGTAGTCATGCTGACTACGTATAATTTATGTGTTCTTAGTAAATATATATCACTACCAGGTTATATTGTTACGAGGTGCTAGAACCGCGAATATAATGCTAACGCTTTCATGGGACTCGGCACCGAACGTCCAGAAACGTCGCAGTTTTAGTCAGTATGAGTCTGACATATCCCTGTAGGTCAGGTCAGAATAGGGCTACGGTATGCCCTGCTTGTCGTATGAGGCGACTAAAATGGGCTTCCGGGGTTGCGGGTGGCTAGAGTGGTATTTTATAATAAGATTGAAGTAGCAAATGAGCATGCCATCTATCTAATCCATCGGGTCACTTTACAAGAGTAACAAGGATTTTATCTGAAATCAGTCGACGATGCATTGCTACTCCCGAGGACTATGATGGTCCCCTCGTGTGAAAGTGTGCTGGCAACCTCACCCTTCTATCGAAACGCAAGAAATGCTTCACGCTAGAAATAGGTGTTGCGGTGGTACTTCCCCAGTCGAACTACACTGGTTCTACCACCTTGATAGAAGTGTAATACTTATGAATAAACTGGGATACCTTAGAGAACTTCTTATTAACTGCCTGCCTACACAAAATTTCTTCAAAGTTATTTATATCTTGTTCTGAAAATAACAACAACAAATAACAATTGTTTGATCTCAATGTCAACCCAATTAACAACAATCTTGTTAATTGGTTTCAGTAGCTTTAATTGTTATCGGACGTTAAATGTTCGTATTTTTTTATTTTGGTACAATTCTTCATGGTTTGAATCCGGAAGCCATATCTACTTCGGTCAAATGCCTCTATCGTTTAAGGGTCACTGCTGAACATTGGCCTCTTCTTTAGTAAAAATATTGATAAACATCGTATGTTTAAAATCATTTCAACAGTACACTTTTTGGGGGACACGATAGGCTCAAGGTTATATCCGCTCATCCCTATAGTTCCTGGACCAGAATAGGGCTACGGTATCCCCTGCCTGTCGTAAGAGGTTGTAGGCGGCTAGAGTGGGAGCTTGAACCGTCCTGCCAGGCGATCCCAAGAAGGACGGCGGTATGTGTGGTCGCATACCGTCGTAAAGACTAGATGGAGTGGTGGGCCCAGCCGCCCTGGGCCCTCTGGAAGCATCTCGAAGGAGCCCGATGGGGCAACGCGCTGAGAGGATTCCGGTTGCGTTCCTTTGGAGATTCCGGATTTCTCTTTGTACCGCTGAGATCGGTCAGCGGGGGGTTTTAGTGCGGTAAAAATCCGACATAACCCTGTGTCGCTCCCGCGGCGCTGTGTACCTTTTGAAGGTTTCCCCCACGAGAACAAAAAAGTTTATATCCGCTGGATAATAGTTAATTATCGTCGAAAGTATTTTGGCTTGAAAACATCTGGTATGTATATTTAAATAGTGCAAAGATCGGTGCGTAACAATACTTAGTCAGGTTCTGATATGGAACCTTAAAAGTTTTTCTTTTTAACTAGACATAGGCTAGTACTTGTCAACTTTTTCTCCCCACAACCGCAGTTTCGCCGTGACCACGATCCATGTAACTGGGTCAAAATATCAGCGAAAATAATTCATAAACCACGTATCGTGAATTACCGTTATTTATATATTAATACGTGAAGTAAGAAGAATTACGCAGACAAAAAAGTACGAAATTTGGCACGATTGTAGTTTTTATTGAGAAGAAGTGTAGAATGGTATTTTTTATTATGCATAAAACATACATAAAATCCAAAAAATTCGCACTCGGCCAGCGCGGTGGACTATGGCCTAAACTCTCTCATTCTGAGAGAAGATGCCTGCCCGTGGTTGGTGAGAGACACATAAAATCATTAAAAACACATTACACACTAGCATACATTTGACATACATACATACATTTGAAATACATAAATAACAAACGAAATAAAACTTTCGTCGTTTTCTTACATTGAAAACATATAATTTCAAAAATGTCAGATGTCTGTCTAAATACCTGCTTGCTAAATATTGCTTTTAAATGCAGCTTATTCAATTAAACCCCTTTAACCTTTTAATAGGTGTTTTTAAAATGCCCCAGAAATGAAACCACAGTCGAAAAATACATTTAATTACTTTGCAATACAAAGTTAAACACCGTTCATTTTGGGCAATATCAAGTTTAGTTGTTGAGTTGAAATACGGTCGAATTTCGACCGTTACTGTAGGTGACTAATATATTAAAATGTATCAATTCCGGGATAATACTATTCTAAAATCACCATCTAAAATGAGGAAGGAAGTTTAACACAAAGATACATTCCTTTACAAATCCGCATTAAAGAAACAGCAAAGCAGGTCTCTTCGCATTCTATTTGCTTACTTCGTCTACGTCAAGTCATTGGACTATTTAAAACAATGTCCCAATGTATTGAAGACGCATAACACGGACAAACAAACAAGTGTTACATAATTCTAATAGTTCATTTAAGACTGAGGTTGACTGACTCGCAAATGACCTTAAGCCATATTTAAATTTTTGTTTGTGTTAATTTGAGTGACCGTGGTGGCATCCATACAAACAAAGACATGAAGGTTATATTTCAGAGGTCATCATAAAAATATGGTTATTTATACACAAAAGTAATGTTTCTCGCGATTTAACATATATATTATTTACAATCATAGTGGGTATCCCATTGGATATAAATAATATTTCCCATTGAAAATCTCCGATTGGATATGACAGAAAAATATCATTATAAATTCAGAGACAATCAATAATTTAAAACCCCCTACACACTAACACCCTAAATACAACACTGCAAGAGAATACGACATCATAGAGGAACATCATTTCCTTCATACATAGAACACAGTTACTTTCATCACTATGAAGCAGAAATAGGTACTGTAGTACCCAGAACGGACAGGACACGGTTCCTCTCACAAGGAGAGTTTTAGGCCAAAGTTCGAGCTGGCCAAGTGCGAATTGGTAGACTTTAAACCCTTTGAAAGCTTTTTGTAAATAATTTTCAGGTGTGTACGTTTCCTCACGATGTTTTCTTTTCCGTTAATCGGTAATAATGAGTTTCTAATATGCGTTTCATTTTATAAAAATTGTTCGTGGCGAGCCTGGAATTGAATCTCGAACTCTCGATTAAGAGGCCGAGTTTCAACCATAAGGCTATCACTTCTTATTTTTTTTATCTAACCGAAGTAGCAAACGAGCATGCAGTCCACCTGATGGTAAATGGTAACTGCCCTTGGACATCTGTAAGCAACTTCAAATAGAACATGGATTCTGTGTGTAGTCAATCACAGATGCGTTGCTACTCCCGAGGACTATGATGGCCGCCTCATGTTAAAGTGAGCCGACCACACCCTTCCATCGAAACGCAATGAATGCTTCACGTTAGAAATATATTTTGCGGTGGTACTACCTCGGTCGAACTACACTGGTTCTACCACATTCAGAACCACTCCTCATCCGAATCAAGCCTTATTCTTGCATCAAATATAATCGAACATGTAAAACGGCCTTACTACATGCATTAATGATACTATAGTTATATATAAGTACTCATCATGATTCAAAGACATTCTGCAAAGTGAACCTTGACTCGGCAGGTGCCGCGCCCTGAATACGCGCTAAGGCAAGAAAATGAGATACATTTTTATATTACATTCGAAAGTATTGGGTAGAAGTGCGGTACGAGCGGAAGCGATAGCGGTTTTGTCAAGGTAAGGTCTGACTGTAGGTTCGATCGCCGGGTTGCAGACGGCTAGAGTGGGATCTCGAACCGTTCGGTCAGGCAATCCCGGGAAGGACGGCGGTATGTGTGATC